>VXAB01009421.1:269154-409302 GCA_013399175.1 Odontophorus gujanensis | reverse complement strand
GTCATCTTTTATGAAGTCATCTTCTTTCATGAAGTCATCTTCTTTTATGAAGTCATCTTCTTTTATGAAGTCATCTTCTTTTATGAAGTCATCTTTTATGAAGTCATCTTTTATGAAGTCAGTCTACCTGGGTATAAAAACCTGTAGTTTTGTCTTTCATTGCAGAAATACCTGAACACTGAACTGGGGATAAGAGATGGAAGCATAGTGTAGAGCTGTCCTGGAATGACTGAGCTACTGGCTTCTTTTAATTTGCTGTTTTCCATGTACTCTTCTTCAGAACTCACCTTTTGGAATGTCAGTAAAGTATTTGCACAGTCAGACTAGTGTGCTTTTAGACTATTGCACTAGTCAGACTTTGGTGCTCCCCTAGAAGTATTTGAGTGAAGAAGCAGGTTATGACTAGGAAGCCTGTATATATAGCATACTAGTATAAAAATTTCTTAACTATTGTAAGATAACTTTTAATAGCTGTGCCCTGAACACTTGGAAAATTGTTGTGACTAAAACAGAAATCTAGATTTACAGGTTTAAACAAGGAAGGTCAGGAAGGATGAATGTAACTGCAGTGTTGCTGAGGTGTATGGAAGAAAGCATCTTGTTGAGATAAGGAACTCAAAACTCAAGTCCAACTACACAGGTACTTCCTTTAGTACAGGCCTGTATGGGATGCAAAGTCAGAGTAACCACCCAGTTTTTTCATACTTTCTTTTCCCTCTTTCTGGCGTGAAACAGAGGAGATGACATAACCAGCTATGGCTGTATTTATGTATCACTGTACCTTCAACTGCACACTAAGGAATCCTGTGTGGCAACAAAAAGCTGTTCCTGCTCCCTGATCTGCTTTGTTCTATATTACTTGCTGACCATGACCTTTTTTTTTTTTCAGTCTGAGTCCACGTTTACCTTTGTACACTTAACTATCGGGGATAAGTCTGTAGGGCAGGGCTTTTCCTTCCACTTTGCCTGTAAGGTGTTTGCATTCCTGTAGTTCTGTTGTTTATTGACTTTTAGATGCTGCCACAGAAACAGGGAAAGATCTGTAGAGAAATACCTTCAGGCTATAAATATGTTTCAACTGCACTGTGATAAAAGGTGTAGCATAACTCAGCTAGTATGGAAATAGTTTATGAAAACTTCAGTGCATGAAACCTGTATTTCAATTTATCTGAATTTGGACAGGTTTGTAACCAGAGCATGAAAGGCACTTCTTGGGTGATGAATTAATGAGGACAGAACCAGCTGATGCTGAAGTAGTGTTTAAAATATATGCCTTTCTGCAAACATTCAGCTGGCTGAAGCTCAAGTGTTAACTGAGGGAGAAGAAACCACTGTTCCTAATTTTGAGAGACTGAGACAGATGAGAAGAGTGCTGTTTACCTTAAGCCTGAAATGAGGCTTAGGGAGGTTCCACCTCTTCTGTGTGTGCTTTCTCCGGTGCTCCCAGGGCTGGCTGTGTCCCTTCCCCAGGTGCTCCATCATGGGTTCAGGCTGTGATTTAGCAATTCCCATACAAAAATGGGCAAAATCTAAATCTAATCATACCAGAGTAATGGAGAAAGGCAGTGGAGGGTAAAAGACAATGACTTAGTGAATTAACAAGTCAGAATTAGTATAATGGCATAGATCTGTTCAGATCAGCAGTGGAAGGGAGGTGTAGAAACTGCACTTATAGAGCTCCTGTGGCATTGAGTGAAAGGCCATAAGGAGAAAAGAGAAGGCAGAGTGGAAAACAGAACACGTAAGTTACCTGAGTTATATGAATGTTCATAATGCTGAGTCTTTCTGTGCATTGAACAATCCTGAACCAAATTCACAGATGCCACCCTTACCCCCACCTCCCTGTGAAACAAGGAGTGCTGTCTCACAGCAGCTGAATCAGGGGTTATGAAGATCATGTTGATGTGCCCACATGGTTTCAAGTTCTGGATAAAACTCAGTTGCTCCATTGAGAACAAAGAAGCCCAATCTTTAGCTGGTTTTCACTTTTATTTTTTTCTCCCCCAACCACTTTTACCCTTGTTAGGCAACACTGCAGTATCATGGTAAGTAAGTGACAGCAGGGAGTGTTGAATGTGTTGTAGTGCGCTGAGAGAAACTGTGCCCACGTGCAGTTTGGACACTCACAAGTGGAAGTGCAGGGATGGAGGTGGTAACTGTTCGACCTCTTCCTCCCTACTGAGCAGTGATGGCTTTCGGTGGTTATCATCTGTGTGGTTAAAAAGTAGCTGAAGAACAAATCACAGTGAGACATCAAAAGCAGAGAAAATGAAATGGATGGTGGTAGCCTGAGAAGCAAAGAAGGGTAAGGAGAAAAATCTTGTGGAAAGTGAAGAGGAAAATGTTTTTCTCAGACATTAACACAACGGACCCTTAAGTGATCCTCTTTCTGGAGAGAGTGGGCTGAGCATCAGTGAATCACTTTCTACCGAGCATGGTAGGATTAAAATGATGAAGAATTTTGAAAGGACAGTATAGACTATATAGAGCGAATATCCTTAGTTTAGGGTGTGTTTTCATTGCATGAAGTGCAGCTTATTATTGGTGAGGAAAAGCAGAATGCTATGTAGACAAATAGAAGGAATGTGTTATGAAAAGATTTCACATTCCAAGGCTGTTTCATGCGTTAAACAGTGTGTTTCCTTCCTCATTATATCAAAGGAAGATAGCTGTAATCTGGAAATCATAACTGCTTTGCAAGAGAGTGGAAGGGCTAATCCTATAGATCATGCTCAGCTCCTGTGCAAGTGTGAAGTGCCTTCAAGGAGGCTAGGTTGAGTTTTAAAATGAAAGAACACTTAAAATTGGGCAGTTTAAAATTTGCATAAGATTAACATCTAACTGATTATTTCCTGTGCGATTGGGTCAATTACAGTGAAATTGACCTTCCCTATAATCATCTGCAGACATGTGTTTATCTTAGAGCAGGGAAATTATTTGTCAGTCTTGGTTATTTGTATTATTGCAGCGCTTATGGGCTACAATACGGGTGAGCTTTCTAATTCCTCTGTTTCTATCATCACAGACCCAGCTTTTCTTGTGTTTTGTCCAAGTGCTCTTGAGTTTAGGTTTAAAATGAAAAGGATGGAAGCCTTTGAAGGTTATTTCATAGAATGAACCTTACTGCCCAGCTGCCATTTTACACAACTGGCATCTTAGTACCTGTCACCTGTGCACATTGCTGTTTGCACGTTTAGGTGATGAGCTTGTGCTGTCACAAATGTGGAGTTGGCCCTGGCTTTATTGTGCCATGCATCCTTGGAGTTTTGCTGTACTTCTCGCAGCAGGGTGGGTGAAGGGGAATTGTACTGAGGGCTGAGCATCCTGATGCCCTTACTTTCAGAAACCCTGCTGGAATCTGAAACAGGCCTGTATGTTCCTACTGCTGCATGTTGGAGTTTTGGGTTTAGATTTAGTTTTAAACTGGGAGTGAAAGATGAATTCTATCTAACCTCAAGGTAGTGTTGAGAAGTCAGTGTGTTATCTTACACTGAATGCTTAATCTGTTTTCTGTTTTCACGCCGATAGCCTGCTGTATTTATTTCAGCACTCGCTGTTACTTTGTTAGCTGCTTTTTCCACCTATAGTTTTGTTTCATTTAAAGAAGTTAATTCCAAAACGCTTTCTGGCATTGGTGTCAGCCTGAGATTGGAAAGGAGCAGTAATTGAGTGCTGACTCCTCCTACTGCTTCCACTGACTTCGTGGAATAAACATGACAAGTCTCATCAAATGTTGCACATCTGTCAAATTTTGTGTAGCCCCATACGAGGCGAGAGTGAAAAAGCCCAACCGATAGCAAGCTCACTCTGATTTGGTAGGAGCTGTCTCTGGGTGGAGTAGTAACTAGTGAAGATCATTTGAATTAATATTTAGGAGAGGCACCTCATGTTTTCCTGCTTTAGGGCTAAATTATGAATGTGGGGAAATAGTCACCTTTGTTTTGGGAATTCTTAGAACACCTTTTGGGTTGTAGACAAAACTAACTTTTCTGTCACTGGAAACAGAAGCTGATCAGATCTCAGAAACTCAACATCTGCATAGTAATCCTCTTAAAAAAAACACATTGGAGACAAATGTTTATGTAGAGGGTGTATACTTGCTTGTGTGAAATGAACTGGTGTTTCCTGTGAGTGCAGACAGCTGTGTGTGGGTTGGATTCCCTCCACACAAATACTGTGGTGCTCAAAGCTTCCTTGAACAAACCTGTGAATGATACCTTGAGTAGTTGTGATGGTTAACTGCAATTCCTGTTGCCTAATCAAGGTGCTGTGGGCAAATACACCTCCGAGAACATGTTCTGGATGTAGTGGGTGAGTATCAGTGGGACATCTGGCACTGTGACCACTGCAGTAGTAGATTCAGAAGCTTAGTTCAAGAGCTGATGTTGATTCAGTGTCTGCTTATGCCAACAATGTAGGTGCTTGCTATGTTACATTATATGTATTAATCTCTAGTGATATTCAGTGCAGTGAGTGGAGTGCTGTATTATTGATGTGAGGCTTGCTGAAGTGCTATTGAGGAGGAATAGCAATGTTTGAGTCATTATGGCTGTACATTTTAAAAGAGATTGTGTTTAAACTGACCATTTAATCACTGTCATGTATCACTGAAAGATTCCTCCGTTACGTATGTTTGAGTGAGTGACCTCTATGTTAAGGATATTCCCAGGTAAAGAAAAAGCAGGTGTTGAGGGAATCTTCCTAGAAATATTTGTGGTGCTGCTCCAACTGAGGCATGGCTGCACTTCCAGTGTCCTGCTCATGTCATTTTGAGGCCACTCTTTTGTTGCCTAGGAAGAGGTTTGTGTTTCTGTGACAGTGGTGTAGCTGAGCCCTAACTGTCACCACTGAGTGCTAAATGGGAGACCTAATTACCCACCCTTCTCTATGACTTACTGTCTTATGCTGTAGCATCTCGCCTAGCACAGTGAGGAAAAACAAACAGTGGATACAAGAAGATGAGCAATCAAGAAAGAAATATATAAACACACACAGCATTCATTTCTGACCTTCCAAATTATTTTGTAGGGCATGCAAAGAGTAGTTTTGGAGAAAAGGCAGCTAAGTGACAAGAAAGTGTGAGAGTATCAGCTAGGAAATTGCAGGTTTTTCTACTGTGACAACTCTGTCAACAGAACACCTGTAACAACGGGGAGATGGAAATGATAACTTCACTGCATAGAGAAAGGATGCACACACTTATGATGCCTTTTGTTTAACTACTGTGATTTTAGGAAGAGTGGAAAGTCAGATCTCTAAGTCGTGCTTATCTCTCGAGTTCCTTTCTGTTTATAGACATGATTTTCAAGGAAGAGAAGTGTCACTTTCTTCCTATCCAATGTCTCTGTGCCATTACCTATATCCTTGTATTGTCTGCAGTGCTCAGTGTCCTGTATGCAGAGCTGAGGAAAGGAGTGATACTCCTGTCTCACTGATATGGGATGATGTCGATATTGTTTTAAAGGGTCTTTAAGTATGATGCCTCCTGAAAGTGGTGTCACTTGTGAGAAGGTTGCTAAGGCTTTGGCTTTTGTTATCTGCCTAAGAGATGCCACACTGAGCAGATTAACATCTTTGTTTGTTACAGATTGTGAATTAAGATAGAAGGTAATCTCATATCTGAATACTTTGATAGATAATCACTATTAGTGGCATTTGATACTTTATCACCAAGAGTTTTATTTGCATCTTGTTGCCTGGACAACAGGAATGGTCTGCAGAAAACAAGATTTGTGAGGCTGGCCACACTTCCACTCTTAGATTTCATGCAGGAGAAGATGAAACACGTACCCACTTGGAATATGTGTTATTCCAACCTTGTAGGACTGTTATATGTTACATAAATGGCCAAAGCTCTTTGCCTATGTGATTTCTTATAAACTTAACCTTAAATTATGTGCATTCTGGTTACTGCTTCATAGTAGGATCAGTTTCTAACAGATAAATATTTGGCCTGTCTCAGAAGGCAGTTTAAAATTTGCTTGTCCCTTGTTGTTTTTTGTTATGCATCACTTGTCGAAGTGGTTTTTAATTCCAGTGACTTCTGTGACAAGCAATTATAACAGGAGATTTGAGTGAAAATGGCAGAAGGAGGAGCTGTTTTTCTGTGGCTTTTAGTAATACTCTGCACAACAGACCAGCCACTGTTTCCTCTTTTATTGTAAACTGGTTCAGTGTAAACTGATATGGAGAACTTTTGAAAGTGTGAATTGTATTTTTATATCTGGGAAATGTATACGTGATTTGTGTTGAACTTCAATCCAGCTGCCATTGAAGTCTGTGATCATGCTGCCATCCATCCCTGTGGTGTGGAAGTGGACTTACAATGAGCTACTTAGCATGTCGTTTATCTAAGTTGTCATAGCTTGAAAGGTGTAGGACAAGACTGGTGGAGTGATTGAAGGGTCTGAAAACGTAATCAAAGAAACCAAACGTTGTGTGAGAAGCTGTTTCATCTCTGACTCTTTGATCTCTAGAAACCTGAGAGAATTTGTGTAGTATATTCTGGCAGCAAGAACACGTAGTTGGCTGTGGTGTTCAGAGTGACCCTTCAGAACAAAAGCAGGCAGCTCATTTCAGTATGCAGATACAGGTCAGCGCTTCTGAGTTCCTGTCACAAAACTTCTGATGCTCAGGTCTTGTTTATAACCACTTAACCATTTCAAACTTGGTATTCTTACCTATGCTATGATGGACTCGTAGCTTGGGGAAGATCTGGAAATACATACTCTGGTATTCAAGGTTTAGTTTGAAAGAGCGATGATGATGAAAACGGCAGCTTATATTATGGTATTTGCTGTGTTCTCATAGGAAGATTAATATGAAGATTTTCTGTTTCCTGGTCCTTATGTGTTTAGAATTGCCTAATTGTATACACTTTACTTTAAATAGAAGAGGATTGTTTTAAGAGCTTCTCTCAGCTTCTGGAATTAAATTTAATTAAATGTATACCAAGAGATACTACTTAAACAAAAGAGATTTTGTGTAAGTTTCGCAATTAACTAACATTCTTTCCAGAATGTGGGGATTCTGAAAACTGTTTCCAGGGTACATACAGCAGTGATAATCAAAACTTGGTGGGATCCCATCACACCTCTTCAGTCCTGGAGAATATTGAGCTGTGGAGGACTCAGTTCTGGATGCTGACTCTGCCGCAGATTTTCATTTCTTATTTATAATAAATGAGTTGTCACTGAATGAATCATCTAAGGTATTATTCAGCACCTCAAGGCTTTGCCATAACTTGTACTGAGTGTAAATATGTTGAGCACAAATGCTTGTGTTGGGTCAAAATGTCACGTATTTGTCAAATAATGGATAAAATATCCCACTCATTTTTTTTTTTTGTCCTGAGATTTCAGCCTCAGTTTGTCCTTTTTTTTCCTTTAATTCAGATGTGATGTTTCACTACTATTGCTCTAGCAGCAATTCCCTTTTCAGATGAAATCTCTCTCCTGTCACTACCTTGTCCACTTGGTTTCAGAATTACTTTGATTAAAATTTTAAGCTTTCCTTGTGCAAAAAGCATTTCTTAAAAAGGTCAATGCATGAAACTTAGAATTCAAGGAGACCTTTCAGTGGTTCATTTGCAAAATGTGCATTTCAGTGTAGTTGGGGCTTGAAGTATAAAGGACCTGTTTACCTCTGTGGCAGCAGTAAGTACAGAGCAAGGCTTGTTCATTCATTCACCTTACTGTGAAGTATCAGTCCTATGAGCTGAATCCTGTGTCCAAGTGAGCCAAAAAGGAGGGAGGAAATTTCTTTTTCTCAAAAACAGTCTTTCTGTTTTGCACTGGCCCTGATGAAGGATCATTACAGTTTCAGTGGGAAAACTGATTTTAAAAATCCTGAGAACATGTGTTGCTACTGCTTAAGTTCTTTTTCTTTGGTGAAAGAAGAGCCTGCGCTTCTGGAGGCCATTGAGTCAGCCATGTTGATAGGAAATGGGCTGATGTTAGAAAGCACTGTGGAAAGCAGCAACTTAAAATAGGAAGTGCTCATGAGACTACATTGGGAGGTAACTCACGGAAGTTATATTTTAGGATTTGTGATAAATGGTAATAACACTGGAGGATGGAAGTCAAAAGCTGACAAATTTCCAAATGAGAAATGCAGTATCATCTTTTCACATGGAAAAGTTTCCAAGCCTGGTACTGAATTATTTATGAAACTGGTAAAGGGTGAATGAGAGGTAACAAGGATCTCAAATTTAGGACTGTGAGCTCAAAGAAAATTGACATTGATTTGTTCAAGCTTGGGATCCTTGAAGGTTGTCTTTAAGGTGGTACTCATCCTATTTCTCATCAGTGAGCAGAGCAGATAGCACAAAAAAAATCCAGCAGTGCTTCCCCACTGCTGAACCCCAAGAGGACCCTGCTGACATCTGTGTATTCTGACCTTGTGTTCCCAATCCAGCTGCCTTTGGGCAGAGGAAGTTTTTTATGAAGTTACAGAAGTTTTTATTTCACTTGTGTGTGATGTGGGCATTTTTTTCCTGTATACATGAGTTTTGGATTTACTTATGTGCTTATGTTCTTCAAGTAATAACTAAGCCTGTAAGGGTCTCCTCTGATAAGTAAAAAGTAAAAAATCAAGGAAAGAAGGAAAAGCTCTGTGGCAGAGGTAGAGGAGGAAGATGAGGACCGACTCCTTCAGGATGATTTTCTCTCATACTGTTGAACTGGAGAAATGCAACAAGAACATAAGTAAATAACACTTCTTTGTTCGGCGTTAATGCATTCATACATCAATGTGTGTATTTGCATTTAAATGTGTGTGTATGTGTGTATTTCCCTGCCCCTGTTTACACAGCAATGCTGTGGAAAATATTTTGTAATATATCAGAAAATGTACAGATGTCATTTCTTAGTGGCTGTTGTGGGTTATAATTTAATCTGTTTTACCAGACCAAAATTCATTTGTGGTCTTGTGACAGAAAATAGACAGCATATCTATTTAAGCAGACATACACTGGTAACACTGGAAAGAGGCTCTTGCACTTGTTGAGGCTTGCAGTATCTTCACACTGTCTGACTTTAAACCACCCTACTGTTGAGTGATGCAGGAGGAATCACTCACCAGCTCCCACGTGCAGACAAATTCCCTTCTGTTCTCTGTGAAACCCCCCACTTTATTGCTGAGCGTGACACAGTGTGAAATATCCCTCTGTCTGGTTTGGCTCAGCTGTCCTGGCTGTGCCCCTCAGCTTCTTGCTCTCCCCCAACCTCCTTGCTGGCATAATAGAGAGGAGCTGTGAAACCATGGTGCCCTACTCAGAATAACACAGGCACTGGTGTGTGTTAGCGACTGTACTTAATGGCTCAGACATTCTGAGCCAGTGACTTAGTGTCCTACAAGTAAAGCCAATTCCATTCCATCCAGAACTGGTGAACCAGTGAAAGCTCTTCCCTCTTTGTGTCCACCATAGCTGTGTACAACTGTGGTTTCTTCTGAACTAGCAGCCCTTTTCCTTTTAACCGTTTCTTAGAAGAATGAGGCCATCCTCCCAGGCTCCCTCTCAAATGTTTTTCTGGTTCATACTCTCTGTCCTTGTATCTTGCAAAACTTACTCTCAAATAAACTGAACAAAATAATACTCCATTATGAAATCTACCATAGGTTTTTGTCATTAACTGTGCATGATACTTCTCTTTTGCATTCTTCACTAACACTGGACTCTTTGTACTGGTTTCAGTTGTCTACACCAAAACTCTGACGTTAGGGTTTGATGTATTCCAACTTAAGCAGTATGATTGAGTGCTCCACGTTACTCAATTTATTGTGGGTTGCCTCATATCTGATAGTCCTACACTTGATCTCCAACCCTTCACGCCTGTGTTTTTGTATGAACTTGCAGTGTTCATAGGGAATGATGCATAAATGATGTGAAAACAGAGGTAGTGACTTGATGTTGATATGTGAAAATATTTGCCCTATTTAGGGCGTAATTATTAAATTAGCTGGGGTGTATCTAAGTCTGCTGCAGCAGGGTACTTGTGCAGTGATCACCTCTGCATTTTCACGCTACTTTTGTTGTGCGTCCGTCTGCACTCGTGCCCTTGCGTGCATGTAGCAAAGTCTGTTATTGTACTGAGAATCATGCTTCCAGGAAGTTGTTTGCATTTTGTTAATGTATTTTTTTTGTCCTATGCTGAAGTGATGGAATGAAATGCAGATGTGGGAATTTGATTGCAAATGTGGCTTATTTTCTGTGTTGGCTTTCTTTGGTGGCTGTATGACACCAGAGAAGCAGTGGCTGAATTTTGGCTCTCCCAGACCAGATCATTGTCTGGGTTGGAAACTGAAGGAAGACAGAACTGCCTCTCTTGGTAGCTGGAAACTGGTACTAAGCTTGGATATGGGTACTGGAATGTGGGACACCACATACACAGGATGTAGGGAAGACCTCAGTGCGTTTATTCACACTGATTCTGTGTGTTAGTCTTTGTTTAACAATCCTTCTTTTACAGTTTCTAGAGGGTTTCAATCTCTGGTGTGATCAAGCTGAAGCTGGGAAAATAATTGAAATATTAACAATATGCATTTCTCCATCTTGAAACCCTTATTAAGTACATATTACCGTAGCCATACAAAACAACAGAGCAAATGATTTCAGCTTTGTCTTTGAAAGGTCTTCCTTCTGAAGGCTATTTTATGCTTGTTAGTTGTGCTCCACCTATACAACAGCCTGTTTATTGCTGCTAATTCCATCTCTCCTGCAATTGTTCTTGAAGTAGACGCACGTCTACAGAAGTTTTAGTGATGGTATGTTGCATCACACTTTGACCTATGTTTGAAATTTCAGCCTTGGTTTTAAGTTCTTTCTTTGCCTGATGCAAAGAAAAAAGCTCCACTTTGTTAATAACATTTATTTTCTATTCCCTAAGAAATCTACTTCTCATCTTCCTATTTTTCTCCTGTATTTGCTTGCCTTTTGTTAAATCATACAATCTTGTTTCAGAAAATATCTGTGTATGCAAGCTTATATTTCAGGATGAATCAAAAGCTGAAAGGTATTGAATGTTTAAAGCAAACTGTGGTTTTTCTGATTCAGCAGGTTCCTAGACAGTCATGTTCTGGTGTCCCTGGTCAGGGGTCACTTCATTTATATACTGGTCCTCTGCCACATTGAGTTACAAGGGTTGCAGGTACACCTGGTGACTTAATATTCACAGGCTATATTGGTACAGCTCTGCCTTCGGTGCTTTTTGTGCTCTAACCTTTCTGCTGTTGTATATTTGATGCTCCATTATAGCATGATTGCTTTGCTTTCTCTCTGGAGATTTATAGGGTACTGACCTCAGGCACACATCAGAGAAGTTAACAACAGCGACTGAATTTGATTTGTGTCTCAAGACTGCTTAGCAGATCAGAGCTGTTCTTTCCTCCTTCAATAGCATAAGAAAGGTGATGTGCAGCTGTGACAATATGTATGAAGTGGGAGCATAAGCTTTCAGGACCAGCAATACCAAGTGGACAGAGTCCCTTAAATCTTCTTTCTGATCTCTGTCTTGCTGGGTAAATTCACATCCGTGGTGCTGCAGGTGATGTATCAGTTGTTTTATGTAGAATTACAGGTACATCTTACATTTGGCATTTCACAGGTAGCAGACATTCCTCTTGCAATTGGAGACATTATTGTGGGATGTGTTTCTACTTTCATGAAGCAAAGAAAAACATTTTTGGTATGAACAGTATGAGCACCTAGGAACCTCTGGGTGGGCTTGTTAGCTTGTCTGCTTGGACTGTGTGCTCCAGACTGATGAGGGAGGAGGAACTGTCTCTGAATAGTTAATGCTGTAATTTGAATCGTAGAATTGTAGGTGGTGTGGAAGGGACATTGGGCTAGTCCAGCTCCCCTGCTGAAAGCAGGATCCCTACAGCAGTTTGCCCAGGACAGATGCCAGGTGGGTTTTGACCCTCTTCAGTGAAGGAGACTCCACAGCCTCCCTGGGCAGCCTGTGCCAGTGCTCCGTCACTCTCATGGTCAAGATGTTTTTACTCGTGTTCAGGTGAAACTTTCCTGTGTTCCAGTTTGTGCACATGGTTCATTGGTCTGTCATGGGGTGCTGTTTAAGAGATCCTGACCCCAGCCACTTGACTTGTGCTCATTAGGTATTCTTAAGCGTTGATAAGATTCACCCACCACCAGTCTTCCCTTTTCCACTATTTGTCACTGTCATTTAAAACAAGTTAAATGTAAGGTAACTGCATAGGAATGTGGCCATGTTTGTTGTTTATTTTAATAAACCTGGAAGTTCACTCGTTGGGTATTCTCAGAAGCCTTAGCAGCTGAAGATCCTTACGGGCAGCCATTCTGATGGCATCTGGCATAGCTGCAACTCCGGGGGTGGGTACCACAACCCAAATCCTCCTGCGCAGCACCTCTGGAGGTCACAAAGTGCTTTCAGAAACAGAAGGGATGGTTTGGTGCACAGTGTTGACTGGGGCCTTTTTCAGACTGCCCATAAAAACCAGGCTGGAGAGGAAGCATGTTAATTGATGGGACTGAAGTTGGCTGTTAGCATTATTCACAAGGCTGTTAGCTGGGAGCATTCAGAGCACGCCTTTTTGTGTATATGTAAATAAGTTGTTTCCTTCATATGCTAGAAAATGGAACAGCAATTTTGGCTATTATTTTGCAAATAGATTTGTTGGGAAGATGAATACAAACCAATTACCAGTATGCCATTCTGAAGTTGTTTCTTATTTGAAGGCTTTGCCAGCTCTGTAATTGCTTGTAGACTAATCAGTTACACAAATTGTCTTTGTACAAATTAAACTGCTGAGCTGATTTCCTGATTATTGTCCTTTCATGTTTTCATAAAGCCTTTAGATTAACTAATTCATAGATGAACATCGTTTTACAAGGACTGTGGGTGCATCCTCGTAAACAGTTGTTAATCATAGTGATTGTGTGTCATCATAATGTATGGCTTAGTCATGTCTATGTTCTTGAAAGCATGTTCTTATCTTAGTCAATAGTTAATGCTACTTTGCACCGTGTTTTAAGGAATTGCTTTTCTTACTTGTTTTGTTTGTATGAGGCAAAGCAAATACTGAAGGATCTTCTATCCTACCTCTTAGACTCCTGGAAACAGATGATAGAAAGTTGTCTGCCTTGCATTAGCTGTGTGAGAAATGGGTTTTGAAGCCAAGTGCTCCTCCTGTGTCAGTGTGGGTACCTCTGGAGCGTGCTGCTCAGTATGTGGGCTGCAGGTGTTTGGGGCAGAACACCTACAGAGCTGTTGGTGCCTTTTTC
The DNA here is from genome assembly GCA_013399175.1 of Odontophorus gujanensis. Lineage (NCBI taxonomy): Eukaryota > Metazoa > Chordata > Aves > Galliformes > Odontophoridae > Odontophorus > Odontophorus gujanensis. The sequence goes on along the minus strand of VXAB01009421.1, from coordinate 396,041 downwards.
TCAAGTCTGGAGTGACTTCACCATTCAGCTCTAGGTCAGTCATCAGGCTGCAAACTGATTCTTTATCTTTGGCATCATACCTGTGGACACCGGATTGTTTTGGTTTTAAAAGAAGTATGTGCTTAAAATATTGAAAACTTGCAGATATGGATGTGTGTGCAACTGTGTATTGCCTTTTGTTTCTGGGTTTGGTAGGCAGGCTGTTCCTCACTGTATGACCCTGAGAAATCCTCTTAAGTTCTCTCCCTTCTACTTCTTAAATTTTTAATATTGACACTGATACCTGTGTGGCTTAAATTATGTATGAGTTGCATCTCCATTTGCAAAGTATTTTTCAAATGCAAAGGCTTCTGCATGAATGAGTTTAATTGGAAAGACAACTAACCTCTCTATCTAGTGTCCTGATGAAAATCCTCTGGACTTCAGATAAAGCTGAAATATAGTAGAATAATGCAGAAATGAAAGCTATTGAGATGAATCTTATTTTGTTGTAATATCCAGCTGTCTCATTAAAAGCAGCATTTAGATGTTAGTATTCTCAGTCTGTTCATTAAAGCAAGCTCCCCTAAGCAGAGCTGTAACATACAGTGCTGCTGGGTGAATACTGGTGTGGGTTACGAACCTGGTTTTGCTCAGTGTTGTTATTGTTTTAGTGTCTGCTGCACTTCTGAAACTAGACCTTGTTTTTCAGCACATGAAAAATCCTCTAGGAAACTAACTTCTGTCTATTCTTACAACTTTTTCTTAGAGTAGTGAATTCACTGAGCTTGGTGCAGGGGCTGTTGTTGAACTCGACCCTTAATGTGTGCTGCAGTGGCACACGCTGCACAGTGCTTCCTCAGGTTCAATAACACTGTTTCAGTACTCATGAATCTTAATTCTCAACAGTATTTTAAAATATACAGCTTTGTAAAATGACTCATGAGATTTGAGAATGTGCTTCGAGTCACAGTGGGTCTGAATCATGAGGTGCAGTGACCAAGATTTATTCTTACCTCCTGACCCACGTTGTTTCATGTGCTTATTGTAATGAAATAATTCCTGTTATATTTCATGGATTACATTATACAGTCATGGAAAGTGAATACTGCGAGGAATCCTTTCCAGAAAGCTGCAGGTAATTTTGGTTTTAGTATTTGTGCTCATCTTTGCAACTGCAGATACCAGTCCTGGCTTGGAGGAGTGAGGGGGAGTGAAAGTGACTTATGTAATAACAGAAACCCTGGAACTCACGAAGAACCTGTTTCTTCCCCCTCTGTTGCATTTTTCCTGTAACATGTCATTTCAGAAGTTGTGAATGGAAACGTGAGGTATATATTCCTTCTCCCTGTTAGCCCTGTTTTGTAGTTCTCTTCCTTGGCGCAGTTTCTCTTCTGTCACTTTTGCAATATCAGTTTAGATTTCAACACAGGTTGCTGTTTCATCTCAGTCATAGCTGTACTGTGTTTTTGCAGTATAATTTTTTTAAAATTAGGATTAGTTATTGCTCATATGGATTCATTATTTGATGATTAATACTTGTACCTAGGTCTCCAGACCAATATGTAATCACTGTTTTTTGTAAGATTATTTTCACCTGCATAAGTTCACCATTGGGGATGGCACTTCTATTATTTGTTCTGCTGTAGAGGAGCTAGGGCTGAAACTTGATTGAAGCAGTTAAGAGCCTCATTCTTCAATCCATGTAGGAAGGAAAAGCACTCGGAATTCTTTTCTTGGCATGTGTGGAGTTTGGCTTCTGGATAGGCAGGGTTATTCTGGAGGTGCTCCTTGTGTGCCAGTGCTGTGTTTCCTTGTGCTTCACTGAGCATCTGCCACTGCTCACTGCAAATTGCTGATGCAGGGCTAGGTGGGCCTTCACTTGGCTTTCGCTAAGGTGTTCTTAGGAGCTCATTTGGAGCTTCCTGGTGCTCCACATTCTTGAAAAATGTAAGCTAGGTTTTTGGCTGTCTGCATGGAGACACAAAAACCTAAACCCAGAGGTCTGGTGTTGCAAGTTCTGAGTTTTGTTTGAATAATGGTTTTCAAATAACTCAATGAGCCTTAGAATGGAAATGCTACAGAAAATGTATTAAGAACATAGAAATGAAAGCTTTTTAATTAATTAAAGTGCTTTCTGAGTTGGCAGATAATTTTTCCCTGGGTACCTCTGAAATATGCTTAAAATGGCAGTGTACACAGAATTACATCTTACAAAAATCAGCTAGCTTTCTCTTTGCACTCAGTGCAGCACAAAATAGAGCTCTGAAGGAGTCAGTGGCTGCCAAAATAATTTTCCAAGGCTTTCTTCTTCTCTTCTGATTGTTAGCTTGCTAGCTTATGAGCATAACTTATGTTTTTGTGCTTTGGGAAAGAACAAAAGATTGGAAGTGTTGTGCTGAGGGCTCTAAGGGTTCAAGAGCAATTCTCAGTGTTCTGGCGTACGTTAGGGATTTTGCTCTGTGGCTGAAAACATATGTCTCCCTCAACTACTGTGATAAAAGCTTTTCTCTGATGCATTACCCTCAGGAGTAACTGGAGAATCTGCTTGGGACCTGCACTTCTTGTTCGAGTCCCAGCTCTGCAGCTTACAGATTTATCACATGCTTTATGTGAGAAATGCATCTGAACAATGCTTTGCATGAGGCAGGCTGAGCTGGATCCTGCCTCTGACCAAACAAAGCACACATCTGCAGCAGATAACCCCCAAGAGATAAGGCTTCAGATTTTATAGTTCTTTAAGCACTGAAAATGAAGCCTGTACTGTCTTGCCCTAGTGGCTGTTCACTGCAGAGCTTCAGGTCAGGTTCTATGTGGGAAGATCGGTATCTCAGCAGCTTCGAGGAGAATTGTGATGGCAGATGGAGGATGGCAGAGGAAGCGCTCAGGGAGTGAATGAGCAAATGGTGCTCCCTAGCTCATGGCTTTCCTAGTCATCCCCCAACTAGTCATTCAGAAATGCAGCGGTATTAGTCACCTGTCTGTCTGTTGCTGCTTTCTTACAAATAAGGAGTTTGAGTGATAGTAATAGTGTAACAGTGTTTGTCCTGGGCTACAACATAGGTGAGGAACCCGGCAGAATGCCCAACTGCAGACTGGTGGATCCTCCTGCAGGGTTAAACTTTGTGCTCTGTAGATTTCCTTACAGATTAAGCTCTTGTAAGGCCAGCTTACCATATAAGAAGCACAGAAGATTTGGACTACTACAAGAACAAAGCAGGGTGGACATAGTGGCAGAGAACCCAGTGTGTATCGAATGTATGCCGTGCTCTATTACAACATTGAATATCCCCTTGCAAAGTTGCCTCTGGTTGCAAGCAGCCTCCTATCAGTTTAATAGTTTATGCTCCAATCCATGGTGTGGTGCTTGAGTATCTGCCTTTAAAGCTCCATTACTGGTGTAGAAGCTGTTCCCAAGGTAAGTCTCTCAGCTCTGTCCACTTTCAGTGGTCAGGACAGCTAATTTCAAAACAATGGAACGGGTACATAACCAGATGTTCCTTGCTGTTCCCACTGCAGTGGGTTTGTTTGTTGGGGAGTAAGGAGTGCATATGGGTAAGACCATGTAATCACAGTCAAAATATGCTCGTTTCTGATGACTTTACTGTTTAAGGTTTTCATAGACTTTTGTTGATGTAAAATTCTGAAGGTGTTGAGTATGATTAACCTTTTGGGAGCAGATCTCCAAGCAAATGTTATGCATTTGTCTGTGAGCAGTGTTCTCTGCGTGCAGTAGCGTTTTATAGGAATTGTATTGAAATGTTTTTGAAAGCGATTTGTTGTAGTATCGAAGTGGTTCACATTCATCAGCAGAGCTTGTTTTATTGTCTGTGACAGATGTGTGGAGAGGAAAACAGTGGCTTTCTCTGTTTTCCTACCATGGAAGTTATGGCATTTTGAAACTAAATGTGAGATGATATCAGCATTTGGTGTGCATGTTTACATAGACCAAATCTGTGTCTCTTCGGAAATGCCAATCTTTGCTGTTTTGACTAACTATTTTGTTGCTGTGATGCATTCCGCAAGACTTTTAGGGAAGCAACAAGTCCTTTCTAAATGCTTTGCTTAAGAAATAACTGGAAAAGTATAGAGAACTAAACAGTGAAACAGCATGTCTTACTGTTAACACACTGTGTTTTTTCTCTTTAGAATATGTAAAGCATTATTTCTAATGAGCAATTGGGAGTACTGACATAATCCACCTCAATGGAAGTTCTAGACTACAGTCTGTTCAAATTTGTGTAGTGTTAAAGTATTGAAGGCAGGTGTAAGCCCAACAACCTATAACTCTTTTTATGGTTTTGTTTTCTAATATAACTTCCTGACAGAAGAATTTTATAGTATGAGTGTTACTTTTTCTGCTTCCCTGGAGAGATCTTCTCTGTTTGGACCTAGTTAAATTTGCCTGCCTTCGTTGGTGGCACACAGCTGTGTGCTGTCATGCCTGTCTTATTCTGAACTGGGAGCTCATATCCCTGCTCACAGTGCACCTTCTGTGAATTCCATCCCTCATGAAGAGGTGTTTATTTCTCAGAGAAATGACAAGAAGACAACTGGAAGTTTGTGGCTGGACTGCCCTCATCACTACTTGTTTAAATATGGTGCTCTGTACACACAGAATCATCTGTGTGCCTCTCGACAAAGGCAGCAGCCCTTTGATTGAAGATTTGGCTCTATGTCAGTTATGCAGGTGAGTACAGTATGAATTTTTTGTTGTAGGTCTTGAGCATGCTGTTAAGGATTAACTTTTTGCTCTTATTTCTTCTGAAGATAAGCGAGCAACAGTTCAGATTCAGTAGATCCAATCTTATAAATTAAGACATTTTATTAAAACTAAGAGCAAGCTCTTCTAATGTACTTTGATCATTAGAAAAAAAAAAATAGAATCAGAAGTTGCAGTACAATTTGTCTACACCATTTTTTCCAGTTTTCTGTGTTGTAAGTACACTGTCCGAATGCTCTCATTAGAGAAATGCACAGTGTATCCATTGTATAGGGTTATCAACTAGGTTCAATTCACTGCAAAGTGCAAGAGAAACCTTTTGTACCAACCAATCATGAGCTGTTCTCCTGTAGTTACAGAGCATGCTTTGTATTGCTTCACTCTTTTCCCCTCTATGTACAGTTACTTTGAAAATATATTTTGACTGTGGTGTTGTTAGGTGCAAATTTGCTTATGTTCACAATAATATAGTTTGCCATCACTGCAGTTTTTGCTCGGATGCAAGTATAGAGCAACACTCAGCTGAGAACTGGAATGTATGTGAAGGGTATTTTCAGTGTTTCGTGCCAAGTCTACGGGGGCACCCAGGTATTTTTTTTACAACAGATCTAAAACTGTGGGGTGAGAGCTAAGGATGCTTTATTTTGCTGCACTGCCCTGTGGACCTGGTACAAGATTATCATGGTGTTTAGAAGCTTTCCATCTTTCGTCTCTGTTCATTGTACTCCAGGATTTGACACTGCCTGTTATTCCAGTATGTTGTTTGAGAACTTAACTAGAGTTTCTTGGTCCTAGTCCTTCTGTTCCACGATCTGTCCCACGTTTGGATATTTGTTATGACATCTTGTAATAGCATTAGAAAATGATTACTGCTCAACATTGTCAAGTTTTTTATCAACTAAGTTCAGGTCATGTGCTTCCTTGTTTAAGACTGCAATGGATACTACATATTCATTTTCTCAGGCTCCAAGAGTAGTCTTTAATCAATTATATATACACTAACCTACTGCTGAACTACTCTGCTTTGGGTGTTAGGTCATACACTTTGAGGTGATCATGTGCTTTGAGATCATTCTGATTTATGCACTTCATATGCCTCAAATGTTTTGACAAATCGGAATCCTTTTTACTGAACTGAGAAAAAGAAGTAGGTTAACAAGTCAGCTTTAAATTTTAAATGCTTTTCTTACTAGAACTGAGAGATCCTGATTTTCTTTTCAGCATTTATCTGTGGCTGGATACCACATATCTGTTCCTACAATGTTTCTAAACTTTTTTCTTCTTTGTGTTTTTGTATCCTTTCTTCACTTTAGGTTCCTTGTAAAATGGAACAATGGAAGAAAAGTCATTGCTAATGGTTATGTTAACTTTTAAGCAGCTGTTTGGCTAGTAGTTACTTCCATTTTGGAACACATTTTAACATTTTGGTTAAGTTGTTTGCATGTTCATTGTTGTTGATTATTTTTAAATTCCTTTATCACAAATATAATTGATCATAATTTCCATTAAGTGCATCATTTGGAGGTGTTGGATGGTGCCCAGAGGAGGGCCATGAAGAAGATGGGAGGGCTGGTACACCCCTGTTATGAACAAAAGCTGAGGTGGCTGGGTTCATTTGGTGTGGAGAAGACTTCAGGGAGACCATGTTCTGGCTTTCCAGAACTTAAAGCGATCTTATAAACAAGAGAGACTGATGTTTTACACTGGAAGATAGCAATACAGCAAAGGAAAATGGTTCTTAACTAAAAGAAATGAGCTTTATGTTATGTGTTGGGCACGAATTCTTTACTGAGTGGGTGGTGTGGCACTGGAACAGGCTGCCTAGAGAAGCTGTGGGTGCCTCATCCTTGGAGGGGCTCAAGGCTGGGCTGGATGGGGCTGTGGTCAGTCTCATCTGGTGGGTGATACCCCTGACCATGTCACAGGAACTAGGTGATCTTTAAGGTCTATTTCAACCTAACACATTCCATAGCAGTGTATGATCTTTTCCCTTGTCCCTCCTAAAGAGATCATCTTCTATGAAAGAATATTGTTACTACAACATTTCACTTTCCACTGACAGTTTTCTTTTTCCACATCTCTTATTTCTAACTTACTATTCCTTCTTCCTTCCCATATTTTATTCCAGTCATCCTTTCATTGATGCTGTTTCTCAACTGCGTCTGTTCAGATTTTTAATTAATACAGAAGGGGGAAGATGTTGAAATGAGAGAAGCACCCTTTAAATAGGGCATCACATCCATTGTGAGTCCCATGTAGGTTCCTGTGGAAGGAACAGACCCTACTGATGTGGAGCTGATGAGACAGGCAGTGAAAGCCTCACTGCATTCATCCATTAATGCTAAGTAAACACGGATTGTTAGTATTTTTATTTAGCAGTAATAGCATTGTAGGTATTTTCCAGGCTGAGGAGAGTACAGTCTCTAAGGCATGCATGGAGGTCATGGGAAACACTGGGAAGACAAAAAAAAAAAAAAAGTTGTTAATGGAGCAATTCAGGAGTAAAATAAGCTGTTTTTTTCTTGTTCTCACATTCAAGCCCAACATGTCTATTTTAGTGGAGAAGAATGAATTTATGCAATTTAGGTAAGAACTTAGTTATTTTTGACTTTATGCCCAAATGTAGTGACTTTTAGTAGTGAGGTGTAGGAGTGCTGGTTTGTTCATAGGGCCTACCCAAGTCGCACAGGATTCTCTGTGAGTCCAGCTCCAAGGACTCCTTATCCTTGCCTCCTTATCCTGAGGTATGAATAACTTGTCTTGATTTAGGATGTCCTTCACATATTTTCCATGTGATGTCTCTTATTCTAACGTGAACCAAGCGTGTAAAAATTAGGTAACATCACTGGGAAGATTTTCATTTGTAGTATCAGGAAACAATATTGCATCTTGGAGTGCGATGTTAAATTAGTGCCTGAAGAACTGCAGGAAGGATCTGATTAAACTTCAGCGGTGTTGGTGGTTGCTTTTTTGTTTCTTTTCCTTGTCTGTGGTTGTTTGAGCTTACAGATACATACACCATATTCTGCCAAATACCTTTTTCTTCCTTCCTGTTCATTCATTTATTCCTGTGCTTGTTTTTCTTTCTCTTGTTAATGGCAATATAAGGCTCTTAGTATATGCATACCAGCAAGTATATCAGAGTAACATAGTCACTTAAAAATGCCTTCAAGTTGTTCTCTTTCTCAAGACATAATCTGTACTTCTTTAGTAGTAAACAGGTGAATCTTTGTCATTCCTCGAACCTGCAAGACAATTGAGCATTAGCTGATTAATTATTAAAAATAGTATATATTTTTTTACAGTGATAAAGCTGAGAAAGTTAGGAGGATTGGAGCCCCACTGTACTATGTAAACTGAAGTTGAACTCATTACTCCCTTACACTAGGAGCCTTGGTTCCTTGCTGTTTTATGCATATCCTTAGTATTAATCTTATTGCATTGATTCTTTGCCCACATTTGGTTTTCACCAGGACTTCAGAAATGCTTGTGTCTGCAGTCTGTGATATGTGTGTGGGATGATAGGTCACTGGCTCTTCTGCAGGTAGCAGAGCAACCTGAAAGCTCATGCTTCTCTGTGCATCCTGAGCCATATCCTCTGGCCTTTCTATCATTCCATTTCTCAGAGCAAAAACGAGAAAGCATAATGTGTCCCCTGCAGTGAAACAGTTCAGCTCTGCTGAATGTTGATAAGAGGAAATGTTCTTTACCCTTCTAAGGACCTAAAGCTGTAATGAGCCTTCATGAAAGCAATAACAGAAACCATTGTCTCAATCTGACTTCAAGCAGAATAGCTTATTTTACTGTTGCATTCTGGATGTGTGATTGTAATGAGAATTTCTATTTATCTAAAGTTATGTCTATATGGACGTTCAGCTTTCCTACCATATTTTTGAGTGTCTGAATTTAGAAATGAAAACCATTTCTTTATTTTTATTTACTTGCTGCCAGTAGATAGAACAGCAAGAGAGGATGTTGAAATTGCATAAGAGTTCACAAGGCAATAGATGGAAGTTACTATGGAAACTTCCGTTCCAAGTATTTGTTACTGTTAATATTCCTTGCTTATTCTTGCATTAACTGATGTGCCATGAAACCATTGTTTGAAATACTAGATAACAAATCTAGAAATGTCTTTGAAACTGGAATGTTATTAAATACAAATAATAGCAGTAATTGCAGTCAATAAAACATCAGCATCATTGTTGTTATAGAATATTGGCCAAAAATTTCCTCCGCATCTGTGATCTGTCATTTATTGCTTTGGTTACCATGATTGGACAACACGAGCTTAGCACGGATGGATATATCAACAAATATGGGTCTTGAATGACAAGAGAGGGGGAAATCTAATTTTCTGTTGTGTGACTGGAGTTTTAAGGATACTAAATGCTTGATGAAGGACAAGGATTTTTAAGATATCACAGAATGGATGGATTCAGTAGTTACTCATGGCCCCACTTTTCAAACCTGTCCAGAGTTTCAGGAGCTTTTACTGGAACAGCGCTCTCAAACGTAGGGTTTGAATGTTAGGTGTTTCTGTGTGGAGCCTGGAGTTGGACTCGGTGATTCCTGTGGGTTCCTTGCAGCTCCAGGTGTTCTGTGATTCCATTCTGTCTACTCCAAATCGGGCTCTTGCACTGAAGAGGAAGTGGAGAATAGCTGTCAGGAGAGCTATCATGTTTGAGTTTAAAGGAGTAAAAAGTGGGCAGCACCAAACTGATATTAAAACCAACATGAGGCTATCAGCAGGAGCTGAAGAAGTTGCTAATAGTGTTAGTGACCAGATGAAACATTGTACGTTTTGTTAAGCTTAGTGCTGCTAGAGAACGTGTGCTTTGCATTCGTCTACCCCCTTTGAAGCAATGCAGAAATGAATGTGCATGCTTCTATGTTATTGGCTTTTTTTCCCCCAGGGAAGTCCAAAAATGAAAATAGAGCAGTAAGTATTTTATATTGTTGTTACTAAATTTATTCATTGATTTATTTTTAGAATCTGACATTTCATATTTTAATTCCTGCCTCGTTCTGCTATTAAGCTCATTTGGAGTTTTGTACCTACTGGATGTTATATTAGTCTTTCTTTAATTAGCTACGTTTCAGTAATATTTCTTTATGAAACATGACATACAATTGTGGAGCTTAAAGAAGTACTGGTGTGAGAAAACCACTCCTTTCTGTGGTGGGAGTGTGAATATTGCAGCCCCAAATCCTGTTAAGAGCAACCACACCAAATGTCTATGGTACCTCTTAAAGACTGCTACAGAACAAGATGTGTATGAGTATAAAAAGCAAACAAAAGAAACAAAGAGCCTGAGAAGATTAAAAACAAATGAGGTCATTTTGTTCTGTTTAGCTGCATGAGATTTGCTTGAAGCAAATCTTGACGGCTTTTTTTCTCGAGTTACTTTTGTGTTGTTCTCTATGGGTTCATGTTTGGCTGTGATCTGTGGTCATGCAGTTGGATCACTATGGGTCTTTCCTTAACCAGAAGAGTTTTTCTTCTTTTGCCATGAACTGGGAATATGTTTCCAGGAAGTTTTAAGCGAAGGAGAAAACTGAACGAGAATTGGTCAGAAGCATGTAAGCTGGAGATGTGGACAGCAGGGCCAGATGCAGTAACTTGAAGAGGTAATGGTTGTGTACCTTTGCCTGCATGTTTGAAAGAATGGTGATTCAGTCATTCTTCAGCTGTACAGCTGTGAGGAGTGCCTGTCAGTTAGCCAGGTGACTGTTTGGGATCGTTTAAAAAGTGACAGTAATATTAACAGCAATTTTGGAGGAATGCAGTACGTTGTCATCAACAATTACCATGTGCTTAAATAATCAAAACATTGAAGTGATCCAAGGTGGAACAGCTTGATCCACTACTCTGGTAGCAAATGGATAATACTGTTTTATTTCCTGATTGCATCTCGAATGGTTTTGCTTAAGCTAGTTTGTTACTTTTAAATGCAATATGTTTTGATATTTAGTGTTTGTAAAGCAATTATGACTGCATAATGTTCTGTTCAGAGGAACAAGGAGGTCTCCAGTGGGACTGATTCTGCTGAACCGAAATGGCACGTGTTCCTTTGCATTGCAATAGGACCAGTGCAGCACCTCCTCCATTCTGTCCCTTTGTAATGCTACTGCAGTTTCTATCTGCATCGTTACTGGAGTTCTTTGAGGGATGTGATGGGTAGTTATAGAGGCTTTCAAAAGAGCTGTTGATTCTATTGATAATTTTAAGATTTACACCTGAGTGCAGTATTTATAATTGCAGATCTTTTTTTACCTGGTGTCTCCTGTTTCTAACGTTAGTGAAGTGTTTTATTTTCCTCCTCATTTCTTCAGTTGTGAGGCTGTGCAGAAAAAAAAAAGCACTAAATAGGAATGTACTTCTTAAGATGCTAGGCTATTTTGTCAGAACCAACCTGCTAATAGGTGTCTCCCTCCTTCTCTTTGGAGCTTTCCTCCCTCCTCTGTCAATGACAGCAAAATTGCTCATTTGGGTACCACAGCCCTTTGTGCTGCAGCCTCCTCTGCTTTACTTTCATTTCTTCCCTTTTCTTTCTTGATTTTATGCAGTGTTCTGACTCATCCCCCACCCATTTCATTAGAAAGGTTTTAAAGCTTTATTTTCTGCAGGAAAACCTGCTCTGCATTTATCTGTTGCTCTGCCTTCAACATGAGCTGTGATGTGCATCACCACAGACCTGTTCCTTTCCCATCTCAGTTAATTTCATATGGTTTTTGATACAGCGCTGGGTTACATTCTCAGTCTAGTTGAATGTGTGAGCCTGTCTGTTAGAGATTCCTTGGTTCAGATATATGGACTATCTCTGAAATTTACTCTTTTCTGTCTTACATCTTCTTAATTGTGTTCTCTCTTGCCATATTCGTGTTATAATCAAATGGTATTATCTGCTAACTGATGTTGGCATTCTTTCATATATTTAAAATGAAAGTAATTCTGTATTGAGGAACACTTATACCAAGAAGGCTTTTGTCTTCAGCTTTCTAACAAAAGGTTTCTTTCTCCTGTGTGCTGCAAAACGCGATATCGTCACTGCTTTTATTGTCAGTTCTTTATATGTAAGATCCCTCCTCAGACTTGTGGCAGCTCTCAGGACCAACTCATTTTCACGTTTATAGCATGTACTCAGCAGTACTCTGTTTTAACGAGTGCAGTTCATTTCCCTGAACATTAACAGCTGCCCAACCTTAGCACATCACTCCATATTTGTCATCTCAGTCACAAAATAGATGGTGTCTAAATATCTGAATATTCCACAAATTTCCAGGTTGATGGGAGAAGTCTCTAAAGCAATGTACTGACTCCTCAGAAACACGCTTGGGAAATGCACGTATTTCAGCAGTTCTGTTATGTTATAGGGGGTAGACTGAACAATTACATGAGAGTAGGGACAGCTGTGATGCTGAGACATCAGCTGAAAATAAATATGGGGTTACTGTAATTTGTTACTAGTTAACGTCAAATATCCGTGAACCTATGAGTAATTCAGACTTCCCACTCCAAATCTGTGGTCTTATACACCTTCTGAGGACATTACGAGTAGAGTTTTGAAAATGCTGGCTTTGGCAGTATGGAATGGTCTTGTTCAGTCTTGTGGAGTCTTGTTGTGGGAATGATATCTATGGTATTTCAACTGTGACCAAAATTAGTCAGCAATGAGTGAGTTTACAACCATGTATTTAATATTACTACAAAGGTCGACAAGATGGCTTTGTAGTCTGTGATCAAGGCTTAGGGAATACACAGTAATTATAGGAAAATGATTACAAGCTTGCAATGCTAGAATATGGTAAAAAAAAAAAAAAAAAGAAAACCAAGTATACATGCCAATATATGAGAACAAAAAAAACTAACTTTAAGATTTTGGAATGGTTATGAATATTGAATTGAGCTTTTAAAAGCAAACCATGCCATGTTTGGCCTTAAATTTTAGGTTTTGATTTAATCTACTTTTGACTTAAAACAGTTAGGGTCTTTGGTGCAAGTGAATTTTCTGAACTTGAGATCTATAATGCCAACATAAGGCTTTTGCAAATCTGTACTATGCTATTTAGCCTTGTTATATGACAAATAATATACAAATGTTAAGTCATGATGAAAAAGGATGTTTTGGTTCTCTGTATTTCTTGCTGTCAGTGTGAGAGTTTGCTTTTATACCAGCCTCGAATGTAGATGGCACGTATCTAGTAGTATTGGCAAGCAGAAGACTATGAATATTTGGAATAGGTTATGTATGTGTAGAAGAGAAATGGCACAAAACTGATCAACCCAGTTAAAAAGACAGTTATGGTAGGATATTATGAGTCTATAACATTATGACTTTGATAGGAAAGGAGAAGAACATTGCTCATCCACCCAAGAAAGGAGGTATGGTAGAGCACTAGTTATCGAGTCAGATGTTGACTGCTGATTCATCTTTCAGCATTGGGGATTTTAACTGATGTTTCTTACTTGTTTTGCATAGTGTAGCCTTTCTGTGTATCTAACTGGTTCAGATGTAATAGGATTGAAATGAGTGACTTCAGAATGAGACACAGGTATGCATGAACTGACCACACCACAGGTGTCACTTCAGCTACATGCTCCTTTCCCAGTGCTTCTTGATTTTATGCTGTCGAGTCAGTTCCCAAATACCAGCACCTCTTCCCAAGCTGTGTGTAACATTCAAGATTATTGCCTAGCTGCTGAAGGTGTCGCTGGCTGACATGGAATAAAGTTAGGATAAACAATAACGTTTTATTGTTATCGCAGTGCAGAGTAAAATGCCAACTTCCATTTCTTAAGTATGAGCATTTTCAAGCACTGGATCCATCTTGCCATTCAAAGTAGATTTTCATCCTCAGCAAAGTAATGCAAAGAGACAAGGGAATCGGACGTCTGACAGATGCAGCATTTGCCTTTTGGAGGACTTTTCTTCTGACTTAATGAACATGTGTGGGAATGGTGCAGATATCCTCGGATTTCTCTGTAAAAGGAAAGGTTAATTTTACTACACGTTACAGCTCATAATATCATATGGAAAGGGTTTGTATTATGGTTGTAGTCCTGAACCATACTGGGATAGAAGATCCACAGGAACACTCCTGTTTTGAGTATGAAGAACTTAGTGCAGCTTCACTTATTTGTCTGATCATTCTGTTAATAAATCAAAGCTGTCCTTAAAAATACAGAACAGACTTCAGTAACAGCAGAACTGAAATTCTGCTGGAGTTGTGGTGCTACTTGTTGTCAAGTGACAGTTGTAGGAGTCTTTTCAGCGCATATAATGTGGACTTTGATTTTAGAAAAAAGAAACGCTGTTATTTTGCTTTGCTTGAGAAAGTTCTGTACATAATTACTTTATTTTTACTGTCTCAGACATTCAGAAAAGAGGTTATGCTGAGATGACACTCGCATTAAAAAGTTATTATAAATGTTATTATACGCTTTATTAATTTTTGAGAAAAGGGTGTGTTTCTATAAGAAAGTACTTCAAAGTTAATGCATTTTATCTGTGATCTAAGAAGCCTTCTCCTTTCTTCCTCATTCCTAAATTTACTATGGAATAAAATGCATTAGAGAGGCACAGTTTCACAGACATTTGTTTCCTGTGCAGCACTGGAATTTGTGTATCACATGGTGAATCAGAACATCTTGCTGCCCTTGCTGGGCTTTGGGCTGGTTCCTGGTTGAGGATGTCTTTGCAATGCATAGGAATAAATACATCCTCAAGGAGAGAATAAGCAGTTGAAGCAAAGTAACTGACTTAACACAAAATTTATAATATAATAGATGGAGGAAACATTCAATGGATACTGGGTAGAATTATCCTGCTGAAAAGTTTTCTATGAATAGATTTTTTTTTTCCCTATAAAGGAGATGACATCTTTCGTGGAAGCAGTAAGCATTTATGGCAAACACAAAACACTTACAATTGACTAGCTATGCCTTAATACTGACTGAGAATTCCTACCACAGATTTGTCCAGAAATACTCATTCTTTCTTCCAGTTTGCTCTTGTGCTTACTGTTGTTTTTTTAAATAGCTTTCTTCTTGAAAACAATGACAGGTTCAGCAATCTGTGCTGTATCAGACATCACAGTCCTCTGTGCATGTTGTTTATACATCTTTTGTAGTAGTCCTTTATTCTCACTTGTGAAATATTTGTAAAAGTATATTGCAGACTTTCATAATATGACAATTTCTCTCTTTTATTGCAGCCATGGGTAAGCAGCAGAGCTTTAAGTTATATTAGTGTTTGAGTTATCGCTAAAACTAATGAATTTTGACCTCAGAGCTATTGATTCATTGGAACTCATTGCTGCCCTTCTGTTGGAAAGGAGAAATGAAGCTGTTGGTTTCTTAGAGATTCATTTGGGATTCATTTACCAGTTCTCATATAAGTTGACCTTGAAGATATTTTGAGGAAAAAACGTTTTTCTGTGGTAACAGCACAGGCTAGATTGGCCAGCTGTGTTGACTCTTTTGATAGCATCAGGTTAAGAAGGATGCTTCTGTGTATCTGCTGCAGCTCATCTGAAGGGGGAGGGGGGTGAAGAAGTGTGAGATGCAATTTGGAGGCAATCAGCAGAAGTAAAATCAAGGACATGGAGTTTGTCAGTCACCACTGAACCAAGAGGTGTCTCTGCTGTGTTCCAGATGGGTGAACTTGGGGTGTCGTCCGGCCCTATACAGGATGGCTCATAGCTCTGGATGTAACACAAACTGAGTGAACTAAAAAGTTTTCTTTTACTCCTCCTTAGTTTCGTTATCCTCTAGAATGACCTTAGGTTAAATTCAGGCCTGGTAGGATTATAGTACTGTGTATCTGTGCTAAAGAATGTGGAAGGTTGGCATTTAAATCTATGCTGTCTGTCTAAGCAACACTTGCCTGCTCTGTTAAGCAACTGTTCACAATATCTGAGCTGGAAAATAAGATGGAAACAAAGGATGTGGAAAAGGTAAGCTGATCAGAAGTTTCTACTTGTGAATAATCTGTTCTTTGTTGCATTTGCTTCATTTCCCATCCCATTTTACAATTCTACATGCTCAAGTGTAGCAAAACTTGTATTTATTTATTTATGAATAGTTACCAGCAACAGCTCCAGGAGAGAATGTTTGCTCCATTTATATGTGTTTTTGTGCATCTGGAAACCATTCTCTTCTGTCTCTTCAAGGACTCCCTTTATTTATCACATTGTTTGTTGTTTTAGGTAGGTACTTGGTAAGTTACTGACTCCTGTATTTTTTTGTTGCCTCTAACCAAACAATGATGGAAACACATTTTAACCTTTTGGCTTACTTGGTCTTTGGGTTCTGAATACATTTGTGAGATGGACCCTCCCACAATGGACAGGAATAGTTATGTTGCCTTCAGGCAGGAGTAGGCTATGTCTTGGAATGTACTTCCACTCTCCTCATATTGTCTATAATTGATTTCTCTGTTTTCTTTCACTTTTCTTAAAAAGAAAAAAACAAACCGAAAAACCCAAAGCAACAAAGGTCAAAAACAGATTCAGCCAGAAACACATAGCTTCATTCTGGGCTATAGGCATGACAGAAACAAGTCAGAAGCATCTTACGAAACTTGAATAAAGTTAGGCGCAGCAATTAAATGTAAAACTACAAAGATTTTTAGTGAAGAATTGACGTTTTTGAAAATGTTTTGTTTTTATTCTTTACCTTTCTGACTATTGCTGCATGTTGCCATCTTCACAAATTAATGAGTTTAAGTCAAGGCCTCAGTGACAGT
Organism: Odontophorus gujanensis; assembly: GCA_013399175.1. Lineage (NCBI taxonomy): Eukaryota > Metazoa > Chordata > Aves > Galliformes > Odontophoridae > Odontophorus > Odontophorus gujanensis. The sequence goes on along the minus strand of VXAB01009421.1, from coordinate 379,589 downwards.
GTGAATTTCTGTGAAAGGGAGCAGTGCTGCAGAAAACTGTAGCTCACCTTGTTTCCATGTAGGTTCAAGGTGTTGACAGCTAACCACATATCTGTAAGAACAGTGAATTCTTTTGTCTTTCTTGATGTGGGAGCCACCATCCTACCAGAAGTGTGCATGTGTGCAACACTGCCAGTAATTTCTGTGTTTAAGATTTTCTAAAAAGCAAGTTGTTACCACTACGTACCTTCTCACATGAATGCTGAAGTCTAAGTAAGCAAATTAGGAGAAAATTATCTCACTTCAGAGCTATGGAAACTGAACAAAGAGTTCAGAGATGAAAATAAGGTCATAGCCATCTTGAGCTAATACAAAGATCGTGTTTTCACACAGCAAACAGTATCTTTGCTTACCTTCACTCTGTTCTTCATACATCTTTCATGGCAATTCAGACCCTTGATGAGCTGATTATGGTACACACCTTCCTTTTTCTTAGTTTTAAGTCAACCTGCAAGTTGTTTTGACAAGTCCTGCAGTGTGCAGCAGCCATCCAGCCAGCTACCTGCGACCATACAGTTCCTGCTGCTCAGCACTGCTGTGCCTGAGACAGGCAGCCGCACCAAGCAGCGTGCCCCACGGGTTGTCCTTCCTTGCGTGACAAGAGGTGACAGTGTAACCCTAAAGAAATAAGGGATAGATGCTGGTTCACTCATCTCAGCTCCTTAGTTAAGCATGTTTGTAGGTGGTAATCCTTCAGAGCAAAGTGCTGAGGCTGTTGGTCAAAAACGGGTTTGGACTGTGGAGTTGATGCAGAGCTGAATGGCAGTAGTGCTACAAGGCTTCCTCATTTCAGAGGACTGGTTTGTGTTGGGCCGAGTGACACTCAGTAACTATGCTGTGCGTCCTTCTGCATTTTGTACTTGGGTGAAGTGAATTGTGATCTTATTTCTGAGAATTTTTTGAGGAGGATGCTCTTCAGATGCTGCTTGAAAGCCCATGCCCTCAACGTGAGCATTGTAGCTCCAAGTGCTAGTACAATCTGATGTAATGTGACTATAATATGAGGCATTAAAAAAGAAGAACAAGTTTCACATGTGGCTGAGAACTAATTAACATTTGGTTACTGAGAAAACAAATGTTAAAAGAGGGTTGCTTAGAGGCAAACTCAGAAGTTAGCAGGGCAGTTGTCAGTGCCGGGTGCACTCCTCTGGGCCATCACAGTGCCCAATGAGGCAGTAACTGCTCTGTAACATCTTGTGGTTTGATATTGATGTGATTTACTTTACAGCCTGCTATTTTGCAGTATTTAATACCCAATCCCATCTCAGTATATAGCAGCAAACTCTGAAAATGACATAATGAAATAAAAGCAGGCGTGGAATGCATTGTACATGACAGAAAATGAAGCAAACAGTAATTTAGAGTAGAATAATCTGTTTTGCTGGAGACATGAGAAATGTTTTTCTGCGTTGATTATTCACAACAGCAGTTTGGCAGTTGCATGTGTGAAAGGGCATTGAGTGAGGCTTTGACTAGGATATAGGAGTCTGTATGAGAAATGGTCCTTCAGCTAACCTGGGGTCTTGAAAGGGCTGTCAGTCCTGACAGCATTTTTGAGTAGACCCTCCCCATTCGTATTTTTTGCTAGTTAAGTGAAAAAACTTTCTCCAGTAGTGCAAGTTTCATATTTGGCATTGCTGCCATAATTTTATTAAATGGTCAATTAAATGAAGACATTCTCTTGAAACACATTTACTATTTTTTTGATTACTTTTCAGTGAGGGGAAGAATTTGAGATATCATGAAGCATCCCCTAGAACTCATGACTGGTACTGAAGTCTAAATGCAAGTGTTGGATTTTCTGGGCAGGATTATGTGGAGTTTCTACGTCATTAATCACTTGGTATTTCTCTTCAAATGAGCTGTTTGAAATGTTGTTTGCAAGAAATCTGCAGTTACTTTGGTTCCCTGTTTAATAAAATATTTTTCAATGGGTACATTTTTAGGGGTTTCCTGAGTGGAAAAAGTACTGTAGAAAGATTTTCCACATACGTGGTTTTTTTTGTTGTTTTTTTTTTTAAATCTTTGTAGGCCTCACCAGGTTGCTTCTGTGTTTCTATCTGAAGATGCATGGATGCATGTAGTTTTCCAGCTTGTTCTACCAGTATCAGCTGTCGTGTCCAGCAGCTACAAGAAAGAAACTAAACCTCATCAAGATTAAATAGAAAAGATAGAAAAGAAATTAAAGCTCACCAAGATGAAATAGTAGTGAGTTTTCTTCATGACATGGATACACATAATTAGAAAATAAGTTTCCTGCTACTGTGTTCCCTTTCTCCAACTATGAAAACACAATGCTTTCTTACTTCTAATGTGGCTTTTGGTTTCCTTCATAAGCAAAATAAGGAAAATACTCAAGAGATGTTAGGTAGCAATGTAGATTTGAGAAGATAAGAAACAGTGAGTTTGTTTATCTGAAGTCCATGTTCATGTATTTCTGAAGTATGTTAACATGATTCTTCTGAACCTTCTGAAGTTAAGTCTCACAAAACAGCACTGTGCTGTGACAGAGAAACACTTTCAAAGTGTTAATATTGTTAAGAGTAATATATGTGTTTTCTATGGCAGCATTTTATCGAGACTCAACTAGTTTTCCATTCCCAGTTCCTCAGAGTGTAGAGCTGTTATTTTATTCAGCTGATGCTACTTTATTTGTTCTATTTTCCTGAACAAAACTTCGTGAAAGAAAACAAAAGTTCTGATACAAGAAAATAAAGATGAATCGCTGATAGTTAAAGGTGCACTTTCTCCTGCTTCGGGCAGTGACTGCCAAGCTGGGGAGTTGTCCTGTCCTCTCAATTAGATTGGAGCTGTATTGATGCCTGGTAGCTGCTAATTAAGCATTTAAAAGGTTTCACAGAGGCTGGAGCTTCAGGCTACAAACAAAAGAAAACATCCGTGGTTCATTGTGCCTTGAAGATCACATAAACAAATATTATTTACTCTCCACATTATAAATTCATATTAGATTTTGTTCTGAGGAGTTGGCTGTCGGTTTTTGTATTTACCCCATTATATCCCTGCAATTTAAATCCCAGACACAAACAGGTAATGCTACATAAAAAGACTCATAAAAAAACTAAGTTTTATTTCAGTTGTTCCTACTTGTTCACAACTAATAATTTAAGAGTCTGCCAGATATTCCTTCATCTGTATGCCTTCATCTGTATGCCTTCATCTGTATGCCTTCAACTGTGGCAGTTTTTTTTGTGTTCTCCCAGGATTCAATAGCAAATTATTGTTTCAAAATCATTTCTGTGAAGAGCAAATAACTCAAAAAATCAATTCACTTTAGCACATCTTCTGGTGAAGAAGCATGCCATGTATTGCATATAGGCTATTGTTTAATTGCATACCATGTCAGTTCATGATCTTCTCTTGCAGTTTTGTGTGAGTTTTGACCAGAAAGACAAAAAACATGAAATGAGTTCAGAAGAACATTGCACACCTCGAAGAAGATAATTCTGGGAAGTAAACCTCTGTTGTCTTGCCTAAAATGAAGAAAGCAAGCTAGTCTAAAATGACTTGTGCCACTCTAAGACAAACGGGATAACAAGGCATGGAGGTGAAATAAGGTGTTTGAGGACAAGGACAACTGATTCTTCTGTGGCCCTGGCAGAGCTGTCCTTGCTGTGTCCGGCACACCTGGGAAAAGGAACTGGAGCAGAGGTGAGTGTCATCTGCACGTTTTCTTCTTGGGGACAGGGCAGGCTTAGCTTAGAACAAGGCCTCTCATTGCTATTCTGTATTGCTGTTTCTCAGCTTGGTAAAGATGCGACAGGAGATTGTGGGAAGATTTAGATCACAGCTTGTAATCAAGAATAGTCTGAGATCAACTGTAATGAAGTCAAGTATTTTGAATTCAGGAGTAGCTTGAGATGTGTGCTATTAAAATATTCTGAGTGAGGGTGTACTGTCACAACTTTAAATCATACTAGTTACAATTATGCCATACCTTTGTACATATTTAAATAAAATTTTTGTTTAATGCAGGAAAAAAGTTAGAGGAGCTTCTCTTGCTATACTCACTATCGTACCTGATCTGTAGTCTGTAATAGTTTTGAAAGCAGTCTTTTGAAGTGATTATTGTGTTGTTAATGTATTAATATTTGTATGCAGTATTGTTTCGTCAGCCTCTAAACTGCAGCACAGCATGCCTAGTTGTATTTAGTCTATAAATCTTGTGTACTCACTTAATACAGTGCCCATGCTGGTCAGCCTTCGTGTTGTGGCATTGCTCAACTTTGCTGCTCAAGTAACTTTGTGTACAGTGGGTGTTAGCTTAGGTTTCTCTTGATAAGGCATGAGGATTACGTGGGAGGTGGTGGGTGCTTTCAGATACATCTGGAAGCATGTGGCAGTCCATTGCCTCCAGTCCTTGTGTTTGCACTCTGAAGAACTTCAGGGCTGGTGGCACTGGTGAGGACTGCTCTCTGCAGTGACTATGGGCATATTCTGTGTATATTCACTGTGCTTTTCAGCTCCTCTGGATGCCCAGCTGTGAGTCTAAGAAGTAATCTCTGGGTAATTGCCAGACAGTGTGTAGTTTGTTTCCTACAGATCAATATCCTAGGCTGGAGGGGCTGTGCTGGTGGCTCAGCGATTCTGCATGGGCACAATTAGTCGCGTGGGTGAGCCCTGTGTTTAGACATCCTTTCATCCTTGATCTGCCTCTCTGCTAGGGATTATGCTCTCCCTTCACTGACTAATTTAGCAGCAGACTTCATTTGTGTCATTTGAGATAAAGATGAGAGACATGGCACTGTCTGTAGGTGCTCTGAGTCTTGTAGCATTTTAAAAAGTGCTTTTATGAAGTAAACTCCACTATGAAAGCTAGAAAGGAAGCCCCCACTGCAAGTGTTCTAATCAGAGGAGAGCTCCCCAGGTGCCATTGAGGACAGAATCTGTGATGAGCTCTATTCTGCTCTAAATTACTAATTAACTTTTTCTAAAGAGGACCTACCAGGAATCTTGAAGTTCTATGGCAAATGCTAAACAGCAGCTGCTTTCTAATTGTTCTTTGCAATCTGTACTCCATGAAAATATCCCTGGAATAGTAAGCTGGAGCCACTTCCAGTTAGAAGCAGTGCAGATCAGAGAGCAGTGTTAATATAAGAGGGTGGGACTAAAGCACACAGAAGGGATGAAATTTATAGATGAGTTTTAATAATTCTGTAAGGCTCTTCTGCATGCTGGTGTTTCTGTGGCTTGTTTTGTATCATGAGAGACTCATGCTGCTGTGAGAATCCCATGATGAGTATCTGATGTCATGTCACAGAGTGAGAATTAATTATTTTTAAAACTGAATCAATATTTAGATTTTTCCCTTTAAAAAATTATCATTAGAGAATCATCATTGATGATCATCTTAATGGTTCAAGAAAATTACTGTTAACATGTCATATAAATAGAAGAACCCTTTTGTGCCAAGTCTTCAAGCAGGTGCCACTGTATGCATATATGCTCCGTTGCCTGTGTTTGTGGTTCCCCTCAGTACTCAGCCCTTTCTCTGACTTCCCGTGTGCCAGTGTATACATTTATACATAGCTCTTACCTAGAGCATACATCTGATATGTGATTGATAACAGAATTGTTGTATTAGTACAGAGTAGATATATGGTTCTATCACTTCATTTGGCCAGGTCTTTTACAGTCACAAAGGAGGAAAGATGTTGCTGAGAGGTATACTTAAAAACAGAGTGTAGGAAAGAGGAAAGGGGTTAAAATTTTGGAAGTGCTTTCTTTGAATAATTTATTTAATGCTTTAAAATGGATGGCAATAACTTTCAGCTCTGTCAAGCCAATTTTGATATCCTAATAAATGTTTAGAAATGTAATTACAACTTTTTTTGTATAGCTTCTGGAGAAGACTGCAGGAGAGACTTAACTAATCCTAATTACATTTTGATCACTACAGCAGTTTGGGACAGGGAACCAGCTAGGACACTCTGAATCAAGTTTCACCTACAGATGTGCCTTCCAAAAAGGCTGTTTTTAGGCCTTGAAGTACAAGATCTGAAGCGTTAACAAAACCCATGCGCTGCTGTTACATGCGTGGTGGTTGGTTCCAGGGGTCACCAGTAGACAGGAGCACTGCAGAGACCAGGTTGCATCCTGAATTCACTGTGCCAGTGGGTCTGATCTGTGCTTCCCTCAGGCAGCAGTGGGGCCTTTTTGCACAGAAGCCTGTGTCTTGTTTTCTTGGTAGTCTGTCACACAATTTGGCTGCAAGGGACTGAGTGGACAGGCTTGACGTGCAGGGGGCAAAACCATGCCATGAATGAACACAGCACAGTATGCAAAGCACTTGCTGTGGTAGATCAGCTACTGCATCACCCTGAATCTACACACCATGCATGTGTCCGTTGGCATGCCTCACAGGCAGCTGGCAAACTGAGCTTTGGGGCTGCTCTTCTCATTAAAACTGCTTCTGTCTCATTAAAACTGGAAGCTGTCTCCCCTGAACCATGTGCGATTGGAGGCTCAGTGAGTGTGGTGTGATAAATCGCTGCTAGGTTAGCGGTCTGGCATCTTTAGCATTTATTCACCTTGGTGTGAATGACTATAAAAACCACAAGGCAATGAGGGCTCTGATCTCAAAGAGGACTGCCTGTGTGAGCAACGTGTGCAGGACCTGCCTCTGTGTGAGCTTTTGAGCAAGGAGGTATTTCATATCAAATTATCCTTTCCACCAGCTCATCTTATTCTTGCCATGGGAATTGAGTTGTCAACTGACCCCGGTCCATAATGCTATACATAAATTATTAACAGGACTTTGAAGTTTTTTCCACATTTATAGAGGAAGTACAAAAGTATGTCCTGAAGGGATGCTAGACAGGCAGAAGGTTCAGTATTCAGGAGAGCCTTGTAGCAGGGAGGGCAACATTAACAGTGATTCAGAGTATCAGTCATGTCAGAATGTTTTAATAGGCTGAGTGGCCTTCCTGCAGAGTTATGTACAGGTGTGTGTTTCTATATGGCTGTGTGCACTTCTACATGTATGCAAGCAGGTATGTAAGGAGTTATTCTTGGTTATAGGAATATTCATATTTGAATGTTTTCAAGATGGTGAGTATATGAAGTTGCTAATTAGCCCTTTCCCATGTGTGAGTGATAGCTGTCAGTCATGCCATCCTAACAGGGACCCCATCAGGTTTCACACAAACAAGTCATCACGCGTTTTGAAACAATTTCTAAAATGTTAATTATTTACATAGGGAATTCTTATTGCTTAGTTGGGTGGCTCCACTGGTTTATGAATACTTTAATAGTAGAAATAAATAATTCATGCACATTTCCTTTTTAATCTGGTACTATGAAATCCTTTAATATTCAGAGTAAGCATATTTTAGGGAGCACAGGTGTTTCTTGAGTGTAGGTAGGATGACTCACAAAAAATTAAGGCCTTGCTGCAATGTTGTTCTTAAGCCCTATTCTTAATTTTGAGGGTGTTCTTAATCCCACCTAACTCGTTAAAACGCTCAGCAATGTTTGTGCTGAATTCCATGGGAGTTAGTATGTACACTGATAGCTTCCCGAGCAGAAGCCTGAACTTTTGCTGGGCTTGTTCAGCCTTCCAGCATCTTCCCTGAAGGCAGGTTTTGTGCTGCTGGCAGAGCAGGTTGCAAGTGCTGTGGCAGACTTTTCCTAGCTTGGCTTGAAGTTGCTTGCAGCTGATCCAGCCCTGGTCCTGCTTTCAGAGAGTTTAGAGAAGGAGAGTGTGTGGGGTCCCTCTCAGGTTTCCCTCCCCCTGCCTTTTCTCGTATGCAGTCCACATCCTCTTAGGGAGAGAATCCATCAGGTGGCAGCTGAACACACTGAGGAGAACTTGTGGCACTGAAGTTGGGCACATCATCTGTGCAGATCAGGATGAACATGCTTTCACTTTGTAGTAACTCATCCCGAAGGAATCCAAGGTGGATTTGCAGCACTAAGTAGGAATTTAACTTAGTTTCATAACTGTAAACATAGCTCTTCTGTCAGTGAAGTTAGGTTTCTTTTTCACCCTGAATCCTTTCTACATGTTCTAAACATCTATGTTCTGCTTTTTTTCCTTATGCTTTTGTTTTGCTTTTATGCTTTATCCAGACTACTTCATTTTCTCTTTTGTATCTGCAGTCTAGCTGCTCTCATATGCCCTTCTGTCTCCAGCACTGGCGGATGCCTTGCAAAATCTAACACAGAATATAAACACATCAAGAATACTTAAAAGTTAGTAATACTAAAATGATAACAATGAACCACAGTCCCTAACAAAATCCACAAGCCAACAACCCAAGTCTGTCTGGTTGTACTATGACTGTTCCACCCTGATTCTTTTGGGCTCATTTGTTCTCCTACACCATTATATTTAAACTACACTGATGGACTATTTGTCTCAATGTATTTCTTATTTTGAAGCGGAAGAGAAGATAAATTTCTCTTTTAAAAAGTGATTGAGCTAACATTCCTCTAAAATAAAAATTAAAAGTATAAAATATACTGATCTGTATCCATCTCCTCAGTTTCATAATCTAAAGGGACATGTAAGCCACCCCTGAACTCTGATGCCTTGGGGCGTGTTGGCAAACAGGTAATTAGGATGTTGTTTTTCTGAGGGAAGGTCACTGTATTTTATCTAGTCTAATTATGCCTGAGATTGGGACTGCTAATAACATCAGCCAAAGATTTGCTTGCTAAGAGGGTTATGGCTATTAGGAATTCAATGATAAATGTGATGAAACATTAAGGCAGTTAGACTGATGGTGTGCTCCTTCAAAAATGTGCAGAAGAGTCACTATAAAAAGGGAAAATGGTGAAATAATTACAGTGATTGTGAACTCGAAATGGATTTACATATCCAAGAATAATCTCCATGCAGAATTGTTAGTGGGTCTATTACACTGTACATTACTCATAAGTGTTCAGTAGCATCACTTTTTGGTCATGAATACATTAACCCAGCCATTCTTAGACACTGATTCAATACAACTGATCGTTTACTTATTTGACTTTTACTGCAAATTACTTTGTGTGTATCTGAGGGAAGTAGCATGAGCATTTGAAGGCAGAGCAGGCTTTTGTTAGGGTGAGGACTGTTTTCTGGTCGCTACCTATCTGTCTGCCACTTCTTTTAGTGGTTATGTTATGAGGCAGACTGGAAAACAAGCGAACAAAGTTAATAGAAATAACTCTAAAAGTTTCAATTTTAAATGGGAGCATTCTTTAGATAATTTATTTGTGGAACATGTAAAAATTCTTAAGGTTGTTTTTTATTTGGTTTATAGTGATGTTAAAATATTCCAGGGCTGATTTTCATCTGAAAAATTTCCCTGTGTAATCAATGGAGAATGTTGCAACACTTCGAGAAGAAGAAAGTAAAATGTAATAGAGCTATAACAATATTAGGTAGAGAGTAAAACAACAGCTTAGAAACAGGTGATTCCTTACAGGCTTTCAGTATGGACTTATGATGGAATAAGTGTCTTGGTGAGTTACAGTGCTTGAGGACATTCATACTGAACGTGTGTTGAATGTTAAGATTCTCTGAGTAAAACGAGGGAGTCCAAGGGTCTGTACTGATCTGCTGAATGCAGATGCAGTTTTATTGTTCAGGGATACCTGTATTTCGTGTTCCACTGAGGAACAGTGCTTGGTTAAAGGTTCTTGTCAAGGATGATGGCGTGTAGAGGGACTGTGAAGAAAGCTATGAAATTTAGCTTAGTTTTCTGTAGTCTTCTTCCAATGAGCTGTGAAGGGTATTCTTCCTACCTGTCTATAGTTCGTGCTGGTTGTCTGTTTATGCAGTCATAACCTTGCAAACAGCAGTGGATTTGCTTTTGACTATGAGGACAGATTGATGCAGTTCCTTCTTTTAGGGCTGATTGGAGATGTCTATTGTGCATTTTGGGTAATGCAGAGTGCAGTTGTGCCTCATCTTGAGCCAGAACAGTAGTGATCGTGATACCTTTGCTCTGCTTTCTGTATTAGCTCTTTATAAAGTAATTGGTTATATCATGAATATCTGTTAGATCTAGTTTTGGAAGACCTTGCTAAGGTAGAAGCCTTCTTTATGAAGCTACTCTTTCATACTTCTGCATTTACATGCCTGTCATAAAGGCTTTTGATGAGTAAGGTAAAAATCTAGGTCTGTGCTGCAGATGATAGCTTTTGTTGATGCAAGTGAGAAGATGGATATTATCAGAGCTATGACCAGACTGTGAGCTTTTTTTCTCTATCTGTGCTTGCTGGTAGGGTTTGGATGAAGGATGAGTGGGGGGCTGCTCAGGGTAACCAGCTTACAAAAGCAACAGGCTCAGCTAGGCTTTTGGGTGAGACTTGTCAATGAAGCTACTGGTACGTGGGTATGAACAGAAAAAGCTGCTTCATGCCTGGCATCAAGGAAAGCAGTGCTGATAGTAGGCAGCAGCTACAGCGCATAGCAGCTTATGGGGTTTGGGTAAATCTGCTAGGACGGGGGCCTACAGGACCAGAATCCTCTCCAGCCTCAGAAGGGAAGAGCGGAGGGCAAAGCAGCAGCTTGTCATGCTCTGCACATCCTCCCCCTAGGCACTCCCTTCCACGGGCAGTGAGCTCCTTGGCACCCAGGCTGGGGTCTGACGCATTGCTTGCAGCAATGTGGGATTGATTTGGCAACGTGTGTTTTTTTTTTTTTTTTGCTCCTGGATTGTGCTAGAATTGCTGTTAAGCTGTAAGGAGACTTGTCCTTGAACATATGTGGAGTCAGAGATAAAGAGAGATGGTAGAACTGTAATGAAGTAAATATCTAAGCTGATGATACAATGGTGTCATTAGGTTGGAAGGGCTATAAGCCACTCTTCCTTGGAAGAGGAGTAGCAGAACGAGCTAGTGCTGACAGCGCTTGGTAATCAACTGACGTAGAAGTGGGGAGGGAAGTAATGGAAGGATGGGAGTCAGGTTATCTTGGGAAGCCAGTCTAAGGACTTTGATTAGACATCTATAATGGTAAGCTGGAATTGGCAAGATTAGCATTTAACCTATGTGATCATTTACAGAAAGTATAAATCTACATTCTGTTTTTGAAACGTTAACCATAATTGTGTGTTCAGTTTACCCCAACTTTTCTGGACCAGCAGTGTTATTATACAAGTACAGTAAGATTACTTATGATATTTTGGTTTATATGCAGGACAGAGCAGGCATCAGAATGCCCTCGTCTTTCTGTGACGTCCTAACAAATTGCTCTTGGATTTCAGCTTCTGTATATGTGATCACTCATTTCCCTCTGGCAGTGCTATTATTACATTTATGTTCCACTGTTCATATGCACTGAATTTCTTATTGATCTTTGGAGTTCTGTATCCATACATTGGTTTTTTTTTGTTTCTCCCAGACTTGTCAGCTTTACATTTCATTATTTATGCCATAATGTTCTGATGAAAGTTGTAAACGAGATCATTGAACTTCTTAGCTGCCTTAGTAAATCTAAAATGTAACCTTTGCATAATCCCTCTTTCGAGGGGAATAGATTTTTCTAACGTGTGTAATTTACCTTGGAATTCTTGACTTTAGCTTGTGGCCTCTGAAAAATCAGATTCCAAAATGAAGTGGTATTAAACTCCCTCCCCCAGTACAGAAGATCCCAAACAGTGTCCAAAAATTATGGTCTATGACTTGTGTTTCCAGTGGTCATCACAGTGACCAGGCTTCTCGGGGACCTGTCCACTCTTCCTGCAAGACAAAAATAATACTGGTAACCGAAGTGTTAAGGTTTCCTAACTGTGTCATCACTGCTAACAACTCAAGACATCTTGGAACTTGCATCTACTGGTTTTGTGCCCATGACATCCCTCAGTTTCAACTTTAATTTCAGTAGGATATGATGTATTTTTGAATGACAGCGCCCAGTGGTTCAGTTGTTGCTGCACCATTGAGAAGGATTTCATTAGAAGTAAATATAAATTATCCACAAGTCTTAAATAAGAGTTTTCAGCACCTGGGAAACAATGAGGATGTGCAAAATATTGTGGTGTTTTCTGCTTTCTTATGCACCTCTGAGCGCCCTGTTCTAGCTGTGGATGTCCCTGTTTGTTGCAGGAGAGTTGGACTAGATGACCTTTAAAGGTCCCTTACAACTCCAAGGGTTCTATGACTACGATTCTAAGTTTAATTAGAGAGAAGTTCGAGCAGTACTATTTAGATTTTAAGAATGCTGTCTCATAAACCATGTCTATAAATGTATCTTCTATTGAACGCGTATTTAAACAGGTCTCACCTTCATAAAGCAGGTTCTGTGTGAGCAAAAGAGGATCTCACTGTTGTACTCCTTGCTGGCAGGCTTCCTGCTGGCAGGAGGATTGACGTGCATGCTGTGTGCAGGGATGAAGCTTACAGCTCAGCTGCTTATATCACAGCACCAAAAAGAAGTGGGCAGAAAGTATTTTGAATAATGAGTTTGTTGGTAGCAAGGTACTGTATCAGGTTGTCTTTTTTTCTATTTTTCTTCTATTATTTTCATGCAGATCTTCAACTGAAGGTGAGATTTGAATGAAAACAAAGTTTCTGTTTTGCATGATTTTTAGTATATGTCGACTAATATAAATCTGAATCATACATACTGAAAGGCAAATTAATTCTTTCAGAATTGCATACAGTATACAAAATGAGCTACATTGTACAGCTCTTAAAGTGAAGTACAGAACTTGGTAAATAAGTCTGTATTTTCAAAAAGTCACCTGATCCATGCAGGGTAGATTGTGCGGTGGTTTATACAGCAGTACAGAATGTGGCCATTATTCCTATTGCTATTGTTGTCTACCTATCTACCTCTCTTATCATTCCTCTCAAGTCCTCAAGGCCTATTTTGTGATTACTTGAATGTTTACCTTTTGCAAGTAGAAGTTGTTCTTGTTCTTTTATTGTGATGATGGTTTCCCATTCTAATGCTCGTTTCCAAGAGTAATACTGCTTCCTTTACTTCATACCCATTTTACAAAGATATCTGCACTTGGAAAGGAAGTGTGCTTCTGACATTCTATGTTTAACCTCTGAAAATAACACACTGACCATTTGAAATTGTAATTTTAATGACCAGGTTTTTTATTCAATCAATAGTTTTAAACCAGAAGGTAAATCAAAGTGAATAGTTAGGTACTTCGGTTAAAAAAAACAAAAAAAACAACTTCTGTTAGTACAATCAGTACACCAGGGTGCTGAAGAACTGTGGTATAAATTTGATAAATGGGAAATGTATGTCATCATAAGACATCTAGCAGTGATTACTTAATTTTAAAGATTTGCAGTGCAATTACATTAAATTATATCACATTTGCAATTAGTTTTTGAATTAAAAGGTATTGTCATGTACATGAAATCAGCATTTTTTTCACATGTGCTATGAGCAGGCAAAGAAAAAGAGTGCAGTAAATGACATGTTACAATTAGTTCTTGGGATACTCAAAAGTATTTGTCTTCTGATGAAGAGGTATTAGATAACTTAGCTATTTTTCTGTAGTGTTGCACAGAGCCACCAGTTGTGCCTGGCAGTTCCATTCAGCATCTTTAGACCATTTGAAACCTCAGGTTTCAAGAGGCTGGGACTGAAACCATGGCCTGCACTGAACAAATAACCAGGGGAACAAGATGACACTCCTGTGAAGCAGTGGAAGGGATTTTTGAAGCACCTGTGCCTCCTCATCTCTCTACCTCAGGATGCAAATGGTCTTAAGTACACTCTCTTGTCTGGTGTTGTATGCTCTTTGGGTTGCATTTAGTATCCTGACCTGTCCTGCTCAGGTGGTGCATTCTCTTGTGTGGCAAGCTGTGTCCCTGTGTGGCGTTCCTCAGAAGAGCTGACAGCGAGTTGCTGAGATTTGGCATGCTCTATGTGCCTGCAGATTTCAGGCTGAGCTTTGGGAGCCTGAGAGAACAAAAGCAGGCCCTGGGAGCAAACATGGTACACTCATAGCAGGTGCCAGCTCTAAACATCCACATCAATGGCATTTAGCCTCTTCAGCAAGCTCTTCTCTGAGCTTAGCTGCTACACCTCTGTCAGTTAGTCCTTTATTATGTAGATTCCACCTCAGTTCACTTAGAAAATAATATCAAATAGTGTATTTACTGGTACTAATGAGTAATGACTTGAGATATTTCTTCTCTATTCATGTCAAATGACTTAGATAACTTCAGCACATTTTCTAAGCTGCAGCTGGCATCTTTGCTTTTGATGCTTTTTTCCTTCTCTTATTTCTTCCTTCTCTTCTCCTTTTCCTGGAAGAGAAATGAGGCTGAAAGTCATTATTAGTGCTCAGGTATGTGCCAGGCCCCAGAATGACTAATAATGGTAAGAGCATGCAGGGTGGGTAAAGGAGTGCGTGCTTCAAAGATGAGCCCTTCCTGGAAGGGTGGCTGTTCCACCTGATGTACCCTTCCATCTGCTCCTACCTGCTGCTTTAGGAGGTAACATAGGAAGTGGAACAAATGAGCTAGTTATCTTTCTTCCTCTTTTCCTCCAGTCTTTCTGTCCACCTCTCCATTTGAGAGGAATAGCACCTCTTCTGCTCATTTCCTCTCTCTTCTTATGAGGCTGACTGAAAAGGAGGTGGATGTGTGACAAGCTGGTGACAGCTTCTCCCCTAGCCCTGGAAGGAGAGAGGAAGTGAAGTGTCTGGTGACAACAGACTGAAAATTTCAAGTAGATGTATGGAGTTAGCGGGAAGGAACTGATGCGGGAGTTGTACATTGCAGGGAATTGCTTTATTAGGTTTAATATTGGAGTTCTACCATTTTAAACCCTATTAAGTGCTCAATTCTAACTGGAGGGACTGCAGGTTTAGGGAATATGAACAGGAAGTACTGCTTATGTGTACGAAAAAAGGTGAAAATAAACAGAACGTGTGTTGTCCTTCAGCCAGATGTGATGCCAGAGATATTTTATTGCTGATGAAAAAGAATAACTTTTTTCTTTGATAGCACTGACTGACACACTAATTGAGAGCATGTGCATCTATATGCCAGGTGTTTTACCTTTGTTTGAAGATACCTTCATTTATATTTTGTTCTGTGTCATATCTAATGGCGCAGCTTTGATCCCTTTTATCTCTAAAATATTTATACTTAGAGTAATTTCTAGCTGTTAAGTCCTGTTGAACAGTTCTTAAATGAAGACTTTGCTCACTAAAAAATGAAACTATATTATGAAGACAATGTGCTTTAAGCAGAGATTTTTTGACCTCTGAATATTACATCTGTTATACTTGGTATTTCTATAACATCTAGCATTGATCTATAGCCTTGTACTTTCTGTAGTTGTCATATAATGCAGCAGTACAGGTATCTGTGTTGGCCAGAGACACTGTGTAAGACATCTTACGGTGTCACATAGGTACCTACTTAAAGGCAGTAGCAGCAAATTAAGGCTATCTGATGCACTAAATAATGTAGCTAAAAGCAATTAAGAAAGGTAATCATAGAGGAAGAAAATATTTGAATAATGTGGAGAGATAGGAAGTGTGAGAATTGGAGCTGCTCAGACTTCCTTCATGAGTATTAGAATCTTGTCAGGAAAAAAGTGTAAGGATAGAGGAAACTGGTGAGACCTTTAATGATGTGCCCCTAATGGACTATTCTGATGCTGGTTTTTGACTAATTGTAAAATAGCACTGACAATTTCAAGTATATGTTTATGGACAATTTAAATAAATGTTATAAAGCAGGAAAGGAATAGTGGTTGCTGTTGCTTTGTCTTTGTATGAGAATTGCTAAGTCACAGCCTGAACCAATGATTGAGCACCTGGTGAAGGCACACAGCCAGCCCTGGGAGCACAGGTGGAAGCACACACCTGTGTGACTAAAAGGGAATGCAGTGCCACTCCTCCTAAGCCTCATGTGAGGGCTGGCTGCCACGAGGGAAGGGTCTCTGCCTGCAGATCCCTCCTTTTGGAGTGTTTGGTGAGCCCTGATCCTTGGAATGGTAAGAGCATCTTTTTTTCTTTAACTGGATTGTGACTGTTGCCTTTTTTGGCTGTTTTAGAACTGGATATCTGCTGTTGCTTTTCCCTATGGTATTTTACTAACACTCCATGTGGTGTGATGCAGTTGTTTTTTTTTCCCGAATGCTTAACACTTTGAGAGGAAGAGGTGCATGCAAAGCTTGTTCCAAGACTTGTAATTTGTTGTCTGAATTTCACATAAAACATATTTACATGTTAAATACACAAAAATGTTTACATGTATTCATTGAGGCTGAGTGATTAAAACAATAAATATTAAATAATTTAATGAAGGGTCTGAAAACGTATTGTTTAACCAACTGTTTTGCAAATGCTGCAAGAAATGGGAAATGGCTAGATTTCTATGAACTCATTATTGCCTGTGGTTTTTGTTCAGTCAAAATTCCCTTAGATTTCTGGGAGTTCTGACAAACCAGAACTGTTGGGAGAGTTTCTGGCACTGTTGGCTAGAGTGGGCTGCACTGAAGCATGGAAATCCAAAGCAGACATGATGAAGCTGTTGCTTCTCTCATGTATAGTTTCAGTTTCAATACCACGTATGTGATTTCTCAAAGTATTGAAGTTTGTGGGTGGTCCTGCACCTTTCTATTGAGTGCTCTCAAAAATAGTGTTTTGAAAGAATAGGTTAAATAAAGATTTTGGAGAACTATAGATTTCTATTTAATGAGTTATGCTTAATACCCATCCTGCCACTGGAAATGGATAGAAATCACAGTATCAGGAAGTTTTAGTTCCAATTTATTCGCAGGTAGTGAGGTCTTGCACAGCTTGCTATGAATTGTGAGGACTGTGGATGTTTCTGAAAGCATCTGAAAATATACTTACTATATTATTATATTCATAGTGAGCAAAGGTTCCTTCAGTATTGATAAGTATAAAAGTAATAAGTGGAAGAAGCTCTGTACTTCAGTAGATGACAGCCATTTGATTAAAGGGAAGCTTGAACACAGAAGTGAAGACCTTAATATTTTTGGTTGCTTACTGAATAGGAATGTGGGATCAAGAGGTCACGTGCTGCTTCATGTTACCCAAAGGGTTGGTCTGTTTATCCTGGGAAGTGTGATTGCTTTTCAGTAGCAGGTAAGTAATTTACAGACTCAGAATCCTCCATTGTGGATCAGCTAGTCAGAGTACTCTTGCTTATCCTGGTCCTAACTTGTATCTTTGTCTTGGCTGAGAGTCATACGGAAAATGGGTGGAGAAAAAGAAAATTCATTAGAGTGTTTCAGCAGGCAAAACACAGAGAGGTTCCCTTGCACTGAGTGCTCCAACCAGCTGTTCCTCACATGTTCAATCACAGAATCTGTCCCTGCTCAGACGCTGTCTCTCACTGCACAATGCTCTTACATGTATACCGTCAGTAGCACATCTTCAGTGAACCCTATGGGTAGAAGATTCTCAGATGTGCCAGAGAGGATGCCAGTGCATAACAGATCCTCATGACCCTAATTAGCTCCTCTGCCAGTTTCTGCTGATGTCTCCACTTCTCCTGTCAGCCAGACACTTTGGGTACCTTGGCATTTTTTGTGGTTGAGGTTTCCTCACAGGAAAAATATGTCCAGAATGAATGTGCAGATTACAAGGGTGTGCTCTCAGAGACTGATTCACTAAGTGGGCAAATGCCAGAACAAGTAGTAGCCTACTGAATTGGGTGCTGCTGCAGTCTTTTGTAGGACATCCAAGTAAATGCATTACGGTGCATTCACAGAGCAGCAGGTAAAGGTCAAGGAAGGAGTACGTTTTGTCTCTGCAGTTACAGCGTATCTGTAGTGCACTGGGCATGCTGCATGTATCTAGACTGTCATGTATGAGTGACTTTAAACTCATTGTAACACTTGGTGCTAAAGCGTGGGAACCAAGTGTGTGAATCACATTTTTCCAGTGTGGAGAGTCCATGAAATGGGGAGAGTGTCACGTGCTTATTTTCTGTGTTAAATCAGCACGGGTTCAGATCTTTCTACCCAAGACTTCATGCTTAGTTCCCTTTGCTTGTACAGTTTATCACAGGCCAGATTTCCATCAGTGTCTGCTATTATAAATGCAAGGGAGAGCAAATGGCAACTCATAGGCCAGGCACTTCATCTGCCATTCAGTGATGTAACCCTGCATGAACTCTGAAATCTTGCTGGTTTGCAGCAACTGATGATTTTGTGGTGCTTGTCACCGTGGTTTATAGCTACGTGCTTGTGCCTTTTGTCAGTCCTGTCAAGCAGACATTGCTAGTGGCATCACAAATTGTTCAGAGAGCCCCGCCAGACTCAGTGCCTCTAAAAGAATAGTTAGGAAGATTCATGTGCATCTTCTTGTATTAATTTGGCATGCAATACTCGACTTGTTTGTATGATTAACTGTTGTTAAGACTTTGTACTGCCACAGAATCAAGTGCTCAGGGTACCTTTTTGAATCAAGAAGAGGACTGCTTTTATTAGAATGTAGTGTGAGCAAATAGTTAGGTACGAGATGAATGCATCACCATGATCTGCAGTTGTTAATGTAAAAAGGCTACACTGAAGCATGAGTGATGCTTATAGCAAAGGCAGTAACTTTTTCCTCTGCGTTAGTGTCCTTTTCTGGAAATGGAGTTGTCCTTCATAACTGGTTTTCTTTGTATTCCACTTGCATTGTAACATTGCTGTTTGGAATAGCAGTCCACTGTTGCCTCATCCTAACACTTCTTTTGGTACAGACCTTTTCCTTCCAGCATTTAGAAAGTACAAAATGCCATCAGGTATTTTAGTGATGCAAGTGGCAATTCTGGCCTGCTGACTCATTATCTGAAAGACAGCATCTTTGGCAGAACAGACATATCTTGTACTGCTGAGACCCAGTGTTGAACATAATCTGTGGAAGAGACTCAAAATGAGGAGGGTCAATCTCATTCTTGCTTAAAATCCGTGAGTTTTAGACCTTTTGGGTGGACAACTGTACTTTATTTTTTCAGTTGTAGTGATAATCAATAATTTCAAGCGACTAAAGTGACAGGGCAGTACATTAGTGTGAGAAGATGTGAGAAGGGAGTCATTCAGGGGATAAAAATGAATGAGATCACTCGGAATGAGGTGCATGAGAGCACAGCCTGTGTTATTGATTCAATAACGAGATGGTAGAGTGCAGGAGCTTCCTTTGTGGTAGTTTACAGAGATGCTCAAAATTATTTTTTTGCTTTGCAACTGCTCACTGAGACTGTGCAGTGGGCCAACTCTGTCGCCCAGCTTTCACTTTCTGGAGTGTCAGTAGCATCTTCTAGAGACCCAGGAGCTGTAGGGTCTCCAGCTAGGGGCGGCTCTGGGACATATGGCAGTCAGCCTACCCAGAGGTGCTGTGATGCCCCAGCTCAGGCACACAGGGTGCAAATGTCTGGCAGCTGTGTTAGAGCCAGAACTATGACCAGAAAGGCTTAGAATCTCATGTTAGGGCAAAGAATATCCTTCTGACTGAAAAGTAGCAGAAAGTAGAGCTTGCTGATGTTTTGTTTTTAGAGTGAGGCTTGAAAATATATATGGATCAATTTTGGTTAAAATTCAATTGTAAAATTTAATTTTGAACCTTTCTTTTTAAACAGCTCTTCAGGATGTTGCTTTTTGCAGTGACTTGAATTCTAATTGGAGAGTGTTAATATCTCCTGCAATGTCTGGTGAGGTCACAGAACAAACGTGTCTGCAGGTTATTGATTTCTGGATCTAAAAAATTCAGAGATCACAGAGCTCCTGCTGATTAATTTCCTTATTTGGAAACCATTCCTATTCATACTGTAAATGATATCTAGTGCCCCCTGAAGGGGTCTACAGTGTATAGATTTTTTAAGTGAATGAGCGAACGCATGCATTATTTCCTTGCCTTTTTGTGATGCTGTTAAGTTACTCACAGAATGTCCCATTTGGATGTAATTTATGTTTTTACCAGCAGTTTACCATTTCACTGTGGAAGGAAAAATGAGTGAGGCTTTTATCATTCATATTGGAAAAAGCTTAAGCCTTAATCCACTCAGAGTCAGTAACTGTTACTTGATCTTAAAGGATGGCACTCCTAAACTATAGAAAGGCAAAGGCTAAAACATGCTTTATGGTGTAAATGTGACAGTGCATCACATATTTATTGAAGGGACCATCATTATGCAGAGCCAGTATAGTAGGTACTCATGGCCCCGTATCAAGCAGTTTCTCTGGATGTAGATTAACTCTATGAGCCTGAATGAAGTACTCGTATCTTTTCATTATATTCCACTTTTCCTCCTATTTAAATCAGCTGCCTGTGGAAGAATGTTGGTGCATAGATGTATACAGCTGCAGCAAAGGAATTAACGAAGACAGTAATCATGGAAAGGAGTGTGTGTGTTCTGGTTGGTTTATCAGTAAGCTTATGTGGTTTTTTTGTATGGTATGCATTATGTGCTATCCTCCATTCATAGGTTTGATCAAAATAACCTCATAATGCTGTAAATCCCGAAACCTGGTCCAGCTGTGCCTCCTTCACCTGAGTCTGCACTGGGCACGCTTTTATCGAGGTAAAACAGGATCTCATTCCAAGTACTGAGTTTGCTAAACCAGGCATCTCACCTAATTACTGAATTCATTAGGAATCTTCCTGCTGTCTGTTTTCTGCATACATTAAAAAAATAGCAGTAATATAAAAATAAAAAAAAAAAGGAAAAATAACAGTATATAAAATGGAAGATATAACAAAACCTTAACTGTTGAATGGAAGCTCACCTTTACCCAATATGTAACACTACATTTACACAGTTCTTTTTTTTGTAAACATCAGGGCCAGCAGCAAGCAGGTTTCAGAAGTGTCAAATAAATGGGCAATCATGCCTGAAGTCATGGAAGTGAATGGTATGGAGGAGTCCATATATCAGAACAAAACCTAGTAAATCTGAGAGAACTTTTGTTAGTAAGTATGTAATTGATAATTCTCAGGTGAATTGTTGAAAGCAAGCTGGCTGCTGGTCAGCTGCATAGCTTTCAGCTTGAGTTCATGTGAATAAAATAAGCTGTTAAACTCTGTTGTCCTTGTAGGTAGTGAATACAATGTTCTAAGGAAATGGTGGTAGATGACTTTTCCTTCCTTCTTGGGTAGTGTTCTTAATTTACTCTGTTCATTTATAAGTTGCTTACATTTTAAATGTACTATTAGAATACTGGATCTTGTTCTAAATTAAACGTTAATTGGTGTTTTAAAACCATTTCTGAAATCTCGTTTTTCTTGTGCTTTTTTTGTAGTCTGTGACGTAGCTGCATTGCTATGTAATGCCTTATTAACACAGAACAAATTCAAGTATTTGGAACTCAGAAGGATGCATCAGTGACAGTGGCTAAAATGCGTATGTATTGTTCTTAAAAATCTTGTCAAATTTTCAGGTGTAAGCAGTTCCTGCTACAGGACTGGAACTGTAGTTGGTTGTTCCAGGTGTCTCTAGTTATCACTTGTAGTGTCTGCATAGTATTTGAGAAAAATAGGAATGTAAGATAACACCTGCTTGCTGTCAGGAGGAGCAGTCTAAATCATTGCAGAGGATGATGAATTCCCCCTCTGAAATCCTGTTTTGTTTGTGAAGTTCCTTACTGCTGTGCTTATTCCTCATTGCTGGTGTTGTTAGAGGTGGGAGGCTGCCTGGGATGTGGCTACCTTGTTTGTCCTGCCCACCCTTTCCAACTGGTGTGAACTTGCGAAGTGTTAACATTACAAAAGATTAAGCTTGTGGTTCACAAGACCAGAGGAAGTAAACGTTTGGCCTAGTTTTTGAAAGCATCAAGTGAAGAGTTTGTGTATGTTCATCTGGACATGGCACGCTGCAGCCAGGTGTTTGCTGTACACCTCTCAGAACTGCTTATGCTTTGGAGAAGCTATTCCCACTCCTGAAGGTTAAACTGTAAACAAAGCATTAAATGGTAGTGTAGCTAAACATCAGGCTCTCTATTATCTGTTTTAAGGTGCTGCAAAGTTTTTCTGTCATGGAATGAGTATGAACATTTCCTCTATTCCTGTGGCAGTGCAGAGGAGCGCAGGTTGTGGGGTGGCCTGTCTCTGTCCTCAGAGATGCCTTTGGAGGCACAGCAAGAAGCAGTGTCGTACTCTCCAGAGCACTTGCCCAGCAGCCCTTCTCAAAGCACTGGAGGATTGCTTTTTAATGGGCTGAAAACAAGCAGCCTTCCACAACCCAGATCTGTTCAGTGCCGCGGTGCATGGCGGTGTTCATATACACTGCATCACAAATGCATGCCCTAGCTGTAGGACACGTGGAGGGAAGGAAAGAAGAGCCTACTGCTGTAAGAGGGGGAAGCTGCAGCTGTCATGTAAAGCAATGGGCTGAGCACTGCTCTCAAGCTGCGGTGGATGCTGTGTAATGAAGAGTGACAGGTAAGGGAGGAAGGAAATTGCAATGCTCAGCAGACAGTGTTTAAGATGGTAATGCAGTCAGTCGTCATCTCACTGCAGCACTGATGCTCCTCAGTGCTTGCCTGTGCCTGTCAGCCTATGCAGATTGTCAGTTGGGTATCAAAACAAATACAGCTGGCACATAAGTGTGAGAATCTGAGCAAATATGAACTCTACTGCAGGAATTGGAGACAGGTGTGACTGACAGGGACTCTCTGATACTGATGTTTGAGATTGTGTTGTGACTGCACTCTGTATATTATTCCACATCGTGCCCTACATTTCTGATAACCTAAATAGGTCTCTGGTAAACTTCTGAAGGCAGATCTATACTTAAAAGTATAATTTTAACACATTGTGTTACATCACATAACTCTAGGAACGATTCCTCTGAAGCAATTCCAGGGGTCAACCTTTGTGGCTTCTTGATGAGAGTACACTGACTAGGATTTAATAGGTCAGCCATTGACAGCTAGTGCACATTGCTGCTTTTCTAGTTTTTCAGCTTAGAACTTCTGTAGCTAGAATTAGGTGAAAAAAACATTTGCATTAAGAATTGTATCTCAGATTCTTACACTCAAAACTAGGCAAAATCTGTTAGGTCTTTGTGTGCCTGTTATTAATGGAAGCGATATCTCAGGGCTTGACCACAGTCTGTTGTGTAGATACTAATTCTCAGAAGGAAAGCTTAAAATTTATTTCTTCTGTAAGGAAAAAATGTTAGCTAGAAATAGTAATAGTTAGAAAGGAAACTAGAACCACAACAGGCAAAAGGATCAGTATCCCTCATTTCTGTTGCAGAGCAGGTTGCATAGACAACCTGCCCCTTGACAGCTTTGCTGACTCAGGCAGGCTTTGAAACAGACTCATTACTATTGTTTCTCGTTTAGAGATTGGGGATATTTAGTAATAGTTGGCTACGAAAGAGGAGCTATGGAGGAAAAATTACTTTGCACTCTTGGATTATTGCCCTGAACCATTAAATCCTACGCTTAACAAAGTAGTTGTTAACTGATGTCCTGTGCTTGCACAATTACTTCTTTGCATGTGAGCCCACCTGTGCTTAGCTTGGCTTGCTTTATTCACATGTACTGTTTCCAGTGACAGTCAGGGTATATAATTTTAGAAGCTTTTTTTAGTCTTGGCCATTTCCATCTTGCTGCTGGTGGCACAGGGAGTTCTGATGGTTTCACTCGCCAGGTGGCATCAATTGGCATTGGTCTGAAATGCTGGAGGAGATGCAGCTTGTCAGTTCTGTAAGTGTCCATCTAACAAGGGTTTTTATTTGAGTTTTACCTGAGTAACTTCTCTTCCATTCACCTTGCTTTAAAGAGAGGTCTAAGTTGGCTTACATATGTGATGGTGTCTGGAACACACTCACTTGGCTGTGAAGCTTGTGTGTTCCACGTTACCTTCTGAAGCGTATGTGACTTCAATGGTGATGAGCTTACCTGAAAAAGCATCGTGGTAGTATAAAGAAATGATAGTGTTAGCTGCTTGCTGATGAGAATATGGACAGGATGTTATTGAGGGGGATGCCTGGGTTGTGCTTGGATGTTCTCTAGATGTGACAGGGGGTTTGGAATAGGTGGTCTCTTGAGGTCCTTTTCAACCCCTGCAATTGTGTGATTCTGATTCTGTTTATACTGAAATATTCATGGTTCATGGGAAGTGAAGGCACAGTGCTTATTGTAAAAACAAATAAAAATAAAATAAAAAATAAAAAAGTAGTCCTAGTGTGGTACAGATTTTATTTCCCAAGAAATGTAGATTTCTAACTTTTCTGTCACTTTGGGTTGCTTTATGTGTTGAGATATACACTGAGGAATTTGAATGCAAACTTGAAGGACATACATGCTGAGTATGTGATGTAATGCTATGCACAAGGTCTTGCTGGTGGGGTTAAGTTCTACCATTGATTAGAAACTTCATCCTAATTAAAGCTGAGGTATGACTTGTGTAAGATGAGTGGGCTGTACTTTTATATCTGATTATTTATTCCTGTGCTTTTGAAATTAGCTCTTTGAACTTTCAAAATATGCTCATAAATTCTGCATGTCTTTAATGCTAAGATATATATTCCTTCATCCACTATGTAGCTTGGGAGTTTGAGTGCCAGTAGGACCCGACAGGTAAGTTTTTAAATGACTCTTTTTATTTAACCTGGTAAGGATGGAATTTTCTCTAGTTTCTAGTAACACGTTAATGCCATTGAGCTGTATTTTGTCTGAAGTGCACTAGCAACAGAAAGACAAGACAGTCTAAGTTTATGTGACTTGTGCAGTTACTTTGTCATTTTTTGTCATCATTTGCCTTCTGTATCTTACTCTTTGTGTCCCTGTACCTATTTCAAAATACACGTGAATACTTGAGGCAGTAGTAATTAATTTTTAAGCTTAAGAGAATGACTTTTTCTTCAAAGCATGCCACTATTTCATCTTATTTCCCAAAATGAAGAATTCATTATGAATTGGTATTGGTAAATTCAGTGAGAGTTCTAAAATGTGCACAACTTGAAAAAGTTGTTTAATTTTTATGACAGCAGCTGTTATCTGAGTGTGAGGCATGGTAAGTCACATGGAATGGGAAGGCTGATGTGGTTATAGTTGGGGCACACAAAGCAGAAGGAGTGACTGATGCCATCTCAGAGCTGTCAGCTGTTATCTATTTGAGAATGCTTATCTACCCAAGTAAAGTGGAAGTACCGGAGTACTGGTGTAGGGAAAATATAAGGGTGAGTGAGGGAGCCAAAGTAAGAAACTTAAGACTAAGCCACACAACTTCAGCCTTAAGAATGATGAAACTACTTGCAGGCACCTGGAGGGCTGCAAGGAAATCAGTACCAGGCAACACGGATTTGTCAAAAAGATGCTAATTTCGTTTTGACAGATTAACAGGGTTTGTTGTGAGTTACGAAGCCATGGAAGTCATTCATCTTGAATATTGTAAGAGACGTGTTTCTTGTGACACCTTCAGAAGTGGGCTGGGGAAACACAGTCTAGTTGAAACTATTAGGTGGTAAATGTAAAACCCGTTGATTAACTGTACTCAGGGGACCAATGGTTTACTGCCAATATTTGCACATAAATATGGGTATGTAGTGTATTCTGAGAGGATCGTATTTAGGATCATAAAGATAAATCATGGAAAGCAGAAAATGCCTATTAGTGTTATAAACACTAAAGGGCATTACTTGATACCTTCTTGGAAAGTTGTGAACCAACCATATGATAGTAATGCGTTAAACATTAGATGGCATTTACCTGTATTACATTAAGCAGTGGTAAGAATCCTGTGCAAGCTCTTTTTGGAGAAGGACAGATTAAAGCTTTATAGGAAAGGATATAAGTTTGCAACCCTCAGCCTGACTGTAGGCCGACAGCATCCTGCTCTTGCATTGAGCAGCAGGTTTAGTCAAAGGGACACCTGTGACATGAAAGAGATTTTTATGATATCTCAAGCTCTCTCCCTGAGCTTGAGATATCAGTAAGAATCCACAATTTGAGAACACCAAAAGGCATTAATAGGCAAATTGTGTGCAGAGAGTGAAAGAACTGGAGTACCTTTACTGAGAAAAGAAGAAATGAGGAAGCACGAGGTGGGAGTTGTCAACTGGTGGCAGACAACTGCAGAAGACAGACTAATAGAATGGGCTGGATAGCCAACATAGGTCCTTGCTTGTTCTGTCTGCTGTGATTCTAGGTGAGCATCTCTGCAGGAGCTCTTTGCTATTGGCAGTTTTAGAGTAGAATTCTGTGCTTTTGTTTTCGTAGTGTGCCCGTATGCTTGTCCTTTCTGAGTTACTCTTAACAAATCTGAGTTTTCTTTTTGAATTAAGGACTGATTGCAAAAAGCTGTGATCGTCAGAGTATGTAATGCTTCCAGAGCCCTCCTATTGACTTGATAGAGTGGGAAAGATTCATTTTGAAGTGTTTGAAGAGCAGTGAAATACTATTTATTACAAAGACCCATTGTAGAAATGCTGAATCATGCTTCTTTTCTCCAGACACAAAGCAAGTAAATTACTTTGTGTTAATATTGTTAGTGTGTTATAGTGGCTCTGTTTTACAAAATACCTGATTTCAAAGGGTGCTTAACTTTGTCAGTCTCAATTCGTTTGCTTATGTTTTCTTTCATTATTCAGTGGTCTGGTGAATCAAAGGCTTGCTGTCAGGCTGCTGCTGGTATGTAGCAGGGGAAGCATCTTCTAAAATATGCCATTTAATTATGTAAACATTTCCTCTTAGGTCCCTTGAATTGCTGTTGTTGGTTTTTCTTCTTGAGAAGAATGTTTCTGCAGGCTTGCCTAACCTTTAGCTAGAAGCTGAGAGTGAGTTAGTGATTTCATTGATCCTTTGTCAAGTAATTAAGAACACTGAGTGAAGACTAACATCTGTACATACTCCTATAAGCAATGGTCACCTTGATGTGAGCCCTTATCCTTATGCAGTTGCTACAGCTGCATAATAACTCTGCAACAGGGCAACTGTCAGTACCTGCTATCTAATAGAATGCCTCTGCAACTCCATATTTTTATGGGCGTTTTAAAGAGAATTTGTCAGCTCTCTGGTAAAGACCAGTAACAAGTGCAGAAGACATCCTTTAGATACTCTAGGAGAACCTCCTGACTATAGAATTACAGCACTTAAGGTTTTGCCGGTGGATGCTTTCTCTGTCATCTAAACTCTTCACAGGATGCTAGGAAGGGCTGTCCCAAAAGACCTCTTGTTCTGAGTACTTCATGCCACTCCGTGCCACTGCTGCTGTCACCTTGGCTGGTCTGAGTGCTGAGTAGTGGGGTCAGGTCTGGTAGGGTGGTGGCTGAAAGGGTTGAATGGGTTGTGGAAATCAGATAAAGTGAAGTTTCTTTCAGCCATTCAGCCAAGGTTGTATTATTTTGCTCAGTTTGTTTTCTCAAAGGATAACGTGGGAAAATCTTCAACCTGTTGTGGGTTTCCTGCTGATCCCATGTTTTGTGATTTAAGACATGAAGTTCTTCTAATGTCATGCACTTCCAGTGTAATTGTGTGTACAAAGGCATCAGGGTTTGTTGGTTAGATCCAGAGGAGACTTGCTGAGATGCCATCCTGTTTTTGGATCAGACTTGGAAGGCAGTAGAGAACACAACAGTGAATAAAATATTATAAGGTTTAAAGAGTATTGTATGGTTTACAGCAAGAACTCTAGTTTTCCCTAATCTGAGAATGAGGAGACTGCTAATTTCAGGTTTGCAGCCAAACCAGCGTTGCCTCAGTTACCTGTTGAGTTGATGGCCAGCTGCAGTGGTGACATCCTGGTTATGGAGCATCCTGACCATGGGGTCAGGGAGTCCCAGGCAGGACATGCCCTGTAGATCTTCTGGGCACTAGCTGTCAGTCATCTTCTGGCATGCATTGTTTTATTGCACTACAATGCATGCACATCCCGTGTTGATGGCTGGATATTTCAAGTGCCTGCTCAAACCTCAGATTGGTTTTTCTTCCTTTCTTCCTGCATTTCCTGCTTTCTTTCCCTCTTCTGTTTAAACTTAGTTTATTAATTTGTCTGTGTCACTGCTACTACTGTTTTTTGTTTATACTTGATTATTTAGGAAAAGGCTTTGCTGTCCTGCTAGTCTGTGATGTTTGTGTAAATCCAATGCTTGTCTCCATAGACACAAGGAGAATGCCCTGTCACCACAGTCCTGCTGCTCACTGCTGCTCTGATCCTTGGAGTGCTCTTGCACACTGCTATTGCAGTACCTGTGTTTTCATCAGAATCTGGGGTCCAAACACTGTTTCTAGGTAGTATGCAATTCAAGTTTTCTCTGATGTGTATTGTCTGTCTAGATGTATTGCTTTCTCAAGGTTTTCATACTGTGAGAGACACTCCATGGTTCAAAAATTAATGCTGCGTCCTCTTCTTCAATTTCTGCTCTACTACTTTTATTGCATGCTCCTGGAAAGGCCTGGGTCAGACTCAGGGATGTCAGCAGCAATCCAGTGAAATCTAGTCTATTAGGAATGATCTCTACAACGTAGAACCAGTGTGTATTTCAACTGCTCTTGTGGCTTTATAAAACATTGTTTTCTGTCCAGTTTATGTATGGGCTGTTGAGTGTGATATCTCAGTTGAAAAAAGAGTTCTGTGTGCACTATGGCTTCAGTGCAGCAGTCTGTTCCTGCACATAATGGACAGCCCTACTGCACAGCACTTGGCTCATCAGTGCTGAGTGAGTCAGTGCGGTGTCAGCTGGCAGTGGGGTGGCAGAAGCAGGCACCAAACCTGCCTTGTTTTCCCCCTGTGTGTTGCGATGCAGTGGAAATGCAGCTTGCCATCAGCCCTACTGCAGCCTGCATCTGAGCTCCTTTGTGCCTGTCACACAGGGCTCTGGGGGAAAGTTGGCTTTTAGGCAAAGGCAGTAATGAGCACTGGGTCAGGACTGAAGAGGATATGAGGAAAACTAAAAACATCTTAGCTGTTATATTTTCTTTAATGGCATGTGTCCTTACTTTCCTGTAGGTGTTCCTGCAGGTATGTTATTATGGTTTTGCTTGGAGTTGAAAGCTGAATCCACTTCATTCTGTTACCTGCTTTAGACTGGTATGTTAAATCACAAATGTGTGAGTATCTTGCTATTAAAATATCACATTTCTAATATCTACTGAAAATCAGATATTTCAGGAGCATAAAAATGACTAGTAGATTTTCTTCCCTCTGCCGTTATCTACATAGTCTTTATCCTAGTATGTGCCAAACATTCAGTCTAGTTCACTTGTCATGTTTCAGCTGCTGTGTTTCCACTAACTTCCTTTAGCAGGAGGTGGTAGTTTTCTACCTTTTTCGTTCTTATTGTTGGAAAAGGAATTATTTAAGAAACACTTATTTTGCAGTCCATGCCTTTCTATTCCTGTTATGACAGTTCTAATTCATCATTAATATTTCATTAAAAATTGTGATTCATTTATATATTACCTTAGCATAGACCAAAACTACCACGTCCAGCCTGATGACTTCTCTCATTCTACTGGAACCTAAGTATTTGCAATGTTGTGCTTAAAGACGTGCAGTATGCAAGGAACAATGTGACTTTCCTGCACACAATCAGTCTCCTAAAGCCATTATGGGTAAATATGTGCATTAGTAATTGCATTTGCAGTTGCTTAGTTTGTATGTGCCTTTAATGATCAGAGGGGTGGTTAATGTGCTGGGAGTGCTGGCCTATGTGTTGGTCTGGAGTTCATAGGGTGTGGTCTCACACAAACCCTCACCAGGCACCATGAGTGCTAAATCATGTTTCATTTTCTGACTTGTTTTTCAGTGCTTTGCTGAAATATTCCCCAAGACTTTTAAAACTACTTCTAGCAAAAGTTTAAACTGAAGAAAAAAAAAGTTCGGTTTGAGAGTAGGACAAAAATTTGTACAGGATCTTGTTTTACCTGAAACGTTTTGGCTATCCATAAAACAAAACTACGATTTATCCCGTTCTCTTCTTTTGAGTCGACACTCAGTAGCATGGTACAGTGCGTCCTCTATCTGTAGGCAGCATAATTAGGTATAAATCCTTGTTGCCAAATAATTTGTTTTTGTTAAAAACAGTGACAGAGTTACAAAGGAAAAAGTTTGCAGGAATGCAATTTCTCTTCCCGTCAAAAAAATAATTTGAAAATAGAAGTTCAATTGTTTTCCACTTCTTGCTATTGCTAGATCTCCTGGGTATGGTTACCTTGGAAACATCAGATTTTGAAGGAGTAAGAGTATATGGAACATTTTCTGGCGCCCATTGTCAGTTTCTAGGAAAATGATGCTTCAGGTAGCAGTGGAAAAGCCTGCAGTTTAGCTGGAGCAGAAGCCAAACCTCTGAGAAACTTGGAAAGAACAGAAATCTCTATTGGGAGTGTCTGCACTTGATAGACTTCATGCTTCCAGACCTTTCCTTTATGAGATCAAGTGGTGGCTTAGTGGAGTGGACTGTATACACGTCAGTTGTAGAATGTATACACCTTATCAACTGTAGAAAGAGAACCCAAATGAAAGGACAGCTGAAATACAATGCCTACATCAGGACACAGCTTATGCAGTCAAGTTGCAGAGAAACACAAGGCGATATTCAGTTCTGAACTCAGTGCCTAATTGTTATTTACAGATATCATCTTTGAAGAAAGCTGGAATACATGTATGTTCAGTTCTGTTCAGCCTTGCATTATTGAAAGCGTTGTTCCTTTTGGCTAATGAGGAGTAGGATCCTGTTCAAGTGAGAAGGCTTCCTGGAAGTCTTCATACAATATTTATACTGGGATTTTCTTCAACTGCAGAAAGACATTTGAGTCCACTCCAAATGTACATGCAATCCTCTGGAAACCCAATCAATTCAGTATTTCTGGTTTGTTGAAACATGACTGTACATTGACAAGAGTCACAGACAGGCTGTTTCTGTTGAAATAAGGGTTCCCGAAGTGGGGCTGTCCTGAAGGTAGTGTGGAGCACAGTTCAGGATGTGGTTCAGGGTCTGTTTTGCTGTTTGATTCACTGAGGTGCTTGCTGTCACTTTCTGCTGTGTACTGCTTGCACTTCTCTGAAGGTGGGAACTGGTAAGCTGAGCTAGTTATAACGATGTGACTGTGAGGCCTGTTCCTTGTTTTTTTTCTATTAAATCCAGTCGTAAAAGAGCAAGTGGTGCAGAAGATCCAGTTTTCTCTATTTGTAATTCTCAACAAACAAAGCATTCAATGACTGTCCTGTACAGCTGCGTGACAAGATGTGGAATATCTTGAAATTTGAGGGAAATTCAGTGGCTTAGTTTAGATCCTCAGATGAAATTGTCTTCCACTTGTGCTACTGAGTCTCTGAGCAGTGACATAACAAGCAGAGCAAGTCGATTCCAATGGCATTTTGTATAAAATTTATGTATGCTTGCTTCTTGTACTGTTTCTTTATTAGATCTGTTTTTCATTTCCTCTCAGAAAGCAGCAGAAATCTGAATGAGCCCAAAAAGGACCTTCTCAGAGCTTCCAGCGGTGCAACCAGTCATTTTTTGGATCAGTTTATTTTAGTATCTGTTGCTGTTAAATTATGGAATATTGCCAACACCTGGGAACAAATAACTACAACTGTGTCTCGTGGGAAAGGGGATGTTCAAGAGTTGCCCAACCAGGACTGTGCTCAGAGCAACTGACCAAGTCACAATGCAAAAAAGAGAAAGAAACCTATTTAAAACTGTTAGAGAAAATACTGTGGAGGTTGAACTGGGAATACTTTCAAAGAGAGAATTAAGATTTTAATCTATTATTAGGAAGGGCAGGGAAATTGTTAGGCAGCACAGTATTGTTTATTCTCCTTTCCTCATAGATTCTTCTTGCTGATGACTTTCTCAAGGAAAAGACAGTCTCCTGCATATGAGTCAGCTAGATCTTATTCCTGGGTGCTGAAGTCACCCTTTGAAGTGTTGGCTCTGTCACTGTTAGCCCTGTTAGTTGCAGGGAGGTGATGTGCTGCTAGGAATTAAAGGTGGTGGTCACAGAAGCATCAGGCAGAACAGCAGTTGTGTGCTTGCCAGAAGAGTACAAATCAAACATTTTTTCCTTCGGTTGACATTCTTGTTGGAGAGTGAAGCTCATACCCTTATCTCCAGTGTTGCAGTGAGACCACGTGCACAGTTAAAGCGGGTTGGTATGGTGCTGTACAAGTGTAGCTAGGCAGTTTAATGAATATCTGATTTGGCGTATGTAGGGGTAAGTGCCTGAAGTTTGCACATCACATGGTGCTCAGAGGGAAGGCAACCTGCCTGATTTCTGTTTGAAGAGACTTGGGAAAAACAGAAGGGATCGCTGATGTGTCAAGACAGAAGTGAAGTGTTTGAGTTGTTGGCAGTTTAGTCAAAGATTTGGAGTCATTTTCAAGCTTGTTGCTTAAGGAAGGAAACAAAATGGAGAAAAAACAAATGAAATCTCAACTGGAAATCATCACACATGCATTCAGAAATCAAGTCAAGCTCCCCTCTCCCCCAACCCCAAACCTTGTCCTGCACAGCTTTCCTTTGAAAAGTATTCTGTGATTTCCAATAGAAAATATCGCATTACTCTGAATAGATACTATCTCCCTTTATTTATATCTGGATATTGTAGAGAGTGCATCTGGAAATGAAAAGTTTATATGCATGCTTATTTGTTCAGAAAATAATCGTAAAGGAAACAGCACCGCTTGCTGGGGCACAGGAACGTGCCAGGTCAAGTTCATCTCTGCAGCAGCCCAGCATAAAGGGGCGAACACGTGTTCCTTGTACTGTCTTCTATCAGTTATGCCTTTGTATGTTGTACTGTTTCCTTCCTAAAGGTTATCTTTTGCCATGCAGCTTCTGTGCTTTTACTCTTTTCAACTGATTTAGCCAAGAGTCAACCAGGTACTCAGGCTCCCGGTTGTAGGAGCGCTCTGGCAATTCAGTTCACTTGAAACACCTTCAAATGCCATTTAATTAGGTAGACCTTCTCACTGCATAGTACAATTGACATGGTTATGTGGATTGTCACTGATTCACAGTTGGAAAAGCACAGGTTGCTGGTTACTCAATTAGCCAGCATTTTATCAACTTACTCCTTAAGCACCTGCCACTTGAGCTGCAGTTACAGCAGCAGCTAAGCTTCTTTTTGTTCAGGCTAGTTCATGCATTGTGAGTACGCAGTCACAGTTGTTTATTGTGCTCCTGACTCTTTCCTCTGGGGAAGCTTGCTGCTGACAATGCAAGTGTTCAGCTGCCACGGCCGTTTAGGATTTGTGCATTTGTGGGTGACTGCACCACGTTGGTGTTGGGCAAGGTAAGGAAAAAACTAGGCTGAATGAGTGCAGGGTGGCACTGGTAGCTGAAGGAGAGAGCCAGCCTTGTCCCCACACAACCCTCTAAGCATCCTTCTTATGTAGAGTAGCTTCTGCCCAGGGGCAGCAAAACAGGAAAGTGTACGTTTTTTATGCCCTTAGTGGTTTGGAAGGGCTGTGGCACAGGGAGGTGAGCAGATCATACCAGGCTCTTGTTTAAGGCCTGCTGGCTGTGTGCCTTCGCAGCACCAAAGCCAACAAGAGGAGTGATGAGGAGGATTTCATAGCAGCAGTGAAGTCGTCTGTTGTGGAGAAAAGTTCAACTCTGCTCTTCTGTGTGTTTGTCATCTCGCAGCTAGTGCCAGATGATGCGAAGTGTCCGTAGTTGGTAGATAATAGGACAGAATTACACAGTCACTGTAACACAGTGAATCACCTTCCCTAGTGGGACCACGTTAAAAGATGGCTACAGACCATAAACTAAAGAAAGCCACTTTATTTGTTACAGAGGGTAAAGAGAAGGGTAGCTTCTTCATATGCATTTACATTCTGGAAGCGTAGTTTCCATTTCAGGTGGTTTATTTGAATGTAATCACTGGGGTGTTGGAGTATGGAAATGTTCAGTTATGATACTGTTGGAAAATTTCAGCCTTAACTTTAATGATGCTACTTGTGCCTGTGTTGAGGAGTATCCATGGAAACAGTGCAGTAATTCATAAACTGTCGAGCTGTATCAAGTCTCTCTACCACAGATGCCTCTCAGCAAGAAAATCATACAGTTTTGGTGTCAATGTTGCATAGCTAAAAAAATATCTCTCTCTCAAGTCAACAATTTGGATACAGAGAATTATTCAGTGTTTCGTGACTTAATGGAGTCAGAAAACCAATCCTGACCCTCAGAACACCAAGCTGCCCTAATAGATGAGTTGCAAAAATGCCTGAAGATTAATTTTCACGTGATCTAAGTATGAAGTTGTAGTAAAGCTGCTTTTACGTGCATTCTTCTCTTTTGAATTACCAGATAGTATTGAAAGAAATGGTACCTGTCAGACTCTGGTCTGTATTCCTATGTAGGAACAACTGGAAACTGAGAAACCAGGGTGTTAAGCCTAGATGTGGCTGATTTTGGTCCAGTCAGCAATGACTGCTCAAAGATTGTTCCTATTTTGCATTCAAAACGGGTACTTCGCCTTGTGGTTCAAATCAGAAGGCACTGAGGAGCTGGTGCTCCCCATAACAGTCAGCCCCATGTAGGTGCTGTGTAGTGCTGCCAAGCCCTGGGCCAGGGCAGAAGCCAGGCCTGCAGGAAGATCCTGCCCAGCACCTGCCATTCTACATTTACCTGAAAACGTGGCAGCCAGTGAACTTGTCATACTTCTTGTGGAACGGTAGGAATGCCAGATAGATTATTTTTCTCATAAAGCATCCTGTAAGATCTCAGAAGACATAAATGAAGTAGCATGGTCATGGGTGGAATCTGCCATGCCCAGCTTGGAGTCTTGCTGAGTGCTGCACAGCTCTGGGATTTTGGCATCGGAAGGAAGTGCAGGGCATTTTCTTTATACTTCCTCCTTCCTTGTATTGCATTTTAAGGGATAATTTACATAGGGCCTGAGTACCTTTTGTTACGGGTTCGCAATGAACCAGCGCTTCCTTGTGCAACACATGAATGCAGTCTCTGTAATCAAACAAATCAGCTTTATGAAATGCCTGAGAGATTAGGCACGGCTCACGGTGAGAGCTAAGCGTGTGAGCTCTGCACACACTGCCTTTTGACCTGAGCTTTGCAAGTTCACATTCTCACGTGCTCTGTTGGTGTCTGATATTTTATTCTGATGTTTTTGCTTTCATAGTAAACAACTTTCTACACCAACTTCTGTTGCTCTGAAGAATGGCTCTAATGTGCTAAACCTGAATACTTTTTCTCAAGTAACCATTGGTTACTACAGTGAGCTGCTTTTGAGGTGGAAGAAATGCTAGAAGTTCTAGAGCAGATGTGGAACGGAATGAGCAGTGCCTTTCTTTGAGGACTCAGAACCAAAAATAGATTTTGCAAATCACATTGCATGTGAGGAATAAGTTTTGTTACTGTAGTTCAAGCATGCAATATTTGGAGTAAAAATAGTCAGTTTAATGAGAATTTTAAGAAGGTACAGTTGTTTATAATACAATGTACACTTCAACATTAGTGTTGGAAACTACTCCTATATCACCTTAATTCTATTTTTGCTAAGGAGTTGTACAGTAATTTCTTGCAGTGAAATAGCAGGTTGGGTTGTTCAGTGTATGGGAGCATCTGAAGAACAGAAAAAAATCTTTTTTTTCCACCCCTGTTCTGGATGATGTACACCTTTCTGAGAGCCTGCTAATGGCTTTGTCAGCACATTGCTGACACATGCTCCCTAAAGCAGTTTCTTCCCAGGCTGCATTTAAATTGATCAATAAGAAGCTATCTCTGTTTATAATCCCAGACATCTGGTTTCAACCTGGGTTGTGCTTCCAGGGCTCCTGCCATCTTTCAGCAGCACTTTGTCCAAACACACTCTTGTTTAAGGATCCCTAGTAGTTCCCTCTGCAAAGAAATAGTTCCTTGCCTCTGTACTTACGTATAAGTCACTGCCTTATCTACATGTTATTAGTGTCTGTCTGATATTGATTTTACTGCTGGTGTCATTTTGCTTTTGGTTCTTAGACCACAGTTTTGGCAGTGGAGTTATTTTCAGTTTCCTTTTAGTAGTTTTCATTGCTATTATTTTGTTTTATTTAATAGTGAGGCATCTTAATCAGTGTTCAGCCTGACTAGCTAGGGGACTGACTGTGATTTTGTAGTAGAGGCAAGTTGCTTAAAACTTAAACAGGAAAAATGTTGTCTAATTCATATTAATGAATCTTGGCAGTTTTCCATTTTATTTGCACTAATTTGTGTTTAGGGCTGTTAGATTATTTTTTGTATAAAAAACATCATTCCCTTATGTGTTTGTTTTCCTAAGTACTTATTACTCGTACTGAAATTCTTGCACTTGTATTTATAGTATATCTTTCTTGTTTAGATACAGTTCTTTTACAATAAAATTTATTCTTAATATTTCATTTTCATAAACATTTCAGGTGCTTTTCTGTCCTTTTAGTAACTTTCTCATATTCTTGCCACCATCCATCAGAATGATGTTTTACTTCTGAAGTTAGATTTTAATGATCACCATGAACTTCTGAAGTTAGATTTTAACAGGAGGTTGTAGATAAAAGACTAATTATTTTCAGAGAAAATAGCTGTTACAAATAAGTAAATGAGGATTTCTATACACTAGTTGCTCCATTTTTCA
The DNA here is from genome assembly GCA_013399175.1 of Odontophorus gujanensis. Lineage (NCBI taxonomy): Eukaryota > Metazoa > Chordata > Aves > Galliformes > Odontophoridae > Odontophorus > Odontophorus gujanensis. The sequence continues at coordinate 343,090 of VXAB01009421.1, read as the reverse complement.
GATAGTTAGCAGAAATCACAACTTGTTTCTGTCTGAACTAATTAACATGTTGTCCCATTCTCTGCTGGGTAGCTGTGGAACTGAAAAGAGTTGATCCCTAGTAGGCATTCTGCCTGGAATCCAAATGATATTCCCATAAGATACTTGAGCAAGGACGAAGTCTTAAAAGTGAATGTTTGCAGCTGAGTAGTGTATAGTGAAACGAGGCACTTCCACATGGAGAAATTGAGTGTTTTTCTTCATAAATACTTCCCTGTCAGACGCCGTGGCATTGTTCTGCACTTCTGTTGCCATCTTGTCACATGGCATCAAAATAGAGCAGAATATTGGTGAGAAGGTTCAAGCTTTACTGCCGTACTAAAAACAGCAGCCTCAGGTGTTGTGGGCCAACATAATGCAATAGGAGGCATTACTTTTGGAGCTATTGTTATATTTCATAATGATGTTGTTTTTTTTCCCACCCAGTGGGATTTGAGAATCCTTTACATTTACATTTTTTGTATGCTGTGTTTCTGCTGACAGATGGTTCCTTTGGGCAGTTCCTCTTCTTTTACTTACCTAGAAACGTTCCCAAATATTCTCTAACATTAAAATGACAGCCTCTTCTCATGCCAGTTTTGTACGTTCTTTCTTGTTTTAGCAGTGCAAATGAGGAGCAGTTCGGTACTATTTTTCTGTTCACTATTGTATGGATCCAGATCACTTAGTCTCTGATTTTATTCCACTTAAACGACTGATTTGAAGTTTGTGATCTCTCTCTCTCACTGTCCCAATCTGTCCTTTTCTTTAGAGGAACTCAGATGAGAAGCAAATAAGTAATTATTTCATACAGATCTACGACCTGCTATACACAGTAGATTAACTCTAGCAGGGATCTGAGTGAGTGGTAATTCAAGTGATGTGAGAAACAAAGCTACCCTGAACAAACAACTATGAGTAATGCTCAGCCCATCAGTCTTAAAATAAATAAATTAACGTCCTCTGTAGTCGTGCAGAATCAATTCATGAAAATGAATCAGTCTCCTTAGTGGCAAAGTCCACAAATTAAAGTATAAAGAATGAATCAGTGTAATTCATCGATTATAAACAGCTAAATTAGTATCTCTGGCAATGAAAAACCTGCAAGCTTTATTTTCCCATTCTCAGATATAGCAACTTATTTGTTAATTCTTTTCCCACAGTGCCCAGCAATAACTGATAGAGCAGCTCATCAATATCTAGTTAACTGCTTTAATTTAGTTTGCTGCTTTGCTTTATCTCAATAGGCTTTTCTTTCCCTTATGCAAACTCGCATCTCACATTGGTGCTGCTCCAGTGATCTATACTGAGTATCTTATACTGCCTCTGCTACTCATAAGGGTACCTTTCACCTTCCATTTCTTCATGTACTGTTTAGTTTGTGTTACAGTGAGCTGGATAAATTAAATTGTAAATGCCAAGTACAGATGGCAGGAGGGTCGCAGATCCAGCCTGTTTGCTGAGTAGGTGGAAAAATCTCTTCCAGAGAAGGAATTCTTTTCAGTTTAGGCTCAGGGACAGGTAGCACTTGTCTTAGAAACTTGTGACTCCATGGACTCCAGCTCTGCTTTCCTGCAGAAGTGAGAAAGTAAGAGATTTATGTTATAGAAAGTTTGTTCACAGGCACCACACACTTGAGGTTTCAGTGGCATTTTTTTTCTTATTGAATTATGTTCATTGCTGCTGCATCATTTCATGTTTAGCTTAGTTTCCTGGTTGTGTGACTCGTCTGTTCTGTAGCATTTGTTAGGATGTGGCAAGGATGAGAACGAACAGCCTGCATTTGTCAAATAAAGAGTGTGTGCTTATCTTCTCTTGAACAAAGTGAAGAAGCGGTTACTAGTGTTCCCAGTTGCAAATAGTTACTGGAATAATGTGGAGAAAAACAGGTGTTATACTCTAGGCCTTTTGTGAAGGCAAAAGATTTCAATACTTCAGTTACAGGGGATGAATTTGTTTTTTTGAATATTCTTGGCATTGCAGAGAAAATGGGAAAAAGAGGTTTTTGTAATTAAAGAGCCATTGGTCTAAGGCTCTAAACCCTTAAGCAGCAGAGACATGCACGTTTACCTGGTCTGCATCACAGCTCTGCTCGTCAGCAGGCTGAGAATGACTTTGAGGCCCTGCAGCCAGGGCTTTTCAGACAATATTAAGAGTATCTTGTATTTCTCGGGAGGCAACTGCTAATGAGAAAGATTGAAGTTGACGGTCATGGTGTGATCTTAGAGCATGATGTGTCAAGTCCCTGATCTGTAACATTGAAATGTTTATGATATTACTACTTAAGTACGGGTATCTTGTTCTCCAGGGAGCAGTGACACTTACCACTGTGAAAAAAGTACTGATCACATCTCAACAACTTTCTTCTACAAGATGTGTAAAATTGCAAGTTTTGCACCCTTTCTTCCTGGGACTCAGCGGGCTTAAAGGAGCTACCAAAGGTGAAGAGTAGCCCCTCACCTTCCTATTCTGTCCTGTCAGGTTGGAGAACACTCATTAGTGTCTCATTTCTAACTTTTCCCTTTAGTAGTCATTCCCAGTTCTAGGTTGGTGAACCTAGAAATGCAGAATGTTATTTTATTTAATCGTACAAACAAGCAATTCCAGCAATGTGCCATTGGGAGGTACTTGGCCAATTACAGTGTGGATCCATATCAGCTGTGATACCTGTTGGATACCATCACAGTAGGACCATCTCCAGTGAAGTATTTATCCTAAAGTGGTGTACACATTGCTGCGTATTCAAGATGAGCAGCAGCAATAGTTTGTGCCCAGTGTGGAACAAGTTGAATTGCCATGACTAGAGAAATGGAGTCAGCCCAATCCTTGCAGTGCGAGGCTGACTGATGATCACACGGTGGAGTTGGAAGGAACAGCTTTTGGCTGTACGTGCTACTGTGACTCCACTGCTTGGTGCAGTGTTGTGCTGGTAGGCTGCTCACGGCAAATGTGGAGAGGAGGAAGGAGGAATTGAGTTGGTATCTCTGTGACACATCTACTGAGATATTCTCAGAAGGCAGAATCCATAAATGGCATTAACAGATGCAGATGTACAGGTAGATGATTTGTCTATAATTTGTTATTTATTGAAACTGTTCTGCTTAGCTCTACTTAAGAAATGATGGCCTTAGGCTGTAATGCTTTAGAAATCTGCATTTGCTGTAGCACTGTCTGTAGGGACCTCACCCCTCGTACAGCCACTCAACATGCAGCATGGTGACTAGCTCATGTTGGCTGTTCACAAGTGAACTGCAGCAGAGCAGTTCCATCTTCTTGGCCCCACTAGCATCATTGTGCTGTGCTGGTCTGTAGAGTAATTCCTGTGGTCTACAATACCACTTTGCATAATTCTTGAATGTAATGATGAACTTCAAACAGTTTTTTGTGCAGTTGAGTACGCTAGGTAAGTTGAATGTCAAGAGGGAACTTTCAACTTGTCCCCCCTCCCATGCTCTTAAAGTGTTTTAAAGTTGGATTGTCTCAAAGCTGTGGTTTGGCATTCTGTTATTTGATTTCCAGTGGAATGTTATAAAGTTTATATAGTTCTGGACCTAGCAGTTCACACGTCCCCTGCAGGCAGACTCTGTGTGAATTTGAAAGAAATTCAATTACCGAAGTGCTGATAACTTATCTCAACAGAATGCAAATGGATTAAGATGGCTAAATGCTCACTCGTTTATAAATGCATCATTTAATATAAGAACGTGCTCATTTTTAAAACAAACAAAACAAACCAAAAAGCTTTTCTCATGTTTTATGCTTCTAGGTTTTGATGCATTTTGTATTATGCTGTTTATAAAGAAAACACTGGTGCTTTGTTATAATAAATTAGAATGAAAAACACAAACTATTTTGCAGGTATGATGAACTATTTGCTACCTGTCCAGGATAGATAAAGAGGACATATTTCTACTCTTAAAAAAAACATAAATCACCCTCTGGGTAAGTAATACACCTTTTTGCTACGTGCATTTTAGAATTAGACATTATTTAGCGCATCAGTGAAATTCAGACTTCCTTAAAGTATGATCATCCCTATGACTATTAGTTATTGTTAACTTTCTTGCCTTTCATCCCTCTGCTGATTTGTCATATTGAGGGATCAGTTGATGAGTGGCATACGTTTCTCGTTTTCACAGCTGGTTGAGGCGCTGTTTGGTGACTGTATAGCTCATGCATTAGCCCATGTATGGCAGTCAGCTTAGGGAGCATGTGAGCTCCTGTACTCACACTGCATGTCATGGGTATGGCTGTAGGCTCTTCTCTGATGTGTCGCACAGGGAGAAAAAGAAATAGTAAGAATTCTTTTCTCTGTTTTGTCCTTCCTATATAGGAGGCTGACTGCTGTGTAGCTTTGGCACTCTAATTTGACTGGAATTAGAACATAAAAGCTAAAATTACTCTTGATTTTTCATTGGTTTTTATGCATTTGTCTGAAGGACTGCCTTTTCATAGCAAGAAAAAAGCAAACCCCTCAAGGAAAGCTTTGTTTGCCTGATGAATGATCACTCTATGAGGTCATCCTGCCAACACTGCCAGTTCAATGATGGATAAAGATGCATCTTTTTAGGCTGAAGTCCAGTTGTGGCTCTATTTTTTTAATGCAGGTTTGTTATAAATAACTTTTTGAAAGCTTTGGCAGGAGTCTGGATACTTGTACAGGTCTGATTGGTCTCAACGGCCTTTAGAAGCAAACTACTTACAACATATCCCAGGGTACCTACACACTGTTATAAAACAGGTATTTCTTCAGACCATAAGATGTTCTTTTTTAATTTCACATCAGTGCAGACGTTAAATCTGACTTGCAGCTGTGGGGTTGGAATGATGAGCTTTGTAAAAAAAGAAAAAAAAAAAAGAGGCTTTTATGAAATTAGATTGAAACAAAAGTAGTGTTACATAACTGCTGTCACTAAGGGCGTGTTGATAATGGATTTTTGCAGGATGCGTGGAATGTGGAGGAAAAATAATATTCTGGTAGGCTTTAGTTCTTACAATGTGTACTTCTTTATAACTCTGCTGAACGAGTCATTTACACACAAATATTTAAACATAAGTCCAGAAATGTTTCAGTCTGGACCAATCTTGCAGCCCACCTCACACTTACAAGAGCAGCAACCACCTGCAACTGGAAGGACCAGCTTTTTGGGGGGAGTGCCAGCGTGAGCCTCTACCAGGGTAGCTGCAGGGCTGGGCTCTACCCAGGGAAGTAATGTTATCAGAGCTTACTTAAGGTATTCTGTATGATCTACTAGTGAAGACACCAGTTAACGTAAAAAGTTTAATACCTGAAGCACCTACAATCTGTAGTCCTGATGATTTGATGCTGAAGATGTTAGTCTCAGTCTTGCCTTGTAACACTGGTAAATAAGAGCATTCTTTTTCTAGGCAGTCCTAAGCAAATACAATATTGTTTTCTCTTAAATTTTCATCATTTACCTAGCTTCAACAGAAAACACAGTGAAGCTTTAGCAGACTGCTCTCACACCCTGTCTCACCCCAACTGTGACTTAACTGCATGTGATGGGGGAAAGAAAGTAGAAAAAGAACGGTATTTATGCTGAAAAGTGTTGCACCTGTAGTCCAACTCAGAGTCCAATTGGAACCAAATGACTTGAGTGCTCCTCAGAGGTACCTTCAGTAGTACTAATCAGGGCAGTGCCATGACTTCTGCTGCCAACGATTATCAAATTGTAGCCAATGAAAAAATTAATTGATACTGTGCCAAAACAAGGTGTACTTCCAATTATTGAAGTTCTCAAGTGCTGCAGTGGAGGAATTGTTTAAAACAGATGTAGCTGAAAGCACACAGCTCTCATGAGATGTTCTTTGCCACGGTAAACATATCCCAGATGCGTTTGTTGACAGTGAGGATCTCTTCCTTTAAAGGAACATTGCTTGCTGTCCTAACAGCAAACAAATTGCAGACTTTTCTTAAAGGCCTTTCTGTCTACTGCTTTAAGGCAAACAAACAACAGAAGCATGCAGTGCCTGTGGAGGTTGTAAACTTCACTAAAAAAAGAACATACCACTCCAGGTAACTGTTACAAGCTATTCTGTAAAGTGAAATTAAAAAAAAAAGAAAAAAACACTTGCTCTTATTTTGTTTTAATCTTCTGATACCAGTAAGAAATGGCTTTGAGGCAAGAAAGAGAAAAAAAACCATGGGCAGTTAAGCTTCTTCAAACCATGTGAGTTCCAGCATTCACCCATCCTGCAGCGTAATTTGAAGCTATGTTCAGAGAGCTCTGTGGTATTTATAATGTGAGAAGCAAACTCAAATAACTTAAAAAACCAGACAGTATATCTGTGTAAACAAGAATGCAAACTACACTTCCACCTTTCTGGAAGGCTCTTTAAAACAAGCCTTCCCATGTGTCCATTGGTGTCTCCTTTAGGACACAATACTAAACAGCAAAGTTAAACGTATTGGTGAAATAAATTGTGTGATTGTGTAATGTAGAAAACTTTCTTCAGTAGAAATTGATCCCCAATAGTGTAAATAACAGCATCTTTGCCAAGAAGGACAAATAAGAACAACAGAAGTTAGTAATAATTCTGGAAATTATTCAGGATCTTCAGGGAGAAATTACGAAGGAGAGATCAGAAAGCAGCTTGGGAATGAAGGGGAATTACATCAAGAGAAGAGTATAAAAAAAATCAACTATGTCAAAGAGTTTATAATGATAAACTGTTTCAGTGTAGATAAAGACAGAAGTGATTATTTAGTGCTTCTCAGTATAGGGCCTTTCCTGTTATGGTATTTAAAGTGCAAGCTTGTGAGGTGGGAGGCAGTGTACTCTCAGGAGAGATTTGAAGCTTTTCAAGCTTATCAAGGAATGAATCTTTCTGTCAAAGTGAGAGCAGTATCTAAATATGCCCTGTGATATAAGCTGCTGGATCAGTAGTTCATGTGTGAACAGTAAAACCACTGGATGAAGAAGGATGTATAACTAAGAGGTAAATATGCAGAGATCCTACAGAATTGTAAGAAGTAAAGACACAAAGCAGATGACAGCTAGTAAGAAACAGGAAAGTTTAGAGGGAACTCTTCTTACAAATGGAAGAGGAATGACCCATTACTTAATGAGGAAAGAGTGAAAAATGAAATGCAGAAGAATGGCTGTAGTATTCAATTGTTTTTTTGGTTTTTTTTTTTGATATTTGTATGCATAAATAAGAAAACCCAGTTTGGTCTTAGAGGTTATGATCATTTAATAATGATGTGGCATAAGATTCGTCAGGGTAAGAACGTGTAGGTAGTGCAGCTTTAAGTTAGTAAAGCCTGATGAAATCTGCTCCAGAGTAGTTGAGGAGCTTCCAAAGCCCCTAGAGATTATTTTGCAGAGGTCATGGAGTGTAAGTTAGATACAAGAGAACTTGAAACATTTTAGTATAGAAATTCTCTTTGAGGTTCATCTTCTCTGTGATGATATGGAAGTCAGTGCCAAAATTCTCTCTGAAATCTAGTTAGACAGTATCTGCTGCTCTCCACTGTCACTTACCAGGCCAGTCATTGCATTGTAGAAGCTTTTCAGGCTGCTCAGGAGTGAGTTCCCATGCCAAATCCATGTTGACTGCTCCTGGTGATTTTCTTCATGTGCCTTGAAATGGTCTCCAGGATTGCTCCATCATGTACTCAAGGATCAGGATGAGGCCTGTAGTTCCCTGGTTTTCCCCTTCTTGCCTTTTTTGAAGGTAGAATTCCTCCAGTCCTCTGGCAACTTTCCTACATCTGAGATGTTTCCCTAATTTTTTAGTTTTTAAACTTATTCTAAGCACAGCTCATCATTTCAAGTTTTTGAGACACTCCTACTCTAACACATTCTGGCTTTTGGGTTCATTTTTTACATCAGATAGCATATAAAAGATGGACTCTTCCATGTCCTTTATGGCACTATTCCTAAAAGCATAAATGCATACTGGCGATCCCTGTTTGATATGACACTTGTTTGGCTTACCATGCTTCAGGTCGTGTTTAAAGGTTGAAGGGCAGCTGGAGGTCCTGTGAGAACAGGCAGATCACCAAGGTGGGATGCTCAAATTTTGCACCACTGAGGACCTTGGTACAGCTGTGCCCTTCTTGTGCCCTCAGAATGTCCACCTCTGTTCCTGTTAAGTCTGTAAGCAGAAAGAATGGCAAAAGCAGGCTCTGTGTACTAAGGAAAACTGTGAGGACCCTAGTGTTGCTGAAATAAGATGCAGTTACACCAGTAAATGAGTTGATGTAGCTTTTGTATACACAGAGTACACATAAAATGCTACTTCCCCAGCGCTTTATTGGTACTAAACTAAGCCCTATTGTAAATGTTATCGATGTGCTTTTGTGTATTTTCCTTCACTTGATGACATTTTTTTGCATTTAATACACTAAAATTTCATGTTCATAAATAAAACACTTTTGAAAAGTGTGTCATAACTATAAAAGTATGTACTAGCTTCATAATTGTGTAAAAACATTGAGAAACCATTTGAGTTTGCTATGAGTACAATAATGCACATGGTTTAATCAATATACCTTTCAAGGGAGCATCGTTGGGGATAATGCAAAAGCCATATCTTGGAGTCAGTAATAAATATTTCATTAAATTATCCTAGATTTAACTTTCATTCCCACTGGCAAACCTCTAGTGGTACATAGTTCTTTGCTCTTGATTTTATTGCCCTAGTAACATGCAGTCATCTCACATCCCTTTGCTTTCTCATCTACAGTATATTGCCTTGCCTCAGATTAATCTCACAGTCATTATCTCATTTAAGTAGGTAATATTTGACCATCTAATAAGCTTAAAGAAGCTTGAGTAGAATAATATGGGCTTACTCTTATCATTCAGAAACATTTTTGAGACAATGAGAAAGTGATTTGATAAAAAAAAATTGTCTAAATTATTGTTTGGGCATGAATATGCATACTGCGTTACTGACATAAAGTTGCTTATGTGTCTGACTTCAGTAATGGAAAGGCAACCCCTGGAGTGCTTAGGTACTTTGCTGTGTTCATGTAAAGCATAGAATTCGGTGGTACCTGTGGAAGCATTTATCTTCCTGTGCAGTGTAAACACAATGCAAGCAGTGCCATAGCTTTCTGTGGTGTTAGTTCTGATGCAAGTATGTTATTTTTCAGATTTAAGTGTTCTTTTTCACTCCTTCCATTTGTATCTGCTGCCTATAATTAGAAGGAAAAAGTTCTGTTTATCTTGTCATCCCACTATAAGAAGAATAGTGTATTCAGATGTCAAACTTGTCAAGTTACAATTTTTGATAGGTAAACAAGACATTTTTGCCCATTATGTTTTTATGGGCAGATAGCAAAGGTTTCTAAGTGTTCTTGGAAATGAGATTTAGGTCTTGAAAATTATTAAGTAATTATCCTGAGGCCAAGGTAGCAGTTCTGTGGGGTGTATCATCTGTGGTCTAAAATGAATTGGCACTGAGGTTCATCTGCAAAGGCTTAGCTACCTGCTGTTGTTTGGAAAAAGGCCTTTGCCTTGCTTAGGCTGTGGTTTAGATGCATTCTGGTGTGAACACCTACTTGCCTATACAATTTCTAGGTTCAGAAATAGGTGGGGAATTGTTGCAGGATTTTGTGTTGTTCTCTAGGTCTGTGTACAAACGCCGTTACCCTTCTTTTATTTTTTTAACCAAGATTCCTTCATAACCTTCACATTATACATTAACTTTGCTTTAAACCCAGGGGGAACACTCTGAATCTGCTATCAGTTACTGCTCTGAAGGACAGCTGTTTTAATTTCCAGTGCATTGGTTTTCCCAGGTGCATAGTGTTGTGTTTGAACCCTTTTGTCATACACAGACTCTAACAGTTCCAAGCAGCAAAAACTCCTAAGTAAAACATTGATGTAATTTGAATGCAAAGTTAATGCTTGGCAATTGTTTTCACGATTGAAGCCTGAAGGCAGATCACAAATAAAGCATATTAAATCTCTCTTCATGAGGGATAGATGGGTAGAAAGATCAATACTGCTTTTTGTGACAGAGTTCTAGAAAAAAGGCAAAGGACAGTCCCATACAGTAAAGAACTAAAATATATCATGGACTTAATTCAGATACCGTAAAGTTTAGAATGCTACTTTAGGAAATACACTACAGTTTATAGATACTGTTCTGTAACATGACTTCAGAGTCTAGTATCTGTTAGAAAGGCTGTTAGAAATCCCTATAGTTTCTTCTGTTACCCAGATAAGGGGGCAGGTGCACTTCAAATGTATGAACATTCCCAAGCGAAACCAATTTCGAGCCCTAATGGAGGAACGGTTGACTGTGTGGATTTAGGTCCGTGTGCCTCTGTTGTAAGGAAGAGGAATTAAATGTGGCGTCTTCAAAGATGATGCAACCAGTGCTAATTGATGGGGGTAGATCAGTCTTTTTCCTGTGACTTGTCCGCAGAGTGCACTGAAAGAGGGAACTGCAAAAAAAAAAAAAAGTCTGCTACGGAAGAAATAAACCATTGCGTGTTTAGAAAATAACAATGCAAAGCATGGGAAAGGATGTGTGAGGAAGAAGGTGAAATCTTTTCTCATATCTGAATGCGACAGAAGTAGAGAATATAGAGAATAAAGCTGCCTTTGCAATAGCAAATTACTGATGGGTTTGGGGTTCTTGGTGTTACATGTTATCACAGTATGTTGTCATTAAAATTATGAATCTGTGTTTCCTTTGTGGTATACTTAAGTTGAAGTGTTGTGATTTCTCTTGTGAGTTTTTCTACTCTTGCATGACTTCTGAAGAAGATGTGGGCTGAAGTGCAGTCGCTCCTGTGTGTACCTGGTGGTGCTGGCGTGGAGGCACTGTTTGTTTCACTAGATAAAGGGCATTTATTCAGTGCCAGTGTAGTTTTCAGACATGGCAGAAAAGAACCATGGATTTTTGATTTCTTCTTCCTAGTGTGACAATGTTCATCCTCTGGTGACTTCATTAAAGAACAGTGTTTATACATCTCAATTGGAGCTGAAATTAAATATGTCAGATTATTAAAAGTTGCTTGAGGCATTTCCATACTCATTTATTCCTGAATGGGGAGCTGTTCTGCCACCAGATAGGTGTTTTAGAAATTACTCCCTCTTCATGCTCAGTCTGTGTGTTTTCAACCTTGTCTTTCTTGACCCTGTCCTGACGCTGGTGTTTGGAATGGAGAATGTTACTGCTGTGCTCAAAATCATTTTTATTTGATAGCATGGATTCAGTTAATGAAGCATAACAAGGAAGGTAATTTAACGTCTCCTGATTCCTAACCTCTTGTTCCATTCATTATCCTTTGATATCTACTACATAGGAACATGCCTCCACTTCCAGTTGTTTCTGCATTCTATTCTTCCAGGCCAGAGAAAAAAGAGAAGTTATCCCAAATGCTGAAAGCTCTCAGCTCATAACCACATTTTACATATCATATAGACATACTGACCATGTTCATTAGTGAGAAAGGCTCGTTTGTTCTTTGATTACTCTGTCAAGAGCTGGTACAAACTCTGAAGCCACAAATTATGTGACGTATTACAAGTGGATTGACTTTAATGGTGTCTTCATCTACCAACATGCATATTTCATTACAAAGCTTTTAGCTTAGTTATTAGCATTTTAACATGGCCATTAATAATAAGTGTTGGGTTACGTACATGAAGAAATGGTTACTGCTCACTTTTAAAGGGCACCTGACATAGTGGTGTATTCTATAACGTGCTGTAAAATTCCAAATATCTATGTCAGCACAGGGTGTGCAGATCACAGAGCTCTTCCAAACTTCCAACTGTTGTGTCCTTACATATTTCATCAGAAGACTCCTTACTTCAGCAAATGCAAGTAGTCTGTGGGAGAGGGAAAAGTGCCCTCTTGGACAGATGGTCAAATTTGTCTCGTTGTTGTGTCCCCCGAGGATCTGACTTTCTGAAAGTGAGCATTCATGCTCGGGGAGAATTCCTCATGGAGTGAGAAGATATTTCTCTTGTGTCTGTAGGTGTAAGGCTAAGCAGGGTGTTGCATGCTGGTCCCAGGCTTGCTGCATGCCATTGATAGCAAGCTATTTTGCATAAATGGCAGTGCTAAGCCCCCCCGAGCTGTCTTTCAGAGAAAATCACCTGTTTACTGAGACAAATCTCATCGCCTTTTACATGGAACTTTTTTTTACAGCCATGCCATACTGGCTTGAGTAAAACGGCTATTGTTACTGATGGATGACAAGACAAAGCTAGTTTAATTTATTATATCTGCTTGTTTATTGCCATCATATTCTAAAGATGACATTTATGTATCAGCTTTGATTTGAGCAAATAACTTTGACATTCAGCAATGAAAGGTCAATCCCTCAATTTTGCTTTGAAGTTCAGAGTTGTGTTAGTCAAATATGAACAAACTTTCCTTCACTTTACCTGCACTCTGCTCTGTACCATGGGACAGGGATAACAACGTGAAAGCAAGGAGAGACACACAGATCTGATGAAGAGACACTGCTTTTTATCTGTCCACTCTCCTATAAAACAGACAAGGGGTTTTTCTATCTAATTTAATAGAGAGGAAAAGCTGTCGATTCCCATTGCATAAGTAACAAAGCTGGGATGGCCTTTTACTTTTTTTCTCTCTTCAGTTATTTTAATAATTTCTTAGAAGATTCTCAGGTTGAATACCTCTTTCTCTATACTTACATTCAAGAGTACTTTGTGTCCTGAGTAATTAGAAGGGTACTGTAACTACCAATTCATTACATTCTAATGCATTGCAAGTGTCACATTTCACTTTACATTAAAAAAAAATCCAGGAGAAAGATATTGGCATTCAAAGGAAGACAGAGTGTTGCTGTGTCTAGTTCAAAAAGATGTGTTGTTCATCCTGGTGAGGAGCTGGAAATACTGTATGGCTGACAGTCTCACTCTGTGCAATTAATTATGTACACGTAATCACTTTGAGAATCTTCCAGAAGCTGAGATGTTACCTTCTTGATGGAAAGATGAGGGTTCCTGTAATGCCACTTAATGTGAGAATAGATCATGAACAGAGAGATTAGGATAATAGGTGGGAATCAACAAGCTTTCTTTGGACCAGAATGGTCTTTAAAGTTTCTGGAGGGGAAATTCTGATCTATTATTGAAAAATTGTGAGTTAAGGAATCTGGAATCCTGTTTTCTAGACCAAAAAGCCCTGAGCCAGAGAAGTGGCTTGCTGTGTGGTTGAATTTTAAGCATATTCCTGGGGATCCTGAGCCATTTTTATGATGACTTCGATTTTTTGCTCACTTGTATACAGTTCTAGAAAAAGAAAAGAGGTTCTTCAGAGATGGGATACTACACAAAGGAGACTCTTTGGAGAAGTTAATGTGTATATTTAATTAGCTGACAGCTTACACGTGATTTATTTTTGCACTTGAAGTGTAGGGACAGAAAGCTGTGGTTCACCTTTTTGGTTCACTAGATTGAGTTTTTCACTCTCAATATGACTCACCTCCTCATTATAATGCGAAAAACAGTTCACTGGCTGGAGTGCCTAGTGAGCCTGAATGCACAAAAAATGCTGGAGATGGGTACAAGTGTTAATGATTTCCCTTCATTCCTCCCTAATGGCTCAGGGTGTTTATTGCCTGCCTGTTTTGCTTGCCCATTTTCAGGTATGGGCAGCTGTATGGCATCTGCTGAGTCACAGCCTGCAGCACTGATTGAGCACCTGGAGGGAAGACCCGGGCAGCCCTGGTAGCACAGGTGAGGGCAGTTCTCAAAGCTCTTATACCTCATTTAAGGGCTGACTGCTGCTGAGGAAGGATCTTTTGTTGGAGGTCCCTCCTTTGGAGTTCCTTTCTGTGAGCCTACATCCTTACAGATGGGCGAGTGTTCCTTTCCTTCATTTTGCAATATCTCATTTATCCTGAGTCCCTTTGCCATGACTGCAGCCTTCACTCAAATGGTGTGGAAAATGTTTTCATTAGAAGGAGCAAAAAAACAAAAACACCCTGGACTTTGTGCCAATGTAGTTCAAACTCAAATGTTCATATGTCATCTTTCAAAGCCCCCTGGACTTAGAAGGCTACAAACAGGGAAGCTTAATTAAACAATCAGCTTCTCCTTCCATGCTTCTGTGAACAGCCCTTCTCCTAATTTATTAGATGTTGTCCAAACTACATGTGTAAGGTAGTGCCAGTAGTTTCTTGCTTTTCTAGACACTTGTCTTTCTCAACAAAGAATATATATATCTTTGTACAGTGTTTGTGAAGTAAGCTATATGCTATTTTTTCATTTTACAGAGGTGAAACTTCAGTGAAAAGGTAACTTAAAGCTTTTGTTAAAGTGTCCAAGCATAGTAGGGCTTGTTTTGCTTTGTAGAGGTAGGCCTTATGTCATCAGGTGGAGCTGTGCATATATGACATTGAATTTTCAGTTTCAAGAAAATGTTATGGTACTTTGATAAAACAAGTTTCTGGTAACAAATGGCTGCAGAAGCATTGCTGTGCAAGGAAGGTACACAAAATTCAACTGTTGCATGCTGCTTAGTGGTAGCCAGGCGACTAATTAGCACAGATGTGTTGGCTACTTAATTAGCAGATTTGCAGCTTTTGTTCACAAAACTGCTGTTGCTTGCTGAAGTGACCTGAGGAGGTGGAAGAAGGGAAAAAAGAGGCTGGAGAAAGGAGATAGAGCCTGAAGAGACAAAATTGTGGGTAACTGAGCTATTATTGGAGCTTATTCTAATAATTTTGGGTCAGTTGATCCAGCTGTGATCCAGGACTGAAGTAGTCAGGAGGTGCTTGGTTGTGGTTTGGGTTCAGAGGCTACCAGACAGTGTCATCCTGAGGATGGGATTTTATCTCAGTGCTTTCTCTTCTTTGCCTTGTCTTCTGCTTATGCAGTTTTCTGGCTTGTGGCTTTGATTTGGGTCTTCAAATAACCTCTTGTGTGCTATATGTTAGTGACCTATAAACGAACATCATAATGGAAACTTGAACTGCTCTTTCTGGTCTATGAGTGTACTGTAGTCTTAGATTATGATGAACTAAGGAAGTATATCCATGCTATGCTTATGGTTCTTCATGTCGTGAGGGGCGAAGCTTTTTGTATGTTCTCTGAGGTATAAATAATCTCACACTTGGCTAGGAACTACAAGATTTAGATTACAGAGTTTTCTAAGGGGATTTCCTCCTAGGCCGTCATCGTGTGGAATTTATGACATGCTTGAAGTACTACATTTGAAGGTGACCTGCAAAGTGTCTCTATTTGATTTGGAAGCCTCACTTGTCTAATACTTCTAATTTCAATTTTTATTGACCTCCTGACACATACACTTTCCTTTGACATTGTAATTGGAGATAGGTGGGAACTATTACATGTGTATTTTTTGAGGACACCACAATGGCATGATTAGTTGCAGTGAAGGTGGTGGAAATAAAGCAAAACAAAAGGAAAAACAGGAAAAAAAAATGTCACCCACAGTGGGGAGGGGTTGCTATGTCTCCATTTGAGACTGCTGGGGGGAGTCTGCATGGTAGATACTGAGGAGTAATGAATTTGTAAGGTGTAGCCATTGTAGCTGGAGGGATAAATATTCAGTACCTGTTACTACCTGATAAAGTCATGCATATGTATGGATACAATTTATGTGATAATTAGAGAATCTAGTTTCAGCATCTGCTTTCACCTGATAAACTAACTATTTTTCATTTTAAATAAGAGAAAAGCAATGATTCTTAAGCCATGGGCACCAGGAAGATGTTAAAAAAAAAAAAAAAAAAAGAAAAGAAAAGAAAAAGGCTGTCAGAGAGGAGGGAGGGAGGAGGGCAACATTTTAGATGCACTTGCACTGGTATGCAGAGGCTGTGCAAACAAGAACTACATGAGCTTGTGTTTTATATGTCATGTTAGAAATACTCCTGGCTGCTTTCAGAATGCTTCTGTAAACACTTAGACTAAGTTTACTTGTAATTAAAATGAAATTACGAACAAATCTGGGCATACTGTGTGTGTGTCTATTTTGGGGATTGAATCAAAGTAGGAGTGTTCATCAGGATGGCTGATTTTTTTTTTCTTTTAGCCCATGTACAAAAATAGATTTGACCAATGTATTTTGGTAACTGATCGTTGCAGTGGTCAAGTAACAGTTATTAAGTAAATGATAAGAGAACTTAGTGTACTCTATGTGCGTGGTGAGGACATGGCAAATGCACCCAGTGGCTATAGGTTAAGGTCCAACTTGTATAAATATCTGTAGATTTAAGTTGAACAAGTCACTCTTATTTTCATTTTTCAATGGGGTTGAAATTGCTGGGGGAGATCTGGTATCTTGTGTGGTGTGAAGGTAAATTAGCCATATGTTTGTTCTTTGAAAGATAAATGTGTTCTCTTATCTGTTCCTTTAAATCTTCATCATGCAGACACCTGGTAAAGATGAGAGCTGCTCTGTCTTGCTGAGTTTTATTCCACAGCAAAGAAATGTTGCACGGTGCCTATTCCTCAGCCATGTGGGTCCATCTGCTGTTCTTGTGACCTACTCTTTTGTGGGACAACTCGAGCAGAAAGGCCAGAGCAGGGCTCAGCCATCTCCTCTCAGTGACCAGTCCCTCAGAGTCCATTCCAGCTGAAGTACGATTCTTGCCTTGAGGCAATCTGAGGTTTCCACATACAGAGGTCAATCGACACAGCACAGTTATGTGATAAAAGTCATTAAAGACAACAATGACAAAGTGACAACAACTTGCTTCTTTTAATTACCTTTTTAAGAGAATTTGATGGGATGCTTTACTAAAGCCAAATATGCACTGTATATTTAAGGACAAGAAGCTCAGTGTGCACCTACAGGTTTAAGAATTTTGTCCAGTGGTGATCTTGGAACCACTTATGATCCACAGGGCTCCTGTGCTGGTAGCTTAGTTTGGATGAAGGGTGTGTTTTTTTGCAAACATTCTCCCATTAATTTGTTTGGTGGAGCAGTCCTGGTGCATGTGCAACAAACTATTTTTCAGTGAAGCCAGTCTGGTTTCCAGGGAGTACAAAAAGGAATTGATGAGTTCCTTTGGATACATACACACAGTCTGCAAGGTAAGAGGTCATTCTGAAAATAAGTATGGATTTTCAGTTGTGTCCAAGATACCACACACAGTTCAAGTATCTGCATTTTCAAAAGGTTACAGGAGATGTAAACATAAACTGTGAAGCTGATCCTAAAAGCTATCTTAGGGCTAGATGTAGAACCATCTGTTTTTGTTTTTTTTTTTTTGGGACGTGGTTAAGATTCAATTCTTGTGAATACGAAGAACCCCATGGCTAGAAGATTTTTTGATGTATACAGACTAGTGGTATGCATTGCTTATTCTTTTTTAGTGGTGAGAGTTAATACTCTTGGGAATAATCTTTCTTGAGATGAAATGCATTTTCCATCTCTCAGTGTTCTCAGATCTGGGTAGGATGCCTTCCTGGGGAATGGACAAATTGTGTCCCACTGCAGGGACATATGTGATATGCAGTAAGTCCAATGAGAGGATATCAGATGAATAGTGCATTATGACCCTGAAATCTATCAATCTAGGTTATCAAATGTATACATGCCAATCTCTTATACACCTGGAACCTCATTTCAGACCACTTCACAAGCATGAGTTAGCTGACACCTATGGTATCCAGTTTCTCGTGTGCTCTTAGTTCTGGGAATGGTATCATGCTATCTCTCATGCTCTCAAGCACTTCTAGCCATTACATTCATAAAGATCAGGGATTCTCTAAACAAAAGAGCACTATGCTCTTTTGATGGGTGTTGCTGTAGCATGACCTTATTCATCAAACGTTCTGCGTTTGTCAGAGAAGGGACACGAAGATGTTCTGAGGATTGGGGTGCTGCCCCTACAAAGACAGACTGAGGGAGCTGGATTTTTTCAGCCTGGAAAAGAGAAGGCTGTGAGACCTCACTGCAGCCTTTGGTATTTAAAAGGGGGTTATAAACAGGAGGGGAATCAACTTTTTACAAGGATAGATAGTGATAGGACAAGAGGTAGTGGTTTTAAACTCAAGGAGGGAAGGTTTAGATGAGATGTCAGGGGGAAGCTCTGAATGGAGTGCTGAGGTGCTGGAACCAGAGAGGCTGTGGCTGCCCCATCCCTGGAGGTGTTCAAGGCCGGGTTGGGTGGAGCCCTGAGCAACCTGGTTCAGTACGAGATGCGGTGGTTGGTGGCCCTGCCTGTGGCAGGGGGTTGGAACTTGATGATCCTTGAGCTCCCTTCCAACCCGAACCATTCTATGATTCTGTTATCTTAGACTTGTAAGCACAGGCTCCATTGTGAACCATGTTGGCTCCATTGTGAACCTCATTTGCCTGATCTTTGCCTGTGGGAAGGTCTTTCTGTTCCCCACCCTCACCTGTATTGAGAATTGCCCACATTTACCTCTTGTCTAAGTTTGTAGGTATCTAACTAGAAGTGCTTCTGCAGCACGCTGAGGCTTGTGTTTTGCTAAATGGGTATCTGTCGTATTCTATTTTCAGTATTCACCAAGTATCATTTATAAAATTAGTTTATGCTAGCTAAATATAACACTAAATGCTGTGTAAAGGAGTTATGAGTAGGTTAGAACTTTACACCTTTCCTGAAAGCTGCAAACGTTTTTGTAATGGATATTAAACCCAACAGTAAAAGAAAAAACCTTTCAGGGACGTTAGCTTCAAGTCAGTGTCATTCACAGAGGGTTGAGACTTCCTTTCCTCTACAGATTTATGTAAATTAAGATACAATATCTATTTCAAGAAAGTTATACAGAACAAAATGGGAATTTTTGCATGTGCTCATGGTAGGCTGAATATGAAAGTTTAGCGCCCAAGTGCTTTTTTAACATCTGTACTGCTCAGTGACAGTTTGTTGTTTGTGTCCTGCAAATTAATAGCATCAAGGCCAGTTGCCTGGAGACAGTGTGTTTCTGTGTTTAGAAATGAAAACAGGTCTGGGAATTATATAAAAAATGTTTTTTTGAGTAGAGACAAGTAGGGAATTAAATGCACTTAATTGAAGGGTGCTTTAATAGGCAAACCCATTTTGTGTTTGTCTGTTACAGGAGCTGTCTCATGAACCTGAACCTGCTTATGCTTATTTTCTCAACTACATACCTTTTCAGCATAAAACCAATACAGTGAGTAGGAGTAAACTTGGCCAGGGTACTGAGGCTTATGTGTATATATATTCCAGTTGGCTCTCTCCAGATTTACTCATTAAGCAAATATGCTTCTCCCCTGACTCAGTTACTCTAACTCGGGGAGAAATGCTTGCAGTTGGGTTGGGTAAATGGAGCTGCTCTTTGCCTTCCCCAGCTCCTGGATGGCTCTCTCTCAGGTCAGCTGGGAGAAGTTCCTCAGGGGCCATCATTCAAGAATGTGTGATCTTCTGAAGTCCAGTGACAGCAGCCCTGCTTGAGACTGGTGCTTCTCCCACTGTGCCTTGTTGAAATATCATGACTGAGGGATGTGGAAGGCAGCTCATGCAGCTTCTGGAAAGTTTCATCACAGTGCTTTGTTTGCTGGGGAGGAAAGAAAGAATAAGGAAAATGTTAGTGACACTGAACTATGAAAATAGATCTTAGCATAACAAGTTTCAGTTTCAATGCTTATAGAGATGTGTAGTAAACACTGCTAACAAGTGAGGTGCGAAATGGCCTAAAACTTTCCTGCTATTCTTTTTACTTTTGGGAAGTGAGTTCAGCAAAGTGCAAAATGCACTCTTCCTCCAATTAAAGTCTGCCATCCCACAGCTTACTTGAACTTGTTTTCCTTTTCATCTGGAAGTGTCCTTGGTTCTCAGCCTTCTTTTCTCATGCTGTTTATGCTGTTCCACAGCTTCTGCTCTAAATATACTTTCTAGTATTCCCACAGAAAAAGAAATATAAGAGGAAAATAACAAACCACACAACTAATTTTCAAACATGTCACGTCCTACTCATTGGCATCATGCATAATATGATAAAGTGTTTGAGTGTGCACTGAGCATTGAGAATGTTTATTTCTTTAACTGCAGGTTTTTTTACACTTTTTATACTTATGTCAGGATGATTCCAGTTCATATGATCCTGAAGAGGCTGAATTAATTTTCTGTACTCACCTTAGCTTGCATGCAGCTCAAAGGTGACAGCAAACCTAGGACCTGTACCAGAAGGTAAAATAAGTGCCTTGGTTGTGTTTGTTTCGTCCAGCTTTTTATTTGTATGATGCTCATTTGTTGGTCTGTATTTGATGAGGCTGGATACAGAGATCGCTGCAGGAATGTTCTTATGGTTGTGATAGACTTAGCAAGAGCAGGTCTGCTGAGAGAGTTTGTGGTTTGCCATAAAACCCACACCTGTGTCAGATCCCTGGTATTTGAAATCCAAGAGAGTTATAAATGGCATTGCAAGCAGTTCCCTTTTGAAGCTGTGCTGTATATCTCCCTTAAGGATTAGGACAGAGAGATCAGAGGTAAAATGACTCTTTCCTGTGTTCCCTTCTGAAAGTCAGGCGTGTGTGGAGCTGGACTGCTGCAGCTTTGATTCCAGCTGGGTTGTCTGACACCCAATTGTGTGGAAGACAGTGCAGTGGTGCTCACAGGATGACAGACCTGTACTGGCAGCATCGGAGGAATGGCACTCTTTCATCCTTGGTCTGCCTCCAGGTTTTCACACAGTGGCCTCCTCCTTGGTTTCTGATCTCAGAAATCCAGTTTAATCTCTTCCTGCATAGTTTTTAGATGGGAGGACATAATGGAAAAAGCAGTGTTTCACCAGATAGCCCAACCTTGCTATTTTTAAATGTCAAAACTCTCAGTACAGTGTTATTGTGAGACTTAAGGCACCATTTGTCTGGGAAAGGTTTTGGGCTTTGGATATCTGTGGTGAACATTCTCAATGCTTTAATCTGCTTAATTAGCTGAAAGTGTAATATAGTCACTTACCATTTTGTGCGTCCCACCTGGGAAGCCTGTCTTTCTCATGCGCTGTGTAGGAAAGCTAGATGCTGGCATACTTTTATCCTGTAATCTTTCTCTGATGCAACTTTGCATTTATCCAAGCGTTGTAATGCTTCCTAGTCTCACGGGGGGGTGTATGGTTGTATATGCTAAATCACTGTAACAGTTGGTAAGGCAGAGGTCTGTTTAATGCACCACTAGAAATAGCACAACAACCTCCAGTTGCTGGCAGAAGTGGATCTCAGAGGAGGAAGGCAACCTTTACTTCACAGTACAAAATATGAAAAAGCTGATTTGGAAAAAAAATAAATTAGGCTTGCAATAGCAGGAGAGGTTGTAAGGTAAAGTGATGAGCAAATCAGTGGTGGGTGAAGCTCTCACACACACATTTAAATCTGACAACCTGCCCAAGTGCCACTTGATTTCGTGCTGTGTGGATATGTTTGTGGACTGCACTGCTCCCATTTCAGTTAAAACAGAAGCGTTGGGCCAGGAACCTTGTGACTGAATCAGCTCTATGCTGAACAGTAAATCTGGGCAAAACTGGAGCTGGTGCTGAGAGGCCTTTTGACCACCAGAGACAAGAGTGACAAAGCCCTGACTCTCCGTTCCTCAGGACAGGGTTGTTGTTGGTAGTGCAATGAAGTCAGCATCCTTCATTCCGATTTCATTCCTCACTCAGCTGCCTAACTAAACTGTCCTGAGGATGTGATTCACAAGCTGTGGTGGCAAATGAGGAATATAGAAAATCGCCAAGTTCTCAGAAAATTTGCGGTTAGTAATAAGAATGATGTTGTGTTATTTTTTTGTATTTAGAGTTCAGAACAAAACCAGGAAAACAACTTTAAGGAAGCTCTTTATGCCAGAACTTCTGAAGTGGAAATTGTCTGATCCATTTTGCAAGTGTGGCAGAATATGATCTATTCTGTATTGCCTGCTGCCAACTACTGCATGTAATCCATTTTATGCACTCAGTACTGTTATCCTATTTTTTAATTTGTCAGAAGGTTATGGTTTTTAATTATTTATTGAATACTGAAGACTACTGTGGGAAATGCTATCTCAAAGGAGCCATCCTGGTATGAAATGTT
Organism: Odontophorus gujanensis; assembly: GCA_013399175.1. NCBI lineage: Eukaryota > Metazoa > Chordata > Aves > Galliformes > Odontophoridae > Odontophorus > Odontophorus gujanensis. The sequence goes on along the minus strand of VXAB01009421.1, from coordinate 321,082 downwards.
TCATTGGCTTTTTTTTGCAGATGAACAGTACTCTTTGGTGAAATATCAAAGCCTTCTCTCTTCTTTTTATGTGCTACTTTTGTTTGTGTTTGCATGGACTGCAGACAAAATCCACGCCTAGGAGCACCTTGCTGTGCTCACAGCTCAGAGTAAACACTGTGGAGCGCAAAAGTTACTGTTCTTAACCACTGATCTTATAAATCTTAATAAGGTAATGTCACCAAGATGGTGTATAATGACATGTGTATAATGGTGTATAATTTTTTTCCTAATTCAGCTCCTGATGAGCTCCATTATTCATTAGCTTCATGATTAGTGGAGAGTTTCTTTCACCTAAACCCAAAAATTAACTACATTCACAACTGCCCAAGAAAAGCTTACCAGATTTTTTCTTTTGTATGTTTATGTCAGTTTCTCTCTGAAAATCCTGCATGCCACCAGGATAAGCATGGTGGCACTGCCTACGCTGTGTACTCATTCACGTACTGATGCTGGTCTCGAGGCACTTATTCTTAAATCTATGCCTCTCCATTCTGCATTTCATAACTCATCACCATATAAGTGTAAGAAATTGGGTGAGATTCAATTGCCTGGAACTTCAAAGTTGCAAATTCATAGGGGAAGGGGAGATCATATTAAATCCATTCAGTTTTACAAAAGCATTGGAGGCTGATTTTTAAGAAGGCTCCGGAGGCAATAGCGTTCAGTGCAAGAGGAAGTTCCTTACAGTTTTGTATGGTCTTTTCGTAAGCTGGAAGAAAGCATCTACATATCTGTATTTGCAAGTGGGGCAGAGAAGGGCACTGAGCCTCTGATTCCTGTACTCTCTCAAGAAACACATGAAACATTGTTTATCTGCAGCTTTGATTTAAAAGCAGAAATGAGTTTAAAGTGCTCAACAGTTGTGCCAGTGTGCTGTTTGCTTACTGGTAGCTTGTATGCAACTGGAAAAGCCTCTCATTTTGTGGAAGCTGAATTGTCTGCATCTGAAATGTTAATAGGGCAAAACAGTGATTTTTTTTTTGTCTGGATGGGACTTAAACCAAGCTCGCTCTGCTCTGCCACCGGCTGAATTCAGCAGGGGGGTTTGGGTGGGAAGGTAGTGTTGCTCCCTGAGATAGAATCAATAATGTGATGAATCAGTCAGGGGAAGGGCCTCTTTGGCCTGTGACTGTGTGATGGCTTTCAAGTTTGATGTGCATTATGTGATAAGTTAATGAATGAAAACAGAAAGCTTTTTGTGCACAGAAATGGCTCTTGTGCATGCTCACATGATAACTTGCTTTAATGTGTCTGCAATTGTTGTTAAGAGGATAATTTGAAAATTGCAGACCTAACCATACTCTTCTCCTCCTTTCAAGGGTCTGCACTTATCTGACTTGTCACATGGGTTTCAGTAAAAACTTTCAGCAGGTAGGTGCTGCAGGGATGTGTTGTGTTTGCACAAGCTCATACTCTTTGTACAAGAAGTCCATCAAAGCAGTAAGAACAGAGCCAAGTTTAAGCTTGTGTTGTGCTGTAAGAATGGGCACTTCATGTGTCTGAGTTACAGTCAGTAAGATCTGCAGAAACGAAGCAAGAGTTGATTGAAGAAACATTGAGGAAGAAATGAATGTAAGGACAAAGGAAGGTAGAGCTGTCGTTCATTCCTAGTAACTTCTTACTCCTTTCTGAAATGTGATAGAGACCACTTCCCAGTCTTAAAGCTCACTGAATGGGAAATTTAATTTAGGAATATTCAGTGAATTTTTTTTATCTTAAACGTTTTCTCCCCATCATGCTCTATATATCTCACAATCATTTAAAACCAACAGAGAACACCAATCCACTCGCTCTGTGCCCACATTTCTTCTTAGAAGTTCTTCCATCCACTTTCTGTGCCACTTCAGCACTAGGAGTTCTTAGTTGAGCAGTAAGAGACGACACAACCTGCTTTACTCCATCTTGCTGTCTTTGGTTGTCTTGGTGTTTGTGTGTTTTTGGTTTTGTCTGTGTAGGATAAGCCTGTTTTTTGAAGTTCAGCACGTGAATATTCAAGCGCAGTGGTTCACTTCAGGGCAATGCTAATGGTTGTAGTACTGCAATAAGTAATGGTTGAGCTGATTGTAATGCTTTCTCTTTCCCAGGATTTTTAGGAATGAAAATGCCCATTTTTGTCAAGGGGAAGCACCCACGACAACTATGAGACATTTCTCCTTTCATTTCTTTTTGTTCAGTCTTTACATATCCTCTGTGGTGTGCTGCCAGCCTTGCTTAGAGACATGGCAGAGTGTAATTTCAGTAGATGAGCCTTGTTACTAGACTTGCTGGACAGATCAGAGATCACAGGGTTTGCTCCACTTCAGCTCCTCCTTCAGCCTCTGCCATAATGACTTACAGTAATAATTAGCTACCTGTCCCTAATGCTTGAGTATGCATGTAGAAATACCAGTGCCCCTTACTTAACAATTCAACTCACTTGACAACAGTTTTTTGACGTTCCCTCTGCATGCATTTCTGCAGAGCTGGTTATGCTCCCCTGCAGGATCAGTGCTTTATTAATTTAAGTATGTTGTAACACTGTTGTCACCAATGAATTTTTACTGCTTCAAAAGGCAAATTGTTCTGTGCCAACAACTAGGAAAAAAAATGCTTTGTTTTTCTTGTATGTAAATTTTTTTGACATTAGCATTCACCTTTTCAAGCAGGCATTTGATAAGGGACAAGTAGCATATTACATGAAAGGATATAAAGCAGAGAAATAATCACATCTCTCCAAAGAGGGAAATTAAAATAATCTCTGTGATAAGCAGGGAATTGTTGGAAATCAGATACTGAAGTTGTGCCTGCTCTTCAGAACCCTGCTCAGCACATGCAGGACACAGCAAGTAAGGTATGGATGTTCTCTTTCCACTTACTGGAATTACAGTAATAATCCTCATGCTTGTAGGATTCTTTCTTTATACCTGATTTATTTTTAAATCATATGATTTGATATTCTTTAAATGTCAGGAAGCACTATGTGCTTTTGGAATGGCATTCTTTCTTTCTACCTGCCCGCTCTTTTGGGAGCAAGAACTGCTGCCCTACACCAACTATGTCACTGTGACAGGACCCAGTGATGGTTAGTTTAAGTGCAGTGTGTTTGCTGCCCCTCCTTGTCTGTTCTTTTAATTTCATATTCACTTTAGAAGGAAAGAAGATGAGAAATCTCTTGCATGGAAGTGCTCGTGTCCAACCAGATTAATTAGCAGGTAAACTGAAATTGAGGGAGTACCATTTCCCTTTTTAGTCTTCTACTTTAGTCTCTCTTCCTTTCTTTTGCTGCTTGGGATTGTGATGCAGCACCAATACCACACAGAGACATTGAGTGTTCGTCAGTTCAACTTGAGTGCTGGAACGTATCTCGTGATGAGGTTGGAGCTGGTCAGTGTGGGAGCTGTTCTATTCAGCCCATGTTAGACTTTCTGAATGTATTTCGTGATTAGCCTTGGGATGTCTGGGAACTGCATTTACTGTGGATACTGGCTTGTGCATACGTTACCCTGCCTGCTCTCACCAGGGAGCCATGCAGAAGTGCCAACCCAATCTCCTGGCACAGCCTAGGTGAGGCAGAGGGTTTCCCCTCCCTATGTTTCAGCCCTTGCAGGAGGTACAGTGGCCCTGATGTGACTCTTGGCCTTGATATCTGAAGCAGGCTTGGATATGCAAAGCTTTAAACCGAGTCATGGTGCCCAGCCTGTCATACTCACCAAGCAGTACCTGAGGCTGTTGATAGCAACAAGCTGGGAATAGTCTCTGCTACTTCTAGCACAGCACAGATCACTCACTATACACCACGTGTGCCTGGCAGTGCCTGTGCATCGATGACCACTTGACCTCCCTGCTAAGGACATGTGGGATTGCATGGCTTGGTTTGGGACTGCCCTTGTTCCCTGCAGAGTACAACCATTTTCCCTGCAGCTCTGCTTATTCCTGTTCCTTACAGATTTGCAGGATTGCTCTTAGAAGCTCTCCAGAGGCTGATGTAAAATCACTCTAAACTCTGCAGCTGACACTTAGTAACATTCAAATGAACTCACTCCAGCCTGTAAGCTACTGTTGTACCAGGTCTGCCTCACAAGGCAGAGCAGACTTTCATGTCTTTCTCCGGAGACACAGATTTGAGGCTTCCTTAACATGAAAAAAAAATCAGTATGATTTATTTACAGGTTAAGGGCTCGAGCACATCCCTATAAATAATGCCTTGGCCTGATTTTTTTCTTTTGTGTGTTTTTATGCAAACCTTGCAATTTTTTGTGTGCTTCTTGAGGCCTTAAGATTATCATCACTGTGAAGACTGCTACACTAGATGTGCTGTGTTGGAAGAGACAGGATGTTCTCCTCCATCCCGAGCAGCTCACATCTAAATCTGGTCCGCATAGTGCTGATATTCAGTGCCCCGTTTTCTGTTAATTTCTCTCCTGATTGTGCTTCTGTCTAAAGTAGGTATCGAGCTATTAGTGGTGTATGTACTGCAGTGTGTATTTCAGGATGCTGCAATTAGCAGCATCACAGTGATTATTGCACTGTTATTAAGGGTATATAACAGAAAGCCAGACGGGAGCCTAGCAGGAAAAAAAGTTATTTATTTTCTTTTAATAACTTTCTTCAAAAGCAAAGTTTTGCTTTTTAGATTACAACCATTAATATAATTTATTAATATAACTAGAAGCCTTTCTTTGATATTTCATGCTATAATTTACTAGAAGTCTTTCTTTGACGCTACATGCTGTTGCAAAATACTATCAGTCACCACAAGTAGATTATGAATTCAAGTCTTCATTATCCATTTACTATAACAGAAGTCAGTTATTTTAACTTAAGAAATAGATAAAGCCTGAACACCATTGTACTAAAGAATGCTAACAAGATAGCCAGTTTGCAACAGGAAGGAGGGGTGTCAGAAAACCATGCAGATTTTTGAAGGTGTGTATCCATATAGCAGTTGTCCTTTGGCATTGATTTACTGCTGTACTCAATGTAAATATGTCTTTAAAAGCAGTTTTCTGTTATTTTAATACCTGGCACTTTTTGCCTCGTGTGGATTAAAATACTGTTAGACTTTTGTCATGGGACTGCTGGCTGATCTGTTGGTGAGTGACCTCAGGGTCAGAGGTCTAACAGGACACTTGCAGCTTTTTGTGGTGTTTTAATAGGACTGTTTTTATTAGACTTGTCATGGATGCTGGTACGCCTCCAGTGAGTCAGGGCCTTGGAATGTTTCTACCACCTGTCATCCCCTCTTAGCAGCTTTGATCTTGCATGCACTGGTTGGAAAAATTACTGTGCCATTTTCCAGTCTCAGCCTGCAGTGGTTTAACCCGGCTACTGACACTTTTTCACAATATGAGTTGATACAGACAAGCGTTTTTGAAGAGAGCCCCAAGGCTAACAATAATATTTATATGGTCTGCCATTCATGGGAAAGCAGAGCCAATAAAGCAGGCGGAGGGTCTGGTGTGTATTCCCTTTTGCTCATTAATATTTCAGCTGATTCTGTGGGTGTTCTGTGCAAGAGTGGTTGCTTTCATTTTCCCGTGAAAAGAAAATACTGTATTCCTTATTCAGATCTATTACCTATGAGATTCTGCTGTAAGCTTTTGCTTGAAGGATGCTGTTCATCTCTTTTTACTCAGACACAGATAAAACAGAAATATGAGTGAGCTGAACAACGCTGGATTGCCTCGAAAAACAGATGCACTGCAAAAATAGTTTCTGACAAGTGCAGATGGAGAAACAAAGCCCAGCCCAATAGGAAGTGCCTATACCTTCCAGATTGACAGTCTTGTTTGGAAGAGGTGAGGGATAGTTCTCAGAAATGTGCAGCCACAGAAGTGGTTTGCATATGTATCTCTGTGCTGTCTTTCTCACCCTGAAGGCTCTCCCAGTTCATTTCGGATTCCCTGGATGTGAGGAGTATCCAGCTCCCACTGGCCCTTTCCACAGTTACCTTACACCACGTGCTTCTGACCTGTCTCACTCATAGCAAGTTGTTGCTTGACTGTCTTGAACCCCTACAAGTTCTGAGTGCCATTTTCTTCCTTCACGTCTCCTTCATTTCTTTGAATTTTTTTAACCTGAGAAATGTTATAAATGAATTTATAGTTGTAAAATAAAAAGTAGAGTGGAATTAGCAGTATCTCATTAATTCTTCATTGCAGTGACTGTCCCCTTCCAAACCCTGAAGTGTCAGCAGCGCTGTGACTTCAGCTGGCAGGATTTACTGGAGGAACAGAGAGGCTTGTGGCCCTCAGATGGGGTGATACTTACAGGAGAGTTTAGAGCAACAGTTAGTGATTTCTGCACAGGTGTGCAGGATCAATTCCTCAACACTTTTCTCTCAAGGACTTTTAGATTTGTAAATATCCTGCACTGGCTGCAAATGTGGCCAAGGCTCCTTGTTCAAAATATGCACCTTTTCCTTACCAAACCTTTCTGGTGTTCCTTATCTCCTTCTTCCTCCAAGGAGTGCTCTAATAAATTACACCTAAGTCATCATCTTCTTCTACTCTGCCCTGCTGAGGCCTCATTTTGACTACTGTGTCCAGTTCTGGGCTCCACAGTTCAAAAAAGACAAGGATCTCCTAGAAGGAGTCCAGTAAAGGGCCACCAAGATGCTCAAGTGCCTGGAGGATCTCCAGTAAGAGGAAAGGCTTGGGTGACTTGGGTCTGTTCAGCCTGAGTAAAAGAAGACAGGGAGATCTGGTAAATGATTATAAATATCTAGAGGGAGGTGAGAGGTGAATGCATGAGGCCATGCTCTTTGTGGTGGTGTGCAGGGATAGGAGTGGCCTAGAACTTGAACATAGGAACTTCCTTACGGTAATGGTGATGGGGCACTGGAACAGACTGCCCAGGGAGGTGGTGGTGTCTCTTTCTACAGAGATATTGAAGACCCATCTGGACGTCTACTTGTGTGACCTATTGTAGGATACATGCTTTAGCTGAGGGGTTAGACTTCGTCTCTTGAGGTCCTTTCCAATCCCTGCTATATGAGTGCATCCAGTAGCAGTTTGTGCTGGATCTGAAGAGTCATGCAGCAGATTCAGAAGCCAGGCAAGGGTTCTTCCAGCCAGTGCTGTGGCAGCAGCTGACAATGTTCAATGTTTTTGTAGTTCTGGGAAAAACAGACTCACAGCATGAGGACTGGGGATCCCCTGGATCCCATTTCAATGGAATTTAACTGTTGTTTAAAGTCTAAATAAGTGTGTACTTGTGTCACTGAAGAGGGCTGAAATATATATTTGTCTTGACATGACAGCTACAGTAAATTTCTGCTTTTCCGAATGTACCTTTAGTAATTATGTTGAGATATCTGTTATTTGCTCTGTTCTTAATAGGATCACTTTTTGCTGTGCCCTTTTTCTTTGAATCTATGCAGTAAAATCTCATCAAATGACACTTAGGAAGATCAACATTCCAGGTCTGTGTTTGGTTTGAAATGAATGAAATCCACTAGAAGAAAGCATTGCAAAGTGGTGTATATCAAAACTGCTTCTTCATTTTTGTGTTTTAAAATGCCAATTTGTGGAGCAAAGTTTGAAATAATTTACCTGTATTATTTAGGAAAAAAAAGCACGAGAGTTCAGAATAATTCAATTTAAGCTTACTCTGAAGATAATGCTCCCTGTTACGTTGGCCCACAGTGTTGGAGGGTGATGGTAGTGAAAAGGCAGCAGAGATCTCACATGGGCTCAATCACATCAAGTTACTTCATTTGATAGTCAAAGATCATTCAAGAAGCAATAGAAGATTTCCTTTAAATGCTGAAAATGAAACGATGGAGAATCTAAGCCCATCTGAGATGAGCTCTTGAGAAACAGTGGCAAGTTCCAGCTTTTTTTCTATGCACCTATGTTTGTGCTAGAGAACTTTTTCTCACCAGGTTCATGTATTCCATCTACATTTTTTTCTGCTGTTTCCCAGTAGTCCATGTTGTCCTAAACAGCGTGAAAACATTAAGATGTTATGGGCCACAAAAGCAAACTCTAGTCATGATTGAAATTTGAGATGCAATGACAAAGCATAAGATGAGAATAATATATTGGAAGTTCAGGATGACCTTAAAACAGCATTAATAGAAATGGAATGAAATGTTCTAGCACAATGTCAGGTACTTAAGAACTGCTAATAAGAAACCTGCTGTAAATTGAAAATGGGTGATAAAGACAGAGCCACAGTTAATCATAGAATAATTATGCGATGTAGTTCTGAAAAAGACAAAAGTCTTCCTAGAATGTGAACATTGAGAGACTGGGCAAGTGTTTTTGCTGTTGGAAAAGGTCTTGGTGAAATAATGGCCAGTCATATTCCAAAAAACACTAGTGAGTTTTCATGCATGTAGCTCATCTGCTTGAAAACAAAACAGCAAAAAAAGCCAAGAAACAAAACCAGTAAAACCCAGCAGGTATAAATGCCGTTGCCATAACCATTACAGATCGTAGATTTGCTTTTGAAAGACAGCACTAAATCACAGCCTGGTGACTTCAGAATCTTCTTTCTTTACTGTAGGTGGTTCTCTCCTTTAACCTTTTTACAGCTAGAGCTTTTTATGACTTCAGACTGCTATTCCTGCTCCAGCTTGATCTCTGATTTTATGTCGTTTACTCTTTTCAATGTGCAGATACTTGAAAATAAGTGCAGGTTGTAGATAAAAAACAGTGACCCTTTAAAATGAAGGTTTCACAAAAGAGCATGTGTGATCAACAGGATGACAGAGAGCGTATCTTAAGGTCGGAGACTGGAAGAACTCTGCTTAGCTTAGAAGTCCTGAGTTGGCAGGAAGGTAAGATTTCTTCCTGTGGAAGTCCTGATGATGACATCAGGAGTGTCAGTAGCTTAACACAAAAGTTTTACTTAAGATAAAAGGTCAAGTAAACAAAACATAAGAGTAGCAATAGGTTCCAGTGAACTTAGTTGGAAATCCTCAATAACAGAAGAAGTACCGTGGGATTTATATTCTAGTATAGTCCTGAAACTAGTGCGGTAGGGAAGCAAGCACCACAAGCTAATTGCTCTTATTTGATTTCCTGACGGAAGAGAGAAGTTGTCCATGTCACTGGTGATACCAGGAGTGTAGACTTGCTGATGTTGGAGGGTCTTTTCAATTCTCAGTGTTTTGTTTCCTCTTTGTGAGTCACTGACTTTTCTTCTTTGTCTTTTTCCAATATCAGTTTCTATGAGCAGCATCACTCAAGTCTAAAAACTGACTTGAGTTTAGAAGCATCATGCGCTTCTTACAGCGGAAGTCTGGTTGGCCATCTTGATTAAGTTAGGGATTATGTGCTATTTGTATACCAACCCCAGGGCGAATTAATCTCAAGCACTTAGAATGGGGTATAATCTCTTCTGTTTAGAAGCTGCAAAGTATTTTACCAGCAGTAATTAACCTCACAGCAACTCAGTGAGTTATTGAACTCATACAAGGGTACCTACCAATCAATGGCAGAACTGCAAAGAACGGTCCTTCTATGTTTCTGCTAGTTAAGGATTCTCTTTTCACTCACAAGTAATTAGCAACATAGGCGTATTCTGATATATTGTACTGTATGTTTTGTTCCTGCAAGGTCCTGTGGAACAAATCATTAATGCAGTTTTGCTTCAGAATACTGGATTTGCACTGTCAGATTTTACAGGAATGAGGTCTTTCCACAAGCTTCATTTGTAAAATGTCTATTATCTCTTTGCATCGTTGGGTGAGTGGTATCTATGTCCCAGGCTGGCAATTCCCAGAATTAAACATCTGCTTACTGCACTTGCTTAATTCTAGTTCTACCTCCCAGAAATATAGGCAGTAAAGATACCTCATATAGAGCCCACTATCTAGATGAAGAGATATAAAGAGGGGCAAGTGAGAACTGCAGAAAGAAGTGATGTATTCAACAGCGGTGAGTTGCCCCAGGAAGTGTTTGGTGTCTGCTTTCATTGTAAGTCCCCTGAACAGTTAAGTGTTAAATAATTTGTATGAGAAGTATGTCAACCTGAGAGGAACTGAAGCTCTGGAGATTTTTTGAATGATAAATAAAAGATTGTTGTCTGTTTTGGCAGCATGCGTCCTTACTGCTCACTGTCATGCTGAGCAGCTGAAAATGAGATAGTGGGGACGTGATATTGTATTGCTATGAGAACAAACACAAATTTGAGGTCAAATACCAGACCTGTGGGAGCAGACCTTTCTTTCTGCTACGGAAGTAAATATGCTAGTTTTATGACTCTCTGGCAGATGAAGGCAGAATTAAACAAACCGTAGAAAAAGGTGCCTTTGGTAGCATAAGCAAGGATGAGGAGATGCATTATAGGCTCATGCTAAAAATACGTAAGGCACGCAAGACATCTGCTACCTGGAACCGCTCTCCAGAGTTTTCAGTTATCAGGTTCCTGCTGGTTTAACCATGAGTTAGGTGCCATTCACAGTCTCTGTGTGAGAGAGAAAGCCAATGTCAAAGCAAAGGCAGCCTTACTTGCAGTCGTGCTTCAGATTGTATGGCAAGAGATAGTGCAAGGTAGGGCAGCTGAATTCCTTATACTGGGCAATTAGGTGATAGCCTGCTGGTGTGGGCAATGACCCTGTTTTTTCTGCCTTGTTCTCCCCTGCATTACCTGAGGGCTGTTGCAAAAAAGATTTCTGGCAGGTAGATTTTGAGGTGCTGAGGTGCGATGTCTTCCATCAAGGCAAATGGAGGGAGTCAGATGCTTTTATCATTGCTCATTCAGGTCCAGTGTCTTTCTTAGAGTTCAGTACCTTGAGGTGGATTTAGTGCCCACCAGTGTGCACCATACTCTGGCCCCAAATCTCACACGTTGTCATTGCAGTCTATTACTTGCACAACTCCTGAGGTTGCCAGTTAGTTCTGTAGAACAAAAGAGCTTGATTATGAGCCAATCACTTGAAACCTCTTAGCTCACTCACAGGAAGCAATCTAGCCACTGAGTACAGAGCAAGCTGCAGAATTCATCTGGAAAGCAGAGTAATTTAGTTTGTACTGTGCTCCACGCTAGAGCTCTGTGGTTGGGTGCTCCTAGTTCCAGCTTTGGACTACTCACACAGGATTCTGGGTGACACTCCACTGAGCTTGGGTCTTTAAGTTCTGTTTCATTCAGGATCAGGTCACTGCTGCTATGCTGATATAGTCCTTGTCTTAAGAAATTTGTATTCTACTATTGAAGGTGATAAGGAATAAGAGTAGGTAATGACGGGTATGTATCAGTGTGCAGTGGCAAAGATGGCTATCACTCCATTATGGGCTGCATACATCTTGATGGCTGTCTGAGAAAACTGAAGAATATAACAGTAATTTCCCATGGAGGTTGTATCTGTTAGGAAGTAGCAGATTATTTATTGCGAGAAAGTGGTACTGCAATGAGAAGCATCTAGCAGCATTGTGTCTCAGTAGCGTGGTTGTTCAAGGGCCTGGAGCTGTGGGTTGTGTCAAGCTCTGGTTGGCTGTCCTGTAGCTACCTGTAATGTTTGCAGTGGAGACTGAATTTCACTTCAAGTTACTCTTCAAGTGGTGTTTAAATTCCCTTGCACCTGTGTATCAAACTCCCTTGTCTTGTTTTTTGTTGGTTGCTTTTCTTTGTGGGTTGTCTTGCCAGGAAAACTATGGCTCAGTTTTTAATTGCCCACCTTCCCAAAACACTGTCAGGCTAAGGCACATTGTTCTTATGCATCATCCTCCAACAGTTAGGATTAGTTAGTAATTCACCCATATTAAATGCATCATCTCTATTCTGAAGGCAAAGTATGGTGTTTGGCAGCCTCTTCAATCACTTCTGATTCTTCTCTGTGTATTGTATAAATAATCTGTGGGAAAAGAGCTCTGTTCTCTGAGTAGCTACAGATACAAATGGCACACTGTGTACCACTGCTGTGTCTTCACAGATTGCCCCATTTGAACATTGTGTGAAGGATAATAAGTATTTTTTGTGTCCTGTGATCTTAGAACAAAACTGACGTCAGATTAGCATTCATTCTGTGATTTCAGCACTGTATGTCTTTGATTTTTGCCTGGTTTGCAGTGATCACTCTGGATGCTGGTGTGTTTGTGCCACTGGAAGTAAATACTGTGAAGCCTATCTATTAAAAACAGGAGGACAAATCATGAGCAGATGCGGAGTGGTGTTGGGACGCATTGCGTATATGGTGTTCTTTAGATTGTTTATCATTGTAAGCAGATTTAATGAGTTTCTTGTTTACTTCCTGAAGTTCCTGCTAATTAGTTCTATTCCTTAGGAATTTAAATAGCTGCCCAGTATCTGTACTAAAAGGTGCCTGCTGTTGGTGCTTTTGTATGCATCGTGAAAGTGCACACAGTACTTCATTGCATGCCTGATTCATTGAAGCTTTGTGTAGGATGCTGAGGTCTGGCTGGCTGCTGCTGGCGAATAGGCAGCAGGGCAAAGGTGAGGCAGGCAGCCTGCTCTCTGCAGCACCCTGTGAGCTGCCATCCTGCTATTGATGGTGCCCTATCAGTGGGGTTGGCTGTTCACGATAAAGATTGGCCACTTTTGCCCGAGGGTAAAATCCTCAGTGAAAGCCTTAGATGCTAGAAAAACATAGAGCAAAACACTGTTTGCTCTTCTTCATCCTTGTAGTGCCAAAGGGAAGAAAACTGTGCCTGTGTGGGTTTTTTTGTTTTTTTTTTTAGCTCTGTGATTGTAAAGGAAACATTTACCAAAAAAGCTGCATTTTACAAATTGACCTGATGTGGTGAGGTTTGGATCCAGCCTGCTTTCTGCCTCGGCAGAGGTTGTGTGGGCAGGATTTTGCTGCCAGGAAGTGCTGTGGTCCCGGTGCCTGTGAGTCAGCTGGTTATCACTGCCTGACACTCTGCACCTGATACAGTGTAGACTGTCATTTATAAATAAACTGGCTTCCTGCATTGCAGAAATAGTATTCATAGCGTGAACTGATGCACTTCTTCCTCAAACTGCCTTAAGAAAAAATCTTCAGCTGAACAATCAAATAAAGGGATGAGATTTATTACATTGTGCTTCAGTACTCTCACTTTGAAGCCGTTTAAGCAAGCTAATGTAACCACAAGAGAGGTTTTTTTTCCAAGTGACTTCCATACCACTCTAAGTATCTTGTCCTGGTAAGGAGGAGGAATACAAGACTTAGTGCACGTATTCCATTTTTGATTTGTTGGTAAGAGTGGGAAGAAAACAATTCCAACTTTGTTATTCCCCTTTCACTGCTCTGGGTAAAGCATACCTACCTTCCTCACTCAGGTCAACATGATGACAGCCAAACTCTGATGCACTGCTGTTATTCTCTTGCACAATTTTTTTCACTTGATTTCCACTATATTTGGACCATTCTTCTGTTGTACCATGTTTCAATTAATATTTTTTTTGATGAACTGAGAATGCAGGACATTGCCTCAATAATTTTGGCACATTAGTTACAGCTTTGAGCCTCCCTGGCTTTTTTAATGTTCAGTTTAGAGATGTGATTGTGCACTTTCCTGGAGTTTAAGTTCAAAGTAATGTTTTTCTTCGCGTTGACGGAAAAGTTCCTAAAGTGATTTAAAGTTGTGGATGAGGGAGATAGCTGAGGTCTTTAGAGAGTGTACACAAAGGAGATAGGAGATGTTTATGTTAAGTTGCACGTGTATTAGCACATAAATTTCATCATGGAGTGGATCATCTTAGAACTCGTGACTGAGAACTGGCAGGCTTCCAGCAGCCGTCAAAAGTAGTTCTAATCGGTTCCAATTTCTGGATTGATATTTAGGAATAATTGCTTTTGTTGTTTTTTTTTTCCTTTGGTTGGTTGATTTTTCTTAAAAATACTCTAAGAAAAGTATTGTAAGAAACTTTTTTATGGTGTTCAGCTGGCATGCCTTCTAGCAGTGCCAAGCCACCACAGCAATAGGCAGTGCCTCTGCTTTCCTCCAGGCACCAAATATTTGCCCTAAGTTATATATAGCATGTAGTTGCTCCTTGGCTGCTGTGTAACAGCTGGCTATTTTATTATTTAACAGATTCAGTAAGTTACGATTTTTGGAAGTGGAAACAGATCTCAGCTGTGTATGTCATTTCAATATTTGAAGTGTGAGAAGATAGGGAGACTGGTCTGTATTGACTTGGTATGAATATCCAATGTTAGCTCTAACATTTGTTATTGCATTGACGATGCTGGCTCATATCGTACTGGCTACTTTTGCTCTTGAGTTTGACAAAGGCAAGATGTGAGGGTATGGCAGGGAAAGTGAGAGGAGGTCATCTCACTGTGCTGCACACACCTGATTTCAGGGAATAGGAAATTCAGACACGGAGTGGGATTTGGACTTCTTCCACAGAACTGTCAGAAGGAGGCTGTGGCCTTGAATGATCACCAGTGTCTACGTTCAATTGAGTGTGACTGGATGAGGCAAGAATTCAAACTGAGTCTCCTCGCTGAACTTGCTGCTGATTGAGATGTAGCACAATGAGAACAAAATGGTCCCTGGAGGACAAATTCCTATTGAAAAGGCAAGTGCAGAAACCTGATGTGAGGCTAGGAAGTGCTTGCTGAATAGGCTGTGATGTCACATTTTGATAAGAAGGGAAAGGGGACTGATAACTGAATGCATGGATGTCTTTTTTTGGAAAAAAAAAAAAGTGCATCTATCATTTCTACAGCAACAGAAAATAATGTTCATTTCTTGCTATTTCTAAAGGAATAGATTCTGTTGGATCTGCACACCGAACTCATGGGAATTCCCATCAGGCAGATGTTGCCTGAAGTCTTGTTTTTCCTTTCTGTGAGGTATTTCAGAAGAACTGTCACTGTGTTGTATTACGGAGTGGCTTTCAAGTCACATGCTCCTGTGCTAGCTTTTTTCTGTCTCCTTAATGGATTTAGAATTGGCAGGATTCCCCTTCATTTCTACCTTTCTGTTATTCTTATTTTGTATGTGGGATAGTAAAATAATAGAAAATACACCAGAGAATAAAAGAGAGAGCAATACAAGGAACTCCAGAAAATTCCCATACAATGCAGTCTCTTTTGATGCAGAGACCAAAATGCTGTCAGGGCAAAGCAGCATAGTACATTCAAGCCTTCTCCAGCCATTCTGCCTCCTCACAGCTCAGGAAAGCGGCTCAAAAGGTGGAGACATTTTAGGTTGAGTGACTTCAACTTACAAAATTCCTTCAACACATGATCAGTCTTTGAGGTTTCTCAGGCAATTAATAGATCCCCATGAGCATGTGGATTGGGTCCTTGTTTTATTAGTGCAGGATCCTGTTTTCTTCCAAGTCACTGTCTTGCAGACTGCTGAAACCTCGGTGTAGAGGTTTCTCAGGAGAGCACTCATCTGCTTTTCAGTGTTCTGCTGATGAAGCTCTTCATCTCTTCTCACCATCTTGCTCTATGGAAACTTTCTGTGCAGTACGTTTCTTTATATCTATACACATGTATGTAAATCTATACAGAACAGTCATCTCGATTCCCTTTCCCGTGCTGGTTACCTGGCCATGCTCACTGGTGAGTGCTGGTGCACACAACCAACTGCTGGTGATTTCACTCCAGTCAGAGAAGTCCTACAGCAATAGGTGGAGAATTCCCTGGCCATTAAAAGATGGTTAGCAGTCTGTTCTGGTTGTGCTAAATTATAGTATTTTCAGGAGGGAAAACGATCAGGTGCAGTCATTCCTTCAGCTTCACTCCCATCTGAGGAGCTCAGGAGGAGCCTGTTTGCCATGGGCGATGGCTGCAGCTCCCTCCAACCAAAATGCTATTGGTGCTTTCGTAAGTTAACTTTGAGTAATTTCTGCAAGAAGTCTGACTGTTCAAATAGTTATGTGAATATAGGTAGGTTTAAGTGTTCATTGGATTTTATCTACCTCTCTTGCTTTGTAATGAGCGCACGGTAACTATGTAATGTTCTGCCCCCAAGTCTGCAAGAGGCAAAACATAGGGCAAAAATTATAAGAACTGTTTGTCACAGCCCCATGTTCTTCAGGGACCTAGTATATATCAAGGTGTAACCCCTCCCAGGGGTCTAGTCACTTTTAAAGCACGGGTTTATATTCCATTTGTCTTCTGATAACAAGTCATGTTTATTATGGTCTTCCTAATGGCAGGTCTTCTCCCAAGTATTAAAGAAAATGTAACTCACGGGTGACCTGTACTAAAAATAAAAAGACCCTTAAATATAACATTCATACATAATTACTTCAGCCACTGTTAATGAGAAATAAAAGTACATTTTGATGAAACAGTTTTAAAAGGTGCAAATTCAAAAATGAAACTGAAAGTTCACTTTACATAAGTGGTACTTGCACACAGGCTACCAACTTTAAGGTGATTAAAATGCTTTCAAAGATTAAACTATAGCATGAAAATTGGCTGGCTACTCATATAGTTAATAGTCTGGCTATACAGCAAGCAATTTTCTTATTATATTGGATCTTTTAAAAGCTGGTTGCTATGGAAGTGGCATGTCATGCTTCTGGATTAAACTGAGTTTAAAATCACTGCTATACTGAACAATGGGCTCTGGTTGGAAGTGTATCAAGAATCTTAATTTTGGAAGTGTAGATTTGAAAAAGTAAATACTGAAATTGCATGGAAATGGACAATCAGATTGTTGTGGCCAGCACCAAGGCTTCAGAGGAGAAGGTTTAGGGCTTCCTACACAATGCTCATTACTCTTCCACACTGGGCTTGTGCCCTGAAGCATGAGATCCACTACTGCCCTGCCAAGGTTAGCCTGAATGTTAATAATGCTGTCATGTCCTGTGTAAGTAACTTAGAAACCATGAGTTACTGGTAGCTGAAGGCGAAATTCTGCTTTCAGTTGCTTATGTACGCTCTGTGGTGGGGTCTGGTTCAATATCAAGTCACAGATCTGCAGATTTTATACTGTTTGCTAATAAAAACTATGATTTCCTGTGCTTATCGTTGTCTGCAGTACATCTCCTTTAGCATCCAAACATGGGAGTCACATTTACTCAACTCTCAAACAGATTTGGGGATGTCTCACCCTCAGCAAATGTTAGTTGCCAGCTGGGAGGAAGAAAATGGCTGTAACAGCAGCTTCATTGCCTCTTCAGGTCCTCGTGATTTGTCGGCATTTTCTGCGTGGTTTATCAGGGATAGCTCAGGGCAAGTGGTGCAGTATGGCCTGCATCTGTGTGGGCAAACTGCCTTTCCACCAAGCTAAGGTGCCTTTCCCCACTGCAGTTTATCTTGCCGTGGTGTTACTGGAGAGGGATTTTCTCCACAGAGGCTAAAGTTGTGTGCTGGAGCTTGTTAGCAATTAATTAGTACGGACTATCACATCCCTTGGCGCTGTAAACTGTGTAGTTTACTAATTATGAATATAGGTAGCTCTTCTTAAAACCAGGCTTTAGAGTGTCAGAGCAACGGCTGATGGGGATTAAGAGGGAGATTGTGAGTATATTCATCCAGAGGTTTAAGGATGTCTACACCAACACAAGCATAAGAAAACATGCGGGCCAAGTCTGCGTCTCTTTCAGGAGAGATTTGTTACCCATCTGTGGAATGACTCACTTTGTAATTACTGTTAATGACAATCGTTAGAGCTCATTTTCTTCAGTTAAGGGCAGAGTATTCGGGGTTGTGTAGTGACTAATGAGAGTAGTATTGAATACTAAATGCAAATAATTTAGTCTTGTAGGAAATCATGCAAGAGATATGAAAGTTAGAAAGGTGTTACTCTGTAGCTTGAGATTGAATTAAAAGCACGAGTTGTTCGAGTAGAAGCATTCACGCCAAGTTACACTACTATATTGATTTTACCACATGTAGTAATCCTTCTATTATTCTGCAAATGATATTAGAAGACTGATTTGGTACAAAATAGTGCTGAGGTGGAGGGCAGTAAGGAAGGAATACAGTGTACTACAGAACAATGTGATAGGATCTTATTTTTTCATTTTGGTTGTATGATAGCTGCCTGTTTGTAAGAGCCAACTGGAAAAGGTCAAAGTGAAACATCTGTAGAAGACAGCTGCTGGGCCCAAGGTGTAGCACGTTGCTGACACAAGCCAAAGGGCTGCCTCCCAGTTTCCTTATTGCATATAGTGTTTTCTACTGATAATATTTGTTCCTTTTTTTAGATACACTCCTCAGCTTTGGGCTGTGTGTTATTGAGATGGTGCCCAGCAACACACTCTGTACATCTAAGATGCTTTGAGTCTACTTCTTTCTTCCAGATCTTTGTTTTGATAGTCTTTGCATTGCATCAACTGCTTTGTACTTGCTTTTTTTTTTTCTTCAACAGTTGATACAGTAAAGCCTGCTTAACCATTAAGAGTCCCCAGCAACAATCTACCAATAATAATAGGTAATATTATTTATTTTGGGAGCTCTTAGTATGTCCCTCGAAGCATGAGAGTTAATGAGTTCTGTGCAATGGACAAGCCCACAGTGATGCTATTCAAACAACTCTTGGCAATACCAATTTTATAATGCATATTGTTGTTGGGAAGCCATGGAAATGGTCTCATACAGTCACTTTATTGTTACAAAGATATATAAAATTACATAAATTTAGAGAGCATTCTCCCTTTCCCTGAGGACTTGAACTTCAATTCTTTTTTTTTAAGATAGGATAAATCATCCTCTTGAATTTTCTTGGTGCTGTATTGAGTATCTTATGCAAAAATGTTGTTCATAATGTGTCTTAATAGCTAAATAGGTCTTGAGATAGGTGTGTTATAATATGTAGAAGTTTGCTCATACTGTTTTAGTTTGAGGAAGTATGTTAGGCAAAATGAAATATGTAGCAGAATATCAGAGGTCACCATCAAAGATTATGAAGTTGCTTGAAAAACCAACTCAGTTGCATTTAATAAACCAAGCCAGGAGGAATCCCTGTTGGCAGTTGAGCTGTTAGCCTCAAGACCAATACCCTGCAGACATGCGGGACAGCTCTGATACTGGGTTCTGGAAAACTGGGTCGGTTACACTGACAGCTGAAAGGATGCGACTGTAATTGTTACCAGTTTTGCTTTCTGTATCAGGAGCTATTAACTGGAAAGACTGCCAGAGCAGAAACAGCTGAGACCATACCTTGTAACATCCAAATTTTACATTTCAGACTCATCTCCTGCGGGTGTACGGGTAAGGTTGAGCTGGGTTCCTGCTGAGCTGCAGGGCTTTGTGAAACTTGCCAATACTTCTCTCTTTCATGGTCTCATGGCAAAGATTAAAGGCAGTAGTGAAAATATTGTGAAAATCAGCTGCTTAAATAAAATGAAGGGCTTTTCTCAGGCCTCCAGGAACTGCTCCTCGAGGTGATATTTTTGTTTTTGTCTGTAAGACAGAATGGGTCTATCTTAATGGAGTTGCTAGGGAATGGTGACAACACCATTCTCTTAAACCATAGGGGGAAGAATCATGAAAACTGGCTTGGCTGGGTAGCTGAGAAACCACTCCAGAAGATGATCTTTCCTAATCAGTCATAGGTGCTATTTTTGTGTTTATTAGAATAAGGGTCTGCTCTGAGCCCACCCTTTTAGACCTTAAACTCTGCTGGAAATGCATTTTAGCTCAGAAAAGTTTGGAAGACCACTTTGTGTTGTAAATGGATATGGGTATAGAGATGGGCAGTTCCACAGTACTCTGCAGGAGCTTGCTTCTGGGTTATTAGATGTACAAGTTGCTTATAGGTTTTGTAGATTAATACGGGGTCCTTATTGTGTGCACAGGAATTCTAGAACTGAAAACTTCTTTTAAACTAAAATCTTCCAGTTAACGCAGTATGACCTCCACTTCAAATAGTATTTTCTTATTTTAGTTTAACAAACAATTTTTCACTAGGCTGTCGGTGTACCTTCTCAGGGAAGTATTGTCTTCACACCATCTGAAAGTAAGATACGTTTAAACATATTCATCATTCCACCTCTCAAGGGAAAGTTGTCTCCATTTCTGTAGTCACTCCCAAGGTTCTGTTTGCCGTCATGCTTTAGATCAGTAAGAATGAAGTATTTTGCTGCATGGATTAAATTCGTTTAGGTAACAGTAGAGTTATCACATTATGTGGTTAAATGCAGGTGCAGACTCTTAGGATTGCCCACGCATGGTTCAGTCAGACATTGGAACAGTCATTTTCTGAAATCAAAGGTCAGATTTCCTCCTGATGATATTTGAAGTGAGAAAGGGCAGTGATGACAAGAGTTGACTGCTGAAGTTGGTGGTCCTGACGTTCATTCTTCAAAAAACGCAACCTCAGAGGGCTCACTGTGCTTTGGAACCAACTCTTTGCCCCCAGAATCCAATGAGAATGCCTGTAGTTTGTCAGCTGGGGGCAGAAGTGACAAAGGAGATTGTGTTGCAGTTAATAGGTTACCTCTGATATTTTTTGTTCTCCAGCTGTCATCTTTGTAAATTTCCATCTATGAAATTTAAAAGCTACAAATTTACTTTCCTTCTGCCTTAGACTCCTGCATCAACAGTGATTCAAGCTAACACAGTAAGATAATCTCCCTTTAAACTCTGTTTTGGAACCCTTGCTGCCCTTGACTGATGTGAACTGTGAAAAATATTGCTTAGGCAACCCTTAGAGCAAGGATTCTGTCAGAATTTGGAAGTGTATGGCACCCTACATCACGCCTCCAAAGTCCTTTCAGCTTGAACCCTCACCGTGTGGTGCAGGGCATTTGCTGTGAAGTAGACAAGGCGAGGGTCTCCTGGGGACTGCTGCAAAGCAGGGGGACTCCTTGCTGGCAGCAAGGACTAAGGGCTAGCTCAGATAAGATTCTGCTGAGTCAAAGTAAATCTATATAGAACTTTCCAAAAGCTTTTTAAACAGTTTTGTTTTCAGTATTAAGTTTTCTTTTCATGCAGTTATAGATTTCTTTTTGATGCTTGTCTTCTGTTTGTCTGATATAACATTGCCTGTGTTCCAGAAACATAGCGATGACTTAATATTGATATTCACGTTCTTGTTGTTAGCACATAACTTTTGTAGCCTTTGGCCAAATTCTCCTCTTGCTTATACCGAAGCCAAACTTTAGTCTTGAAATTTTTATGAACTAGATATGAAAGCCTATCTGTGCCCATTGGTGATTTCTATTTTCCCTAGTAGTAGAGTGATAGTTCGCTTCTTATCTGACATGTTTGTGGGAGTCATTAGCATGGACCAGAAGAGTGTGCAGTGATGCTCAGTTCTAAACCTAGGGGCAGCAGGGCCCAGAGCTTTTGGACATGGGCAGCAGCTGTCCTGGGATGAAGGATGCTGAAGGAGGGAGTTTATGTAACCTGAACAGATACTGAGCCGTTTTCCAAGGCCAGCACGTATTTTGGGGTATTTAAATCAAAATGTGCAAACATGACTGCAAAAATGGTGGCTTTAGCACCATTTCCCTGATGCACCTGGGAGGTTTGCTCAGTGCAGAATTAGAACTGCATCGTGATTTTAGCTGCACATCAATGAGAAGACCCATTCTGAGACTTGGTTATGGTGAGTTGGACACTGCACTGTAAAATATGCTTTTCAGTCACTGTGGATTTTATCTGATCGTTCCTTTGACTTGAGGTGTCTCATAATTTGTCCCATCTTCTAAATGAGTTTGTGTTGACATTTGTAGAGCACATTTGATGGAGATTTACATTTATCATTGCTGATATATGCTTCAGTGTATTCTTCAGGCTGTGAGATCATTCTGAATTCATAAACTTAGTGATGATGATACAGAAAAATGGTGTGAAAATAACAGAAGTTTATATGGATTTTTAGACCTAGAAATGTTGACTCACCCTAGGAAGGAAACTGTCGCCTCTCTGAAGTGGCTGGGCTTTCTGCCACCAGCTTAAAGAAGAAAAATATTCCCATCAGAAGTAAGGAGCAAAGAGGTGAAAATGCCCTAAGTTTTTTAATAGAATCACTTCCGAAGTTACTTTAGAAGATTCCGGTCATCTTTGTGATGCTAATTACTTAACAGCTATGGATTAAACACTTTTTTTCTCTGAACAGTAACTATTCTGAACTCATTAATTTGCCATGTACCTACTGAAAAGAACAAACCACTCATAACTTGTAGGACATCATCCTTGAATGAGAAAAGTAACACTTTGTGAAGTACGATGTGTCAGTCTGTGACCCCAGTCACGGCACAAAACCACCATTCAAAATTCTTATGGCCACTGTTCAGACTCTCTAGCTGCAGCAGGGCAAACCCATGCACAAAGTATAGTATCAGACTATGTTAGGTCCTGGATGTGTTTCTGCTGCCTGACAAGGTCCTGTCTATAAGCTGAGCTGCAGGAGGAGCCAGCACTTATCTCCTTAGCCTGTCCTGGCTGCAAAATGAAGCCTGGGAACAAAAGGGAATTTGGAAGAGAGATTTGCTTTTAATTTCTTGCCTTTTATGTAAGGCTCATTTTAACAATTAAACAACTGTTCCTTTGTGCATAAGGTATTGTCATTCTATTGTGACATCTGATGACAGTTATTAAAAATGATGATAAATAACACATGCGAGCTATATTGCAATGTTTCTGCATGCTTAATCAGTGGCTTATTTATTGGCACTCCTTTTCAGTACTGTACAAACTGTATTGACAGATTTTCTCTCAGAAATCATCCATCATTGCCTCGAACCTGTCAAGATGAGTAAGACTGTGCCACACTCGTCTATAATGGCATTCATGTCTTTAAAGCCAGGGCTTTCATAAAGATGTCTTTTGGCAGTAGATGAGTTTGATCTGCCTCTTTGAGTTAAAAGCACTGCTTTGTTAAATTTCCAAACTTCAGTGCTCTAATTTCTAAAAGCTCCTAAAGAATAAAGAAAGTTGAGCACTTTCTTTTGGGATAGTGTAAATAAACATCAATTCTCTGTACTGTGAAAAGAGAATAAGTGAAATATACCTTTTTATCTTAGAGCTTTATGCCATATTCATTTTCATATAGATGTTAACGTAAAGATTTACTACAGTGAATCTAATTCTGAAGAAGGGAAAGAAGAGATATTTTATCTTCTATTGGCACTAAGATTGATTCTTTACTAAAGGTGTTTGGGGATGGAGGCAGCATGTAGTGCGTGTGACACCTTAACAGTGCTGACAGCTCAGACCGTTCCCAGTACCACATGCTCGGCAGGGATTTGCATTCCCTTCCACCCTGTTCCCTTTCCCATGACAAATCTGTCTATGCACTGTACGTGCATAAAAGCAGAGCGTGGCTTGGGCTGGAAAGGACCCTTAAAGGTCTTCTAGTACAACCCCCTGCCATCAGGTTTCCCATCCAACCTGCCTTTGTTTGCCTCCAGGGCTGGGGTGTCCACAGCTTCTCTGGGCAGCCTGTTCCAAGGCCAAAGCACCCTCACTGTGAAACATTTCTTCCTGATGCTTGCTGCACTGAAAAGGTTTGTCCCACTCATGTGGGAATTCAGGTCAGACTCCCAGCCTGCAGTTGCTGTCACGCTGCCTGCAGTATCTCCCTGTGCTCTGAATTAAGCTCAGCAGGCATGGAGCATGTTGCTGACTGACATTTCCACTGGGCATCAGCATTCAGAAACAGCACATATCTTGCTTTTTATATTACCTGTATATTAATGAAGGAGTGCAGGCAGGAAAGCAGATAATCTTTTTCAGAAAGCATGTATTCAGGAACCTCAAATGATTGCTCTTGGGCTTCAAAAATGTGAACAACTTCCTGGGAGCGGCAGCAGCAGCTGTGCCTGGTTCATGCCAGGCAGGAGGAGCCCTTCCTGGGGAAGGGGCAAGTTCCAGCAGATGTTAGATCAATCTCAGTTCTAGTGTTGGCCTTTCATTTCTGTCTGTTCCAGAAAGAAGTTGTCCCACATTACTGTAAGCACACAAGATGGCTCTCAAATCGTACTTCAGTTGCATATAATTGCCATGCTGCATTCTGTTGTATAGAAGTCTGCCTGTTTCACTGACAGATGTGAATTCATTCAGCTTGAGAAGCTTTCAGAGCTTGAGGTATGTAAGTTCAGATGGCTGCAGCTAGAGCTCTGTAGTGTGTTTTGTTAGGAATGCTTTTTAAAGGTTGTTGGTCACGCTCCCATGCTTTGGGAAGGCGTGATAATAGGGAGCTGTGATATTGGCCAGTGACCTCCCAGCCCCACAGCATCTCGCTGTCTGTGATTTAAGAATGAAAGAACAGAACTGGCAAGGATGAGGAGAGATCTGTTCATCCTATTTTGCATTCTCGTAAGTTGAGTGTATGAGCAGGCAGGAGACAAATGGGAGAAAACATTTGAAGAGGTAACGTTTTTAACTTCCTTTCCTGCAGCTTGCACTACAGTTATTCCTTTGGGTTTTTTGTTTTTGTTGCAAATAATGCAAAGAAATTAAGGAATGCCATTTCTTGATAGTGGATTTCAAAGGTAATTGCGTGATTATTCCCTTAACCATGTTTGTAAGTATAGCTTATAGTTATTTACAGGTCTGTACCAATATAATATCTCAAAGTGTCAACCTTTAATGTATTGCAGTTGCAGCATTCCTAGAGTATGAAAATGTGACTTTGCCCACTTTACAAATAAGAAATCGAAGCCGAAATAGAGGCATGAGCTGCAAGCACACACTACCAGTTCATGTTGAACTTCTCAACCAGTCATCCCCCTCAAGTCCTTTTCCTCACGGCTACTCTTCATCCATTCTTTGCCCAGCCTGTTTTTGTGTTTGGGATTCTCCCAGATGGTTTCCCTTCTTGAGCTTCACAGAGATCCTGTCAGCCTGTTTTACCTGCCTGTCCCGGCTCCCATGAAAGGCACGACCTTCTGGTGTATCACCTGCTGCTTTGTATTGTCTATGACGTGACTGAAGGTATGCTCTATCTCATTGCCCAAGTCATTGAGGCCACTTAACAGTGCTGGGCCCAGCAGAGAGCTCTGAAATGTACCACGTATGGCTCACCTCTGTCTGCACCTTGCACCACTCACTGATGGCACTTCTCTGGGCCTGGTTGTCAAGCTGGTTTTAACCCACTGTACTGCCCACTTACCTAGAAAGCTACGGGTCACACTGTAAAAGGTGTAAGGTAGAAGTAAACTGTATCTACCGCTCCCCTTTTTCCGCCAAGGTCATCACCTCATTGTAGAAGGCTATCAGGTTGGTCAAGCATGATTCCTCATTCTTAAGTCCATGATGCCTACTCCCAGTCACCTTCTTGTCCTTCACGTGTTTGACAATGCTTGGATTTTAACAGTAAAGGAGTTCCAAGGGTGAGATTTTCCTTACCGAGTGACGTGAAATGTCGATAAAGTTGGTTCTGATAGTAGTCCATACCTGCCTAGCAGGAGGTTAGGACTTGGAACACTGCTGAGGGCCATAGCAGCAGGTTCTGCTCCTTTCCTCTTCTAGCTCAATTCACGTTTCTCACTTTCCCTGTGAATTTTTTATCTACTGAACTACAGAACACACCGAGGTGAGATAAGTGAATACAGCTGTTTGCTTTATGTTCTGTTTTGTTTGCATTGTTATATATTAATAGGGAATGCTGTTACTTATCTTATACAAAAAGGTGTGTGCTGAGAATCTGTCAGTGGGACCCTTTCTACATCCTGTAAATTAGTGTCTGAACCTGGGAAAGGTCAAGGCTTTGGGTATACTCTTTTTGATAGTATCCTTTATTGGCCAGTGTGCACTGCTTCCTACCGAGTGTTTACAGGTATAGCATTTGAAGTGAGTAAGAAATCCAGCCTTGAATGAAAATAGAGAACCGTAAAAAGGCTTCATACATGGCTTTTGTCTTTTCACTTTTTATAAATCTTTCTCTCCTCTCCCCTCCCTTCCCTCCTTTTCAAAATTGTTTAATCACAAAGTAGGAGTAGGAACTTCGTTTCATCTTGCCTTGCCAATGCACCGCTTTCAGTTTTTAATGATGACAGCTAAATAATAAAAGCTCCCCAAAGGTAACAAAATTACAGTAAAATTCTGATGGCTCCTCTCTACTCTGCTATGGAAACAAACATCTGTGGAAGATGATTTTCTTTAATGCTGCCTGATGAAGATGACCTTTAGAGTTATCACAAAAGCAAAGATTCAGCCACCTGCTGGGGAATAAAAGGCAGATATTTACACAGTAAATATTTTAATCACTTGGGGGGGCGGGGGGGATAATTAAAAAAATTATTTAGATAAGTCTTCAAACTGTATGATAGCTGGTAATTGGACACTAGGAACTTTTCAGTTAACTTGTTGCATATTAAATTTGTGTTCAGTAGGTAATAATGAAATAAAGCAATACTTTTAAAAATGCCCTAGTAACCAGGGCTTTGAACAGGCATGTGGGGTTTAATCTGCAGAATGAGAAAAAAACAACATTAAAGGTAATTTAAAAGTTATTAAGACTTTAGTAAACATTGCAAAGTAATGACCAGTATACACTAAGAAACCTGTGCTAGAAGAGCTTGAGGCAGCAGCAGTTGGTAGATGGTGATGGTAGGTTTGGGCTGGTGCCTCCCAGCAGTCTCGGGTGACCTGTCCTTTGCTGCCCTTGCTGTTGTCATTTATGTTGTCATTTAACAGGATCACAGCAAATGGTTCAGTGGGCATCTCTCCTTGTTATTTTTTCTCCCTGCATTTTCTGTTCAGATGGAACTGTCTTTTTTTTATTCTTCATTTTGTCGTATTGGCATAAATATTTAGCTTTCACAGCACAATATCTAATGTTTAAAGAGTAGACTGCCAGCAAAACAGAATATGGGAAGGATATCATACAGTTCTCAAGATTAAATTAAAAAACACAAAAGCAAAGCATGAAAAGGTGTCTTTGTTTTTTCCAGACATGGATTTGGTGAATGGAGAAAAAAATAACAGAGCTGTTCTTCTGGTAGAGTTCACAGGTGCAACTTTTGATATGCATAGAGCCTGTTTAAATATCGGCTGTGTGGTGGATGGATGCTACCAGACCTGCATCTTCTCATATAAGCTGTTCTGAGTTAAGTTCTCAGCTGAGAAAATGTTTCTGGATTTTCCTGACCCACTCTCAGCAAATCAAATATTTGTTCTTTATTCTCTGAGTTCTGAGAAGTGAGTTATCACAGAATGTAGTTTGAGCTATCCTCTAAGTATGCGTGGCTAAGTAAGATAAAGTAAGTTGCCTTTCAAGCCTAAGAATGAATAATTTTAGGTCATCAGTAGTTCTATAAAATGCATGGCCTTGGACTGATTGTTACTCATTGCGTATAGGAAGCTTGTGTTTGGGGAGAAATTAATGTGATGCTATCTAAGATGAAATGTATTGGAGTTATTCTCATGACAAACTCATTGTTTCTGATGTCACAGAAACTTTGGAAGCAATACATAAATAGCACATGAATATAATGCGGCAAGTACTTCAAGTGTAGTCTCAGAAATGAAGTTAGAAACATTCACTGATTAAACTCAATGGTTGGCTCTCAGAGGCAAGATTGTTACAACTGTGGAGCATCTTTTTAGGGGTCAATCTAAATTTTTAATAAAGGGTTGCATCAGGAACTTAGAAAATGGCACAGAGCTCTCTCTGTTGGCCTCTGGTGAGAAGAATTGTGGGGACTGAAATATTGATGACTCAAAGATTTGAGGGCTTAAGCGCTTTGTGTATGCTGAGATTGTTTCATAAGATCTTCATTAAAACTTTGTTTGATCAGTTAAGGAGAGAAACAGCATTGCTAAACCCATTTTCTTGTAGTTGGACTGTTAGATTATGACCCACTTAGGTTCTAATTGAAACTTTTACCCTGTTTCAGTCTAGGACACAGGCCCATATCCATAAAGCCATTTAAGAATCTCATTCCTATTTGACCATCTAATTGTCACTGATTTAAGAGAACACACTCATTAGAACTGGAGTTGAGTGCCTAAATACCTTTGAATAGCTGAACTGTGGGGCTTTTCTTTGGAGCTGCGGTTCATACAGATACTTATGTTCTATTTATTATTATTGTTATTTTTAGAGACGTAGCAACACCCTTCTAACTTTCCCCATTCAAACAGTATGCATCTGTGTATTACTTTCTGTCAGTACTAAATAGGCAGACTTCTGCCATTTGTTTGTATTTCTGCAGCAATGGGCAAAAGTAAGTTAGAGATTCACGTAAGCAAAGGTAGCACATTCCCTTTCCATTTTTGCAATATACTTTGAATCTGTAGTCATTAATGTTCTATTCATGAAGTGTTGATGCAACCAAATTAAGCTCTTGTGAATGAGCAAGGGATTTTTCTTAACTAGAAGTACAATATCCAGTCAGCAGAACCACCTGATTATTCCATATTTTGTATTTAGATGTGCTCACTTCCATGTAATTGGGCTGCTACTATTAGCAGAAACCATTCAGACTTTATTAAACGTATTTGTAAAACTCATTTTCATTAAGTGTTTGACATCTGCATTTCTGTCTGCTGGGCTCTGCCTTCCTACCTCAGACAATCACAGCTAGACACATTATACATCTGCCATCTTTCATAAACCAAACTGCCTCAAGTAGAAACAATGCATTTATATTTTATAATGGAAAGGAAGTCTCTGAATGCCAACTAGTAGACACCAAAGATTATCTTCCTATTTTCTGAGCCTGGATTGTCAGACATTAAATTTTTTAGCAGCCACTCCTAATGAATTATTGATGCTTTCACTATTTAGAAAGTGGATCACATCACTAGAGTAATTAGCACCCTGCCACTTCTGCACATCATATTTAACGTGTTGTGAGAGAGGGCTGTGTTGAACTATTTCTTCGAATGAGTGACTGGCTTTGTTTTTCATCCAGTGCCATGTTGCATATTACCATCTCGCACATCCAGATGGTATTCCATAGGGTCTATGTTCCTTGTAGGAATTTTATAGTGTCATTTCTTCCTCTCAGGATTACTACACTGAGCAAGTTTGAACTCATAAATGTATATATAATGATATTTCATCATATATATTATTAATATATATAATCATGTATATCATACATTATTATTTAACGTATATGTATTATATTTTTAGTCACCAGCATTATCTCTCGATTGTAATGGAGCACGTTCTCCATGAGATACAGTTTCATCCCATTACAGAGGACTCCTTGACTCTGTCTCGTGACAGTTCGCATCATGTTTGTAGTAGGAAGTATTTCCAAGCAGTTGGCTTACAGTGCAATTTAATACTGTTAGCACAGTATTTGTTTGAGGTTATCAGTATGAATGGTTTTCTTTAATTCAGATTATGGTGGATTCATGAAATTCCTAATGGATTTAG
The DNA here is from genome assembly GCA_013399175.1 of Odontophorus gujanensis. Lineage (NCBI taxonomy): Eukaryota > Metazoa > Chordata > Aves > Galliformes > Odontophoridae > Odontophorus > Odontophorus gujanensis. Next base: position 291,911 of record VXAB01009421.1, on the reverse strand, counting down.
TGGAGATTAGCCACTGTGTGCATTGTTCGTATTGTTGGCTCGAGTGGTGTAGCATTTAAATTTTGCATGTGAAATGGATGCTGTCTGAGACTGTCAAGCTGTGCTGAAGGTACTCCTTGAAGTGTATTCAGATTACTGTAAGCAAGTGGACGCTCCTGTGTGCAAGACATCTCACTTGACGATGTCTAAATAGTTAGCGGCAGCATTGCTTAGCAGATTTTTCTACTCTTAGAATGAATGCAATAGAGCTCTGCTTTGAAGGTCGAGTCCATAAAATCTGTCGCTTCTCAGAATAAGGGTGTGAGAGTAGAAAGCACTTTTGAAGTTAACTAAACATTAAATACACAACATAGAAAAATGCCACAGTTCAGCCACGACACAGAACCGAGACAAGATCTCATCAGAAATAAAAGTATTTGCTATAATTGCTGTCCTGTGATGAAATAAAGGTGCCACTGTTGAAGTTCTCTCTTGATGGTGTACATCGATGTATTTTGGAATATGTCGTTCCTAAGAGCCTACTAGAAATGGCTGAAAACACAGAGCAATGTGTACTGACACAATAATGTTATCAGATCAATAATTTATAGACATAATGCCTGTTACTTAGCAATACAGTTTTTTCAGAGATAGCCAGAACAGTGTGTTTGCCTGCGTTACAGTGCACTTAGCTGAGCTCTCAGATATTCTCTGCATTTAAATCATCTCAGTGTTTGATATGTAGGATAACAGAAAAATTTGTAGAACCACTTAGAAAAATAGGAAAGTGGAAAGAAAGATCACATGCAATTCGTGATTATTTTTTTTTTAGGTCAGTTGTGCACCTAAATAAAAGGCAGAGATGACCTCACTCCAGACACATGTATTTAAAGGCACAAGGGCATTGATCATCATAATTAAATGCTTAACTGAGCGTACTAGTCCATGAATGTGTGTGCAGTATAGAAAGGCAGCCTGCTCTGTTTCAGAGTGCTTTGTTTTGTGTCAGACATTTCTGTTAGCTCTTAGTTACTGAAGAGTATAGGTTCTGTAACAAGGGCAATTGTGGCAAAATTTCAGAACTAGATGCAAACAAAATTTATTCAATAGAACAAATAAAACAAAAGGCTAATCCTAGGTGATGCAGGACAAAAAGAAAGTGATAAACAGGATAGCCCTAAGGACCTCCAGTCACTTTTCCAGATAATTTATTCTCAGTGGTAGACATGCATTTAAATTGAGTCCTGCGATTGCAGAGTGAAATTGTTCCTCATTTCACCGTGCCAATCTACAGAAGGCTTTGCTCAAAGCAGCAATAGAAGCTGGAGAAATAGACGCTGCCCTCTGCTTGACATTTAGCACATTAGGAGAGAAAATTCTGCGACCACCTGGCAGCTGCAGTAGGGGCTGGAGCTCCTGTAGCATCTCTAAATGGAGAGCATGAAGCCTTAGGATATATTTAATGCATTAGCATGGACGTACGGCTCCTCACTTCAGCACAACCAGTCTGCTAGCTGTCATGCACTTTATTTCCAACAGCAAAAGCAGTAAGAGAAAAAAATATATGAAATATGAAGTGTCTAACGTTATTAGTCTGTGGTCTTGCAGTTCCACAGTTAGCAGCAGCAGGGCTGTAGCACTGGAGTGGCATCTCAGAGCAGGGGTGAGGCAGTCATGCCATGCTGCCTCTTGCTCCGTGCTCATCCTGGTTTATATCCCAGAGTGTGCACTACCAATGTTTACATACTATTTCAGATAAAGTCCGTAGGCTGCAATGGACTGCTGGTGTGTGCTCACAATGCAAATAAGAATGCTGATGTAAAGAAAAAAAGTGTGTTTTTGTGTCTTTAAGGAAAAAAAAATTGTTGTTTTCCTACTTTTGCTTGTGTAATTAACATAGGCATACTTCAAAGAACAACTGCAATTTACAAATCCTTTTTTCCTTAGTACAGCCAAATAATAATGAACAGAAGATGTGTAGAAAAAAAGGAAATCATTTCTGTTGCTTCTCAAAAAAGGTGGTTATGTATACAGAGAAGAAGTGAGAGTCATTGTAAACTAATCACAGAATTCCATGTTTTTATTCAGCTTAGATGGCTGCAAGGGTCTGGGAGAATACTTAACTCCTCTTTCTGTTGGGTTTGCAACATGCATGTGACAGTGTATTTTTCCTCACATAACGTCAATATGAACTCTGCTGTAAAAATATCTCTCAGTTGTACTTGGCACAAATAATATCACTCTGAGCAATAAAAGTTCCTTGGTGACTCTAGAACTGTGCCTCACTAGTTCCCATCTGAAGTCTTCTCAAGTTATGTAGAAGGACCTGAACGTTAAAATGAAACTTAAACAGAGCATTTTCCAGCCCATCTTGCAGTTTAGAAAGCCCCCATTCAGCTGTCACCTTCTACCCAAACTACCCCAGACATCCTGTATCCCTTCCTTAGCTGACCGGGTGCTTGCCCAAGTTCCCACTTGGTGCACCAGACTTCCTCAAATGTGACAGAGTTCCAGGAACTAGGCCAGGTGGTGCTTCATCCTTCAGTGTCCCTCCCAGCACCTTTGCTCTCGGCGTGCCCCTTGCAGTGCTTGTCACGGTGGCTCTCCTTCCTGCTCCGGACTGGTTGGGGTGCAGATGAACAGACGGTGGTGTTCCTTGTTGTTTACATAGAGCTTTAGTGGGCAGAGCTGTCACCCAAGCAAGGTGCTCCTGTGGGATCTGGATGGATCCCTGTGCTGCCATTCTAGGCCTAAAAGCCAGTTTCATTTTCTGAAAACCTTTCTTTGGGGAAAAGAGGGAGGTTTTTAAAAACCAAGGCTTTTTTTGTTTCTTCTTCATCTTCCTGTGAAATAATGTGGAAGTGTATGTTCTCTGTGATTGGTTGCCTGGAGAGTAATTAAAATATCTGGATATATAGCGCTGCTCAATTATTTCTAACTATTGTACACTTCAGTTCAGCTCCCAAATGTTTATGGTTTTCCATGATTTGTTTTTGCACACTTATCACTTAATGCGCACAGTCGGGGGAATCCCAGTACACCAGCGCAGAAACGAATTATTTCTTCAAACCAATCTGACATCATACACAATTGATACTGATGGACGATGAGGTTATAATTTTCGTGTGATTAAGCTGATTGCAAAAGCAGAGTCATCTGTCAGGGAGTAAGGGAATCAATCCTAACGTTATAATTGAGTGATGGCCATAAGCTCGTGCAACTGTCTTGTCATAATCATGTTGTCTCTTTGTAGTGGGATCTATTGGACTCAAAGTTTGATAGAAATTGATTTGTCTTTTTAATTTGCTCCCAAGCATAGATGTGAAGCTGTGGTAATATGACTGCTTGCTCAGGCAGCGGTGGTAAGAACTATCTTAGGCCTCATTGTGTGGAAGCTGGGTCTTTGTCCGCGGAGCCTCTTCTGGAAGAGGAAGCTTCACTCGTACTTCTGTACATCTGCGTTATTGACCTGTCTGGCAATTCAGGGAAAAACTGTCCCCTTTTGATCAAAAGGAGCTGTTCTGTTGAGCTTGATGTCATCCAGCTTAACTGTCTGTGCACAGTGCTGCATTGTGCTACGCAGATATATCCTGTGTCAGATGCAGAAGCAGAATCCAGCTCTGCATGATGCCGTTTACCTCCTGTGTTCATAGCTTCTGTCTTGTGACAGCCCTTGTCTTTATTTGTTACACGTAGTCCTTATTAATGCGAGGCCTGATAGGTGGCAGGTCCACCTGTGTAGTCAACGCCACGTATGAACTAGTTCAGAACAAGGCATTGGAAGGTTTGATTTTCACGTGTTTGTGCAAGAGTCTTGACTTGAAAAGCATGACCTTGTTCAGTAGGGTTTCTGGAAGAAAATGCGCAGCCAGGAAGTTCTGATCCTTCTCACCCAGTTTATTCCTTGTTCTAATCCTCTTCTTACTGAAATCTACTTACCCCACTGCTTACTGTGGTAATGCCATCTTGCTCACGCTGTCTTCTCTCTGCTTCTTATGTGAATCCTGTCTCTTGCCTTGCAGTTGTCCCCATTCCCTAATAGGCTAAAACAAATCCAAGAGCATTTTTATGAAAGGATGTGAAATGTAAAACCTTTCCAGTGCACTCAATGCATTTGAAATACAACTTGTCTTGCTTCGACAATCTGAAGGCATTGAACTTAAAAAATAATTGTGGCACAGGCATCAAGCTGTGGGGTTTGGTATTTCTCTTTTGGTTTGGTTTTTAAACGTGTATTCTCTAAGAATCGTACTTGATCCTATAAACTCATCTTGGGCAGGTGTGGCGTGGCTGTGCGCAGAGCCCTGATGATCCATCAAGCCCTGGGAAGTCAGCCCCTGGAGCAGAGCAGGGTTTAGGCCTTGACTCAGACCCCCAGCTCACTTGTGCTTAGTATCAGAGGGGAAGTAAATCTTGTTATTCATCGGTCATCCTGTGTCTCCCTTAATTCATTTCCACTCATCCTTCATCTCCCTGTCTGGAAGCACAAGAGACTGCCCATTGTAGAATCCCTGTTCTTCACAGAGAACCTTGTATTCCCTGCTCTGAGCACTTCAGGAGATCAGCAGAACGCCTCCTTTGCTTTCTCAGGAAGATGCGTGGGTCGTCCCACAGTCCAGACAGCGGCTGCTCTCTTCAGCTCTACTGTTGTGCTCTCACAAGTGTGTACTTGTCCTGGGTTTCTTTGTTTTGCTTGCTTTTTCATTTTTGTTAGGTGGTCTTCAGGGTAGGCTCTTAACAAATTCCTCTGAAGAAGGAAAGGGATATTTTTACATCCCTGCTGCACGTAGCATCTTAAAAAGATCCCCGTTAAACTAGTTAAGAGACCTTTATCACTTATATCCGTGTCGAGTCCCTGTCAAAGCATATTCTTCAAGACCATCACTCACTGTGATGTTTGTCATACATCCTTTATGCTGAGAGCTGGTATTAAATTAACTTGTCCATAACTGCGTGCTGCATAATAGCAGTCTGTCGTCCTTCAGTGGTTCTTAGCTACTTTACAGATACACTGAAGTTATTTGTGTAGAGTGAAAATGACATTATTCTTTTAAGAACACTCTCTCAATAGGCTATCTTCTGCCATTAGTGGGAGAGGCATTATTTTCTGACAAAGAGGACCTTAACTTACATGACCTGATCTTCTACTATTAAAATGCCCCTAACCTCCATTTCCTTCACAGCAGAAGTAATAGGATGGCAAAATCAATACTGACAGTTCAAGGCAAAAGAAAATCAAGCTAAGAGCTTCCCTCATTTCTGCTTCCCCTTTAAGGCAGTCTATGTTATGAATGTGTTTGCTCTTCAGTCATAGGACTTTCATTAGCAAAAAGTTTTGGTATCGCAGGCTGAAGGTCAGTGGATGTACTCAAATCCGCCCAAGCAGCAAGTTAGCATACACCATGCTGGCCCACAAGGCTTCTCATTGTTTGCATGCCTTCATCACCTGTGTTGCAAATGCTGTTGTGCAATTTCAGGCAGTGCTAGGAGCATTACTTTCCAAATGGCTGCATTTTTTCTTTTCCTGCCTCGCTCTGATTTGAGAGATTGTCATGATAGTTTTGTAAGACTGGATAAAGTGACCAGGCTCTTCTCTATGGCTGTTTCATGAATAGCTGTAATATTCAAATACTTTAGTCTTTTGATTTCTGTCCAAAACCTTTCTTCATTTCCATCTTCATTTCCTCTCAGTCTCTTAGCGATGTATAGCTTGACGTAGTACTGTGTCTGCTGTAATACGTGACTAATCTTTTCAGTCCCATTTCCACTGCTCACTCTGCAGTACAATTGCTAGCTGTATTATATCATGGAGTATGGTACGCAGCAGTCCATCAATCCTCTTTAGTCATCTAAAGGTGAAATACATAGTAATGGCTTCATAAATCTGCCATTTCTTTGTCTCAATCTCCAGTCCTCCATTTGCATTTTTAGTAGCTTTATCTTCGGGGCTGGGTGGTCATCTAACCAGGTCAGGATGATGATAGCTAACTTTTATAGTACTGTGGTGAAATAATATTTTTAATAATAATAGGTACTAAATCTTGATAGAATCGTTAATGTCATGCACAGCTCCTGCCCCTGCACAGCTGCTCTTGGGCAGCCTGGTTAGGTTGGATCCCCCTCTGTCTGCCTCAGGGTTTTAAGGCAAGGATGTTTCCTGCATTTCATCTAAAAAAAAGTGACACCAATTTCCGGGTTGAGTTTCAGTAAGATCAGCTTTTCCTATGTTCTTTAGCAACAGTTTTTTGTTAAAAGGATACCCATGTTTTCCACGATGTTTTAGGGGCATGCTATTGGTAAAGGGAATTCTTTTGGGTTTCCTGCTAAAGCAGTGACAGGTTCACCAGGTGCGCTCTTCCTACCCCGCTGTTTCAATAGTGACAGCATGCTTAGCAGGGGATGTGGAGGCAGCTAAATCTCAGTGTGTCTAGTTGTTTATGTGTACTGACTGCTTTCAGGGCACTCAGAAGTTTTAGCCAAGGAGAAGAAAAAAGGGAAAACACGAAGACTCTCAGCTTCTTCATCACTGTCTTGTTTTACACTGTGTTCTGTGCTGCATCAGCTTAAGAATATGCCATTACTTCACTGAAATTTAATTTCCTACTTAACATTTGCCTTCTGAACTTGCTGTCCGAATTGTGTGCTAGGAAGTTTTGCAAGAAAATATTTACTGCTGGTGAAAATATTTACTGCTGGTCATACTTATCTGTGCTGCTTGGCATTTCTGAACAGGAATTTACACTTGAGTAGATCTGAAGATTCAATAATTTGCATTTTCAGATCCATAATTAATATTTTATCAGATAAATCTTTTTTTTTTTTTTTAAACACATGTGATGCATCCTGCTCACCCCGCTCCTCAGGTGAGAATATCAGAGTTCCAAGTCCCTGTCTTTCTCCTGAGGGAGCTCCATAGCATGAGTTCCCAGATGTCTGAGAGAGCTCCAAAAACTGCAGTACAAATGCTGTAGTGGATAATTCTAAGTTGAAATTTCCTACACAGGATCATGTAAGGTAGAACTTATGATGACTATAAATCTCTTAAGACTGTGACAATTGACGCTGGGAATGTGAGCCATCACAAAACTTGCAAAGTCCTCTCCTTAGACTGGAATAATTACAGAGAAATAGACAGGAAAAAAAAGAAAGCCTTAAAAAGCAAAGAGAAGGCCACTTCATATTGAGACAATGATTGCCTGCATTCCTGTTGTTAAATATTGTGTTTTCTTCTGTTTATTTTGCTTAATAAATACCTAGAAAATGAGAGAAATCTGTGAAGGACTGCTGTTGAGCTGTTAGAAGGCATCACTGCTTGCTACTGTTACAGATCCATCATAATGTAGGAATGATATAAAATCCTTCGTTGATTTTGAATTGTGTGCCAAAGCAAGAAGAATCATGAGTTTTAGAAACCAAACACAAGGATGTGGCACACAGGCCTGGTCTGTTGCAGCAAGGAATCTGGGAGATTGTATTCCTAAGGGATCAGAGGTACATATGGGAATGTACAGCGGAAGAGCTACTGCTTCTATCTTTTGCATTTTCAGAACAATGGGGAGCATCTATGTAAGGCAAAAGCTGTCTCAGTGAGACATGAACACGTGTGTCTTGGTGGGATCTTATAACACTTTGTATTTGAAACACAACACAGACCACAGCAGTTAATGTGCTGTCTCTTAGAGAACTATGTATGCAAAATGGAACCCAGGGTTTTAGTGCAGCAGGATTGCTGTGTGTGTTATCTCCCCCTCCTGTAACATGAAAACACTCTTACTTTCTCATTCTTTAGCTTGATTCTGATTCATGTGGGGACCTCTTCATTCCTTTCTGTTTTCAGACTGTTCAGGTTTCACAAAAATTTTCATTGCTTCTTTTCTTGATTATTCAATATTACTTGATGAAATTGGTCTCTGCTGCCCTATTTCTTTTTAGCTTCAGCCTGGCTGAGTTCCAGTTATCTCCAGTTCCTGTTGCGCTCTCGTTCAAAGATTTCCTTTGCACTGTAGAATGTTGATGATATCTCCTTAGAGTATTTTACATTGTTTTCAAGATAGTTGTATTAAAAGAAATAACTTTGTTTCTTGTGGTAGTGCTTACGCTCCTATTTGTGTTGAGTGTCAGTGCTTCATTTATATGTTCCCTAATTTGAGATTTCCCTGTTCCTATTTCTTCTCTGGTGTACAGGTTTCTCAGGCTAACCTTCATCCATGTTTCCTCGTCAGCAAACAGAACTATGAGTCCCATGGCCTTTGAAAGCAGAAATGCTTTCAATTTCCCCTGTATTTCTTGCAGTACGTTGTTCCTTTCCATTACCACTCCCCTCTTTCTGCGTTGTCTTTACTATCCATTAGCTATTTGTTGTTCCGAATGGCGTTTGTTCTTCTGTCGATCTTTGATAGTGGAGGTGCATGTGTATTTTCTTTGGTTTGAGTTCCCTAGAATAGATAGTGAAATGCCTGAGCGCAGATGTGCGAGGTGGATGCAGAGCTCTGGAGCTTACTGAGGGCACGGGGAACCTGGCTTGGCACAGTGGGAGCTCTGAGTCTCAGCCTGTGCACCTTCTTTTCCCTGTGAGCATCCTGGTGAGCCCTTCTCCTGTGCTGGTATCCTGGTACCTAGAGGTGCTCTGAGGTGCTCAGCATCCTGCTCATGATGCTGAGCAGCTCATTTAAGGCATGTATGAAAACTGCCTGGAGTACTGGGACAATGCACACATACAGTATGGAGAAACTGCCAGTACTTCGTTTATCATAGTGCTCCTCTTGCAGATGCTGAGAAAATCAATACGTTGTTATGTCCTGGAATGATCTCCTTGAATTAAGCCAATGCATAACACATAATACATAACATAATCTCTATCCTAAGTCACAGATACTGAAGAGACTGTTCCACTTTTGCTTTATATTTACTGATTTCAGGATTTTGGCCTGCAAAAGGGGAAACTGAGCCATCCAACAGCCTCTTGAGGTTTTTATTGTGGTAGCAGCACCTGTCTGAAAATGGAGAGATGCAGGATAGACATTCAGGCTCTGCAGAAGAGCAAAGGGAAGCTCAAAGCAGGGGAAATAACAGCAGCAGGAGACTTCACAGAAATAAGCTGTAGCAGAAATGCTCAGTCAGGGCCTGAAGCAGTGATGGAGCACCTGGTGGGAAAGCAGGGCCAACCCAGGGGAACTCAGGTGCGTGCAGTGTACCTGAGTGAGCAGAAGGGCTGGAGCCAGGATCCTCCCCTTCCCAGCCCTCATTTAAAGGTTGGCAGTGGAGGTGAGGGTCTCCTGCTTGAGATCCATGCCTCCCTGAGGCCTTCCAAAGGTGAACAGTTTTTGTTTTTTTGTTTCTGTGTGTACGGCTGCTGCATTTGGGGCATACCTTCGCTTGCTGCAGCCTAGGACTTTACTACTACACTGTCATTGTGCTTTCCATCACAGTGTAGCAGTGGCTTTCCATCACAGTGTAGCAGAGGCAATGAAAACCATGATGTTTAAAATGAAGATTGTGATAAATGCAGCTCAAAATAATGACTAAGTGCTTTTCATCAAGCTTGATAGAGGTTTCTTTGCTCAGTGAGGAAGCTTATTGACGGTCATGACAGGAGGTGTTTTAAATTCAATACCCTGTGATGCACAAAGTGAAAAAGCAGACTGTTGATTGTCTTAACAAATTCTACTATAAGCTTCTGGTTTTGTTCAGTGCTGTCGAACACAGAAGAAGCAGAGAAGGATCTTTCTTGTACTTCCATTTTTGTTGTCAGGTATGAAATGTAAGCAGCTGTACATAAAGCTGTTCTGTTGGCTGGTGTATATAAATGCTAATGTGATCATAATAACCCACCTGGTTTAATATTTCAAGGGCATCATACGAAATGTCCTCTTCAGAAGCAAAGACTCAAGCAGTATATGATGACTTCAGGCTGTATGAACCTAAACAGTCCAGCAATTCCTTCTGATGAAGCCGGCTCTTTGTACTGAAATTCCATGTGGCAAGATCTCTAGGGGCATAATCTAACAGTTTAGAGCTCGGTAAGTGTACAAATGTTCAGAAGAGTTTGACAGCTCTGATTTTTTTGTGGGTTCTCTGTTGTCTATGAGCAAGGTGATTCATAAAACAAGTCAGCTACAGTCAGGATTACTAATATCTAGACTCTTTTTTGATCACTTTATATAGAGGCAGATTTGCTATTGCGTCTTAGAGGACACTCTTCTCAAGATACATGCTCCGCTATGCTGTAGACTGTTAAATCAGAGGACTCTGATTTATCACGTTTCACAATGCAATAGAATTTATACTAGAATGTTGTTTTATCTCAAGGCAAGATGGAAGTTTCTTCAGCCCTAAAGAAGTGCATGGGACCTGATTAGAAAGACTGAGGTCGTGTCATTTCATAGCTTCTCGATGGATTGTTAAGAACTCATTTTTACTTAGTATTTAGGGTCTCATTTTGCAAATAGAAGTCTGTATTGCTCTATAATTCTTCATAATTCCATTCAGCATTCAGGTAATCTAGCTAGAGTAAATGATAAATTATGAAAACAATGTCTCACTTGGGGTAAAACAAACTCTGTAAGACTGAGTTATAGACTTCTCTTTCAATTAGAATGTTGTCTTTTTGCTTGTAGCATGAAATTGAGGATCAATTCATTTGTATGTAGCTGTGTAAGAGATTCAGGGAATGGCTATTGGTCTTGAGATGGGATTTAAAAACTTAAATTTAGGACTCTCAGTTTTTTAATGTATTCTGTATTTTTCAAAGTTTTTACGTTTCACAAGTTAGGCCACTGCTGTGACATTCTTATATGCGGTTGTTGTGCAAAGGAGGAATGCTGAATCTCTGATTGTATTATATTGGGTACTTTGACCTTAGGAATAGTCGTTGAGAAGTTAATTTCACAATATTCAATATAGATTTTTTTCTCTCATAAAATGAAGGCAACCTTTCTTTGCTTGCCCTCCTGCCCCCAGGACCCCTGCATAGCTTTCCAATAAACATTGTGAGATTCATTTACTGGTCTTTAAACAGGGATGTTAATTTTGTATGCACAAAGCATGATTGTAAACCTTCATCGTCGGGACAGTGACGGGCTGTCTAACCAGGATGGGATGCCACGTTGGCCACTGGCAGCTGCTGTTAAACTTGAAAGAATAGAATACAGGTGGAAGTGAAATATTGTGGGAATGATGAAGTGTGGCATGAAAGAAAAAAATACAATAGGCTATTAAATTAGAATAGACCCAGCTCTGCTAGAACTGCAGCCCTGCACCAGGTTCAGTGTACGTTTGGACATGAAGGTAGTCTGTGGATGTACTTACAAGGGATCGTTTAATTTTAAAACTTAGATTCATCATACTAAATAAAAAAGCAAACAAAATACATTATTCTTATGGTTTCTGCACCAATTATCCATCAAGATACACCCAGTAACGACAGAAAGATCTGGTTTGTTTTTTCAATGCTGGGATAGGGTAATGAACTAGTTTTTCTAGAAATAATAATCACAGAAGACTATTGCCATGAAAGCATCCTTTAGTAATAATTATCTTATTCAGTCAGAAATTTAATAGCCTTATTAATAGGATTTAAACTTTAATTGCTCCTACTCCACCTACAAAATGGCTCTTTTGAAATATCATTGTATATAAATACTGTGCTGCTGTAATGCCACCCTATATTAATTCTAGTTAAGGAAGCATAAAGGGCTTTCGTGTCCCCATATTAATTATGTGTGCATGGGAAATTGGTGAAGGAGAAAAAAAGATGTGTGGCCTTTCCAACTGACTGATATTTCCCGTGGAAAGGTGGTAGTAACCATGAAACTGCAAGATGAACTCATGAGGTTTTTTAGCTGCTGTACAAACAAAAGTAACTGCTCATCAGAAGTGGGTTCTGAAGAGTGTAGCTAACCTAGCAATGTTCATTTAATTTAGCTTCAATCATACAACAGGCTTGATTAATAGCTAACCAATAGAACAGCCTTTCCTGTGTCGTTTCTGCGTGAACGAGAAAATATATCCCTAGGTCTTACTCTTCAGTTAGACTTTGTTTCTATCTGGTATGACTAAATTCTCTGTGAAACAGATAAGAAAATATTAAAAAAGAAACCAAATAAAAAATACAATGAAAATAATGAATAATTAATTTATTGTAAGATCTCAATTGCTTTATACTCAAATTTTTTTTTTTTTTGCTTTTTTAATTCTGGTTTGTTAGGGGAAAAAAGCACACAGTGTAAGGTTGAGCAGTATTCTTATTGACTAGAAAACCTGAATACCTGTTTAATATTAATATGTGCATTGACTTCATAGTGAGTTCCAAAACTGAAACATCTCAATTCATACCTTGAGCACCGGACCAGTTCACATTCTGTAAATGTAGATGCCTCAAATGAGGAAGGAGAAAATTAAACCAAATCTGGAAGTTAAACTGGCTAGCGATGTTTATGCTAGCCTTAAGCTGTTTCCAAATGCTGTATGGAAAATGGAGATAATGAAAATTTGCTGGTATGAGGAGATAGATTTTGCTTAAATATGACGTGTCAGTTTTTCTTCTGTTTTATATCTGTTTCTTCTGATGGAAATTCCATAGCTGTTCTAAACAATACCAGACCAAACATGCAGTACATCAAAACATAGTTCATATGACTTGCCAGTGTTTGTGTCAAAACGTGTGTCCTTCAACCATGACACGACAAAGAAGAATCTGGAAAGATCTTTCAGGTCATAAAAATTCTCTTTGTACAGCTGTGCCTACACTTTGAACTTCTGCTAGTAAAAATAGTATGTACTGATGTATTTCATTTCTTGTTAAGAATGTTCTTTTCAAGAGGAACTCTGTCAGCAGATGGGTACGCGTCCCTGTGTGCCCGACTTCCACCAAGCAGCTTGTGGTGTTAAAGCACTTCACTTAGAACATTTGGGGTGCTCAGTTCCTAGAAATCATAATTCCTTCTCTTGTCACGATCCAATCCTACGTCATCTGGGCATCTTCCATCAGTCCCGTGGTCTTCTGACTTCGCTCTCATTCTGTTCTCAAAGGCAGATCCTGTACAGTCACTTGTGCCCCCATCTTTGTTTCAGGAATAGTAGGCATAGTTCTACACAATTTCAGTTACTGAAAGCACTACTACCTTGCAAATGAGAAACGTGATGGCAATGAAAATACACAGCTGTTTTATGATACTCTGGATACTTGAAAACTGGTTCAGCACCCTGGGAAACAGAACTGCTAGACGTCTGAAAAATGGTTTGGCTGTGTTAGGATGTAGATACGATGCGACTGATAGCATACACACAACTGTGAGGTAGTCAGCCCCCCTCAGACAAAGACAAAAATATGCTAGGAGACAGTGCAAATATAGGAACTGAGATTTAGAGCTGCAGGCTGAGTTACTACAACCTGACCGAGCTCAAACAAAGGAAATATGACTTTCAGTGATCGCTAGGGGGCACTGCTCTCCTAAATACATTAGGAAAAACGATCTTGAAGTGCAATCCCATCTGATTTTCTTGGTGATAGGGACATGCGTGTAGGTCTGCTTAAAGTTTTCTGTTTCTTGAAGTAAATGCTATAAGATAGAAGACATTGATAACTGCCCATGTGCTGCATTTCTCTGTTTGAACTGATTACTTTCAGTTTAAAAACTGATTCTGGAGATTCTGGTTTCTATTTAAAAAAGAATTTTTTCTGTTTCTTGAGGAAATTGGACATTTAATATCTTTTTGATTTCTTGTCAGCCCTAGAAGGTGAATATTAAACATGTTATTCCTGCTCATCACTCAGTGATGCCTCGCTATGCCTGTCAGGTTCTTAAACTTCTTTGTCAGATGGAATAATTAGTTTAATATTAGTCCATCATTCTCTTATTCATTAAGATTATTATGATTATGATGTAGTATCATTATGATGTAGTATCATTTGTCTTAAAGAAAAAAATACGAAAGTTTTCCAAGTATTTTGTGTACATTCATTGCGAACTCTTAGAACTCTTCAGATCTTAACTCAAATGTGTTTTAATTCTCCGCAGGGACCTTGGCACCCTTTGTAGGACAAAGTGTACTTAATTTACAGTTTGTAAAACTATTGGTAAGGCAATTCACATAGGGTTAGGGGAAGGGAGGAATGAAGAAGAGGAAAAAAGGGGGAGTGTTGTCACTATAAAACATGGAGCAATATTGTTAAGTCAGAAGAAGTTGATTGGAGTATTTGTGTTTCAGTTTAGTTTGCTGTCACCTCTTAGCACAACTCATCCCATAATACAACACGGCCTTAGAACAGTGATCATGTTCATCAATGAACGCATGTGGTTTTTGAGGCTGGGAAAAGCAAGGAGAACAAGTTGTATTGGAACTATCAAGTTCTGTGAAGGAAGAAGCGTGAACTGCATGTTCTGTGACTGCCTGTCTCTTTAGAGCTGCTCTGCACACGACCTAGGATCGGGGATAATCAGATTCAAGCAATTTAAAGTCCTTAATGATTAGTGCAGACTGCTAGCATATTTAGAGTAGGCTGGCACACATCCATCAGTGTACCAATTCCTTTAGTGTTCTACGTGGAAGTTATAATTCGCTTCAGTTATTCTAATACAGTGTACTCTTTGCAGAACAACATCTTGGCAGGGAACGTCAAGATGAAAACTTCACACATGCGTGAGCTCCATGACACTGCCTGAAAACAACTGAGCTGTGTCCATCAAATACTTCCCCATTACCTGAGCTTCTGTTCTGGTCTGAGAACTGGTGTCTATTCAGACATTGTGCCACTAATTTTAATGCTCCTAAGATAGTTTCAGCGAGGTGTCGAAAATTAGAAAGCTCTGTGTCATTCCCTCTGCCAAGAGCACTTCAGATGACAGTGTGATTGTTCTGAGCCTCTCTCAATAAGAAAGGACTGACCCCTGTCAGCATCGGAACCCTACTGCCCACATACAGTGCTGGTTCATGTCAGTGTAACGTGATGGCAGTGAGCAGGAGTGGGGCTGGTACTCATTCTTGATTAAGATGAGGTCTTCCATCATGCAACTGAAACTGTTCCTATCTTGTAATTCTGGAAATTTAGGAGACGTTGTTGTTAGGAACAGGTGGTTCTTTGATAGAGAGCTCATAAACAGAAGGCTAGATGCTATGCAGTATTTTAGAAAAACTAGGGCAGTGTTTTCTTAGAATTTGGCAGTATTTGTATAATTTAATAAACACAACATAATCCCTCCTTCAAGGGTGTTGGTATCTCGGGGGCTGGATTCTCAGGGACACAGACAATTATTAAGCTCCTGAGTTCATAATTCTTCCTTCTGCTATGAGTCAGAATGGCATGTGAAAACTGAATATCCACAGAGAGTCTGGAGCTGTGCTTGTTACCGGCCAGTGAAAAAACCTGGGAGGATCATCCTTGTTTTTCCTTGTCTTTTAGTACCATTCTAACTTCTCGGATTTGGAGAGACTAGGCTGAATATTCTGAGTTTCTGAAACACCAGCAGCCTCATGGAGATGCACTTGGAGCTCAGGGGAGGCACCATATGTTACTGCTTTGAACCTATGGCATAGGGAAGTTCTGTGGCCTGTGCCCTGCCTGAAGGCAGGAGGAAGTCTGAGATCCTTGGTGATGTGAAATACCGAAATCTAAAGAACAAAAAAACCACCGATAATATTGAGAGATCAGCCTTACCTTGCTATTGTACTCTCATAGCTCGGTATAGTTATGGTGGCATGATGCATGTAAATACAGAAAAAGCATAAATTATAACAGATGATGGGGACATAGACTTGGAAAAAATACAACTATTTTGCTGTATGAATATGGAAAACTATTGGGCAGTAAATATAATAAAATATCCAAGAAAGCTCTTCAATGAGCTGTTAACTTACAGTCCAGTATACAGCCTAACTGCATGTGGAGGAAGGAAGGTTTTGTTGACTGGGTCCTTGAATATCTGCCTTCTGTTGAGTTTTGCTGGTGTCTGTGGAGGAAATGGGATCCTGTGGGTTGGGTTCTGTCTGCTGATTCCGGTCCGTAACTCAGTGTATTACCAGCAGTGTGACACAGTGACATCACTGTTACTTGGGGCCGCATTTCACCGTACCAAAACATGCTGTACACAAATATTCTGGATTTGTATTCTAGAGTACAGACTTTAGGAGAAAAATTAAATTTGTGACCTCATTCATGTAGTCAAATCTAGTTGGATTAAAGTCTGAATGAATTACAAACTTTGAAGGTCTAGCCTCATTAGCATGTATGTGTGAAGGAGAGAGCTGAGTAGTGTCTTTGAGGTTTTTTTACTGCTTTTCTGTTCCTGACTATGGAATCTTTTAAAGGCAGCATTTATTCTTAAGGACTCTTGAGCACCAAACCAGAATTGAAACAGCACAGTTGATGTATGGAATCAGGTTTTGAATATGAAGTTGAATCACTTTTAAAACTAGTAGTCATTCTGTACAGACAAATGTCTTTAATCCACGTTTCCAAATGATGCATTTAAGAAACATGTATTCAAGAACTGTATGTGCTATTTGGTATGGTATAGGTCTGCTTCAAGATGTGGTTTTCTAGAATCTGTGGGAAAGCCACAGTCTTAGAGGAATGTAGATGTGAGATTGGATTTATTTAGTACGCCCCATATGTAGTATCTTGTGCCCTTTGAGCCATGCTGTCCTGAAGGAAAATCAACATGATGTGAAGGGCATGCAAGTTTCTTAACAGGTTTACAAACTGCTTCCCAGGCTTCTCATTATGTGTAAGAAATGACAAGTTTTTCACATTTTATTTCTTGTGTAATCTACATTGAAAGTCTGTCCTGACACTTTGTAGAAATTTCCATGTCTCTGAGCAGGCTCTGTGGCTGAACTATGGCTTCTGCAGTCCATCTTGATCTCCTTTGAGGTTTATACATACACCTGGGTCACAGAGACCGGGAATCTGATTAATTTCGTCTTTGAAATACAACAACTACATATTGCAGCCAATTAATTCTGACCAACCTGGAAACTTCCTGCTCAGTTAATTTTTGACAAAATGGAATCTTTCAGTTTGGTTAATTAAAGCAACTTTTGTTACGCTGTGTAAAAATCCACACTATGTAAGCAGATCGAGCATCCCATAGGGAGAAAAAAAAGAGATTTTACAGGAAGAAACTAAGAATATCTATCAGAATTATCTGTAGCAGGACCTGTAGCTAGGTCACCCTGTCCTAAATTCCTTAGGTATGTTTTATTTTTCTTTGTATGTTTTTATTATTTGGAACATCATGTTTCGAATTTTTCCGTGTATTGAAGGAGCTGAAAAAATGGAAAGAAGAGAATGACCATATAGCAAAATATTACTTTAGTTCCTACTAAGTGTCTGATAAAAACACTAATAATTGTGAAACACTACTGCCTATTCAAGATGAGGAAATGACAGGCTCGATACAGATAGATCTGGCTGTATAATTTACAAATTGGTGCCTGTTTGTTCTTCCCTATGGTTTCATCAGCCCCGGTCATCTGCAAGGAGAGACATAGTCTACAGCATTGTTTGTGCTGTGTCCTTGTTTCACAACAGTTTCCCACTTTTGAAATAGATCAGACGTGATCGATTATGTATTAAGGTAAAGATACAGCCAAAGCAGTCAGCTGAGAAAAGTTGAGAGGAAGAAAGAATGGAAAGATCTAAATAAACAAAAGAAAAACCAGGTACTTGTGTTCTGGAAATCACAGGGAGGGCAATGAATTGGAAGGAAGTGACTCTGAAGGACCGAAAGCGACAAAGATGAGAAAGGTTTAGGTGGTTTGAGTACATGATATTTCAGTGAGCAGGGCCTGTGAGACAATACGTAATTGAAAGGTTCTGTCCTACAGCAAATTGTCGTATTTTAAAATCAGATGCAGGTATAACTGAGAACCTGAGTTATACCATAAAAATCCAACCTTAATTTTTGCTAGGTTTACGATCCATTTCATTTAAAATCATGCAGCAAGTTAAACAGTTGTAGCACATACCTGTTAAATAAATGAAATAGTTTCAAAGAGCAAGACTTGACATCAAGGCTATTTGTACAGGAATTGCACATAATAGCCCTGTCCTGATTCTAAATGATTTAGTAACAAGCTAAGATGTACAGTATGTGCAATAGTGCCTGCAGCACCAAAACATAATAATGCCATGGACTCCAATGTGTGTTGTCATCAAATTAGGTGTTTTATGAGAAATGGACTTGGCTCCAACTGAAGATGTGGTTCTGAAGAAGAAAAATATGGCAGTAAACTAAAACCATGTAATTACCAAGTATCTTATGAAAGTATAGAAAAACCAAAGAATAGATGTGGTTTGTGAACAGACTGAAAAGGTAAGATCCATCTTCCTCTGTTGCAGTACAAGCTCCTTTAACGCTTACGCTTGCTCTTAAATATAACATAATGATGGAAATCATCATTCTCTTTTAAAATACGGTCGTAGTAATAAATCTTTCTCTAAATCCCAGTAAATTTCAGAGCAAATCTCTCTTGAATGCATGTAGTCCTCAAGACTTACATCAAGATAAAGATCTGTTTTTAGTGGATGATGTGTAGTGGGTTCACCCGGACTGGGAACTGCATCACCGTTGCCAGCTAATTCCACAGTTTAATTAATCAGCCTACAGTCAGTCAAATAAAGCATTTCAGTCAACCCATCATCTCTGCAAGATACAGGATACTTGTTGGGGAAGGTCTTTGTCCTCTTGCTAGCACAAGGAAACGTGCTTACGTTTGATCAACTAAGGTTTTGCTTCTCTTTTAATTCCCTTAAATCTTGATGTTACTCAAATTTGGGAAGATTTCCTTCTTTCACAGGCACCAAGCCATGCCAAGTTAGTAACTATTTTTTGTAGCTACTCATTTTTGTTCTTCAAAAAGATATTCCTTGTGCATCTTAACTTTTATTTCATGAATAGAATTGTGCAGAACGTTGAAAAAAAGCAAAACGTTGTAATGTTAGAACTTTATCTGGCATTAAATCATCGTGTTGTTTGTCATCTCGTGTATAGGCCCGGGTCATTGTTAAGAGAGACATTTAAGAATTTTAAGAACCCGATCTCTTCAAAATAAGATGTAAAAGCAGACAATGGCTCGTGGTCAGGGAGAGTAAACATGAGAGAGGAGATTAATTAGCATGCCAAAAGAACTTTGCTAGAATGAGGAGGCTACAATGGGGCTGAAAGTCTCCAGCTGTGAGAAGCTATCAGGAAGGAGGAAAAAGTAGTAAATGCAGAATCAAAAAGGACCCCCACCTGTTTAATCAGCTGCAGTGATTAGAGTAATTCATGGATTGGGTGATGAGCAGGCATTTCTTACCAGATGCTAGTGAGCTCCGTTATAAGGAAGAACCGGGAAGGTTGTTGTGCAGTAGATCAGAGGAGAGAAAATGTGGGGGAAGTCTTCTCTGGGTATGTCACATGAATTTTTCCTTTCTGCTTTCATTTTCTGTTATTCTGAATCAGGAAGACCTAGCTTGCACAATACCTCTCTGGCGTGGGATTTGTCAGGAAGTGTTTCATTATATACCTTATCCTCACATTTTGGTTGGAATGGTAAGCAAGTGGATGTGCAGCAGCATAGCTCAACTCCATGCCCCTTTTTCTAGCAGTTTTATAATGTATTTCAGACCCACAGCATTGCAGTTGGACTTCTTTTTTTTAACGAATCTGTTAACAATTAATTTTTCATGTCGTGGTTTCACCTACAGTATCTTTTCCTGAATGTAATTCAAATTATTGTTTACTACCTCTGTGTAGAAAAGGAATCTCTTTTTTATAGCATTGCTGGAATGGACAGGTGAGAAGTCTTTTCAGTTTATAATTAACAAACATCACCAAAACAAATTTGGCATGCAGACATGCAAGGTCATTCTTGCTAGTGGGCCACGATCTATTATCATGCTCTTAATTTTAAAACACAGTAAGTTGTTTGCTGGATATGAAGAGCATTTTACACTTTTGAATATCTGGAAATACAAAATTTTGTTAGACTTTTTCCTATTGGTTTAACCTTAGCATTCACTGACAGTAACTGAAAATACTCAGTAGTTAAAGTAGAAAATGAAGACTCAGAGAAGATACTATCTTGAATAGGCTGACACTGATGTAGAAATTAATGGGTAAATTTATGCAGTTTGTATTATATATAAAGTCAGATCCTTCTGTGTTTAAAAACCATGGATAGTGAATTCAAACGTGTAAAACTCTTCTTTGTGTGGAAACTCGAGTTCCAGCACATAGCTGTGTGAGCCACTGGTTCTTCCACTGCTGGGGCTATACAGAGTTGCAGAATGATGACATGAGATGCCAGGCAGGGATGTCACATCAATGAGGAGCTGTTCCCTTCTCCAGTTCTAAACATGAGAGGAATTAACTCAGCCCTGTGTTGAGATGGTCTTGTGCCCCTACCCTGGACAAGCCTATCCATCAGTGCTTCATTCCGATGGATACATAAACTGTCAGTAATATTGCATGGATGTGTACTTTGTGCTCATCACCTGAGTTCTTGTGGTCTCTGGCTCCTCATTTGTGCTTTCTGGCTTTTTGACACTAGTTGTGTCAGTAGGGATGCACAGATGGTTAGCAATCCAATTATATTCCTGAAGAATGGGATCTGCGAGCATCTCAGAGCATTTACTCAAAAAGGTAAATATGAAGGATTAGTTTGCAATAAAAGCAGAATAGGGGAAGTCATGGAAGACTAGATGTGTTAAATTCTTGAGGTCCGCGTCAGTCTGAAACTGAAGATGTAAGTCAAAGAATATTATTACTAGAAATGAATATTTCAAAGCACAGTTCAAGACAAGGGTCAGAAGCCAAGGTGAAGCTGAGCTGTAGCCGCTAAAAGGCATCAAGACTGGTGAGAAATCCTTATGAACATTGTGTTAATAGAAAGAGGGCAAGAGAATGGGAAGTGGTCTTAGTGCAGAAGGAATGTAGTGAGCAGAAAACTGAAGAAACAAGTACTTAAAACCTGCGCACCAAAGGTCAGTCCTGGTTAGCAGTGACAAGGAAAAAGGAGTTTAAATGAGGCTTTGTAACAATTCCAGGTTACAATTTTTGTTAAAACGTGAACATTTTCATCATTTCATGAACTCTTCCTTTGATTATTTACCCAGTTCTTTGGAAGAGTCTCAGATTTGCTAGCATTTGCTTTTGAGAGGCTGTGGGGGACGAGTAGGGTGTCAGACAGCCATCAAAAAAGCAAATTGAAAGGGTTCATTAAAGAAGTACGTTCAAATGCATCCAGAAGGGATCAGGTTTTGGATTTTGAAATGGAGAAGAGAATTTTTAACTAATAACAGCAATATTTCTGAACAGAACAATGATGAAAAGAGCTATAACTCAGGGTTTCTATGATTGTGGCTTAGAATTATGTCACTGTTACCATTAGCACAATTCTCTTATCGCTACCGCAGCTCTGAGTTCCCTGTCATATCTTAAAGATACCCTTGTTAGGCACATCAGTGTGTAACAACGCAGATAGCTTTTCTGTGAGGAATGTACTTACATTTGAAGTACAGGAAAGAATAACTCTCCAGATACAAAAATTAGATCTTTGAAGAGTGGTGAAATTATTGAGAAAGAAGAAAACTTCGTAGTTGTGCATCTTCAAAATGCCATTTCAATCAAGCATCATTTTTTGTGTGCTTGAAGAAATGGAATTACCAGCTCGTGTGAAGTCCTTGATCGGAATGAGGCTCTTAAACCAATTATGTGGAGATCAGAGTGCTTAAAATTATGAGGAATGCATTTAGAATTATTAAAGGCTTCAAATAGCTTGGTTCAGGCAAAATGACATATAATTGATCATTTAGAATGTGCTGTCAGGAGAAACTGCAGGCATAGGTGTGGAGGATCTCCTTCTAGAGAAACTGCAGCCAAACTTTGGTAGAACCCCCGACCATGCCTGAGCTTCCTTTGCTAAGAGTTTGTACTGCAAATAAATCCCAGCTGCTTTTATTCCTGTTCTGTGACCGCAGAAAGATGCACCAGAAGCTGAGGGACTGAGTAGCATTACCTTATCTGATCCAGAGAAATGCAGATGAAGGAAAATCAAAATGGATTGCCTGGACTGCTAGGTGAATGAAGGCACAATGTAGGCGGTTGGGGTGTTTTTCAGAAGATTAGATGTATTAAATCGTTAGGATTAGAGCAACAACTTCTTGGGCAAAGGGACTTAGAGGAAATTAACATTAAGATTGACAAACGCAAACTCCATTGTCAGAAAATGATTGTGTAAGGGCCTGGCTCTGTAACTCCCCTGAGAATAACATGACTGTTTTATTGATTCTTATTTAGCCTCTGTCCAGTCCTTCCATCCCTTATGCTTTGAGTTTTATGATTCATTTATTAGAAAATAGAATATTATTCTGGGTAGGTTGCATTTTCAGTCAGGCTCATAAATCGTAATCTTGCGATCATCCTCTGCATCTCTCTGGTGATAAGATTCTCATTGATTTTAGCAACACAGGTTTGGGAACAGAATGGTGTGTATTATGTAGGGTAGGATGCAGTGTGGATCCAATTCATGCTTTAGTACTGGATGAGGAGCCAAGAAAAACTTGCTAGGATCAATCCCAATCTCATATTCATCTCTCTTCAGATGAAGCGGCGTTATTTCTGTTTATCAAATCTAAGAACGTCTCAGATGGGTCTGGACTTCGCCTCGGGTCGGAAAAGTAGTTGGTTTTACTGTGCATCACAGAACCGTATNGGGTAACCGCTCCTCGTGTCTCCTCTCGCCCAGATGCTGAAGGCGGCGGCCCTGGTGTGCGTGTGCGTGTGCGCGGCAGC
>VXAB01009421.1:13776-269090 GCA_013399175.1 Odontophorus gujanensis | reverse complement strand
GTATTATGTAGGGTAGGATGCAGTGTGGATCCAATTCATGCTTTAGTACTGGATGAGGAGCCAAGAAAAACTTGCTAGGATCAATCCCAATCTCATATTCATCTCTCTTCAGATGAAGCGGCGTTATTTCTGTTTATCAAATCTAAGAACGTCTCAGATGGGTCTGGACTTCGCCTCGGGTCGGAAAAGTAGTTGGTTTTACTGTGCATCACAGAACCGTATGCGTTGGAAGGGACCTCTGGAGGTCACCGAGCCCAACCCCTGCCAAAGGAGGTCACTCATGGCTTCTCCTCGCGGAGAGGAGAAANTGGCGGCGGCCGCGGGCAGAGCGGCCAACGGCAATTTTCTGGACGATAAACAATGGCTCACCACCGTCTCGCAGTACGACAAGGAGGTCGGGCAGTGGAACAAATTCCGAGACGTAAGTTCGACCTTGGCTGCGGGCGAGCGCAGCTCCGGCCCCGCCGCGATCTTTGAACCTCGAATGCCCGGCGATGCCGGCGGGAGGAGGCGGCTCCGGCTGCGCTGCCGCCGCTGGGCTGCACCGTGCGGGGCTCCCAACACCACCTGCCCTGCTCCGGCTCGCTGGAAACCCGCATTCCGGGCAGGAGGGCCGATGCTGTCCTCAGCATCGCTGCGTTGCTTACTGGGATTCTTGCGTTTGCTCGGCAACTTCGGTGTCAACAGGTTCCCCGCGCTGCGGGTGCCGGGTTGGCTGCGGGGAATGAAAGCTCTGCAGCTCCGTGCGGGTGCGAGGCAAGCGGGGCCGTTTGCGCTGGGGGTCTGGGCAAGGAGGGCTGCCCGCGGAGCTGCAGGAGACCTATTGCTACGATGCTTCCCCTTAAACACAGTAATTTCGCCGTTTGACAACGCTCGCGTTAGCGGTCTGGTGTTTCTGTTTGATGTAGATCTAAAATGCACGTGGAAGATGCTTAGCGCGGTGTACTTGGGAAGAGGAAGAACAAACACAGCACGCAGTGCTGCATAAACGCTTCAGGACGAAACGCTGCTGCCGAAAAGCACCGAAATAAGTACCTGAGTTAGGCTTTATAATCGGCAGAAGGCATTCATGCAAGGGCTGCCCTGCAAGGCTGGAGAGGCTAAGTGCTGTCTAATGCCTGTCTCCTGGGAGCCCGCTGACACACACCGTGATGCTGGATATTAGCCAGATAATTTATTCCGTGACAAGTAGGTGTCCCCAAGGGCTTCAGGAGTGACTCCTCTGACAGAGCACTGCATACTGATTCTCCTTGGAGCCACTTGCAAACAGGCTGCCTCGTCTATTTCGGCGCTGGGCAACTTTTGTGAGGCCGGTACTTGTAGTGCTTATGCAGAATGCTTGTATCCTATTGATCGCTACTTGGGATGCAGTATTTATGGGTGATCCTCGCACTCCACAAGGTTATCCCTTTTTGCAACGTGGATGATTTTCAACAACTCATGGCTGGAAAAAATAAATAAGGGAATGAAAGCCATGAGTTAATCTGCATGCACAAGCGTTTGCGCTAGAAAAATGAATTTAAAGATGTGCCGGTCGCGTTATCATCCCTAAATATAACGTGGTGGAGACGGTTTATTAACGTTCTGCAGTTTCAGATAGTTAGTAAATCTACACGTATGAGTGTGACTTGCTGGTTTTGAACTTGCAGGGAAGTAGCTGCCTTGCAGAGTTAAAATAGCCGCGTTTGTAATTTTATTCTCTGTTCCCTGAACGCAGTGACGTGTTTTATGGGCTTTAAGTACCCTACAGATGCCGGGGTGAGATGGAATTCTGGTGTGAAAAGAAGTGTTTAACGGCTTAACTTCAGACTTAACTGACAAGACTGATTAATGCGGGAGATAATGACCCTGACTTCTGGCTCATTGGCTCAGTTTCTTAAGAGTTTTAGGTCACGGTGAGAAAGAATATAGTTGTTGAGAAGGGGAACCCCTACGAAGCCTGAGCCAAAGTATATTACTTATTATTTTAAATTTAGAGCAAAACTAAAACCCGACAACCTTAACGTTCTATACTACATGCCAAGGAACTTTGGTGTTAACAGGATGCTAATATTAGCAGACATCTTTTCAGTACTTTGTTCAATCAAAACTGTGATGACTCTTTAGCTCTCTTGAAAGATCCTGATCGTTCCGGCAAGTCTTTTGAAAATAATGAAGCGAATCTAGGCAAGGATTGGCTTGGCTTTGCTGGATGTGGATCAGTGGGAAGCTGCGTGCTCCTTAGACACTGCCTTTTCATATCTTTTTCTTGTGGAGGAATCAAAAATGGGCTCTTAAAGATGAGACTTGGTGGGATGAGAGCAGGGAAAGCGTATTCTTCCTGGCAGAGATCTGCTCTCCCAACTTGTCCCTGTGAATTTAATATTGCGGGTTCTGAGTTTTGTTTATTTTTTGCCCATAGATACTGGGAAGGAAGATATTTTAACCCTGTCTACTTGGTTCTGCTTGGTCCTGCAGTGCAGTCGCTGAGTACCAGCAGCTCTGTGGTCTGTCACTAAATGAAGTCTCGGAGTTGATGGATTTTCTTTATGGCTTTTCAGACTGCCTGGTTAGGCTGCTTCCACTGCCAGTAGGATGTCCTAGCTCCTGTCTTTATGTTCCTTGTTGGGATTTAAAGTTCTTGGATAAATGCTGTGTTGAGAGGGTCTTATTTCACGTTTTATTATATTGACAATGCTACGTGCTAGTGGTCTCATCCATGAAGGCTGGA
Organism: Odontophorus gujanensis; assembly: GCA_013399175.1. Classification (NCBI taxonomy): domain Eukaryota; kingdom Metazoa; phylum Chordata; class Aves; order Galliformes; family Odontophoridae; genus Odontophorus; species Odontophorus gujanensis. The sequence goes on along the minus strand of VXAB01009421.1, from coordinate 266,380 downwards.
CTAAATATATTTAATATTGAAAAACTGCCATTTTTCTAAAGTGGAGATTGTTCCTTCTAAAAATAGAATTGGTTCATGGTGTTGCGTGTCCCTTTCATGTTCTCTTTAGGAAGACTGTGTAATAAGTGCCTTAGCTGCTAAATTTCACTTGCTGCTGAAGGGGATTGTTCTTTTTTATTTGTCTGGTTTATTGGTTATTTTTAGTTATTCATTTCAGCGGGGTGAACAATTTAAACTTGTGAATCAAGGATGTGTTAGGTATTACGAAAGAAAACCTGCTTGTCATGTATAAACACACTCCAAATAACTCCACCATGGCACGGTTGCACAGGGTGACTGGTACGTGCTGTGTTATTTATTTGACCAGTGAAAACTGAAAGCTAACTTACATTGACCCCTTAAAGAAGTTGCTTTTCTTTTAGTAATAATGAATGAGGAAAAACTTCTTAAGGAATTTCTATTGGATTCTTGTGGCTATAGTGAAATATTTTTCTCCTGTGTAGTCCAGAAGGCTCCAGTTTGCCTGAATGCTGGCCCTTGCTTTTCTTTTACTGTGGGCAGTATTTATTGTTACTTACATATTTCTTAGTGATTACTTAATATATTACTTGTGAGTATAGACTTCATTTGCATCGTGTTCTTTGGTCCAGGTCTGCTTTTTGTCTATGACTTATTTTTTTTTCTTATTGCTTCTGTTGATGTTCTCCAGTCTGTCTATGAGAAGATAACGATCTTTTGATGCCAGTATGCAATTAATGCAAAAGGTGGTTATGTCATCAGATAAAAATGTTAGTTTTTTTAAAGGTACGTAGTGCTGAACTTAGCTGTGAAACTAGCTGATGCACAGTGTGTTCAGTGATAGACTAAGGTGAGAAGCTTTTTTCTTTTTTCCATTTTGAAGTAGATCTCAGAAAGTAGATCTGCTGCTTCTGTCATCCAGGAGTAAAATATAGCCAGCAGCCAGTTGTGATCTTAAAGCAAGCTTTTGCTTGAGAATAAAAGGATTGCATCTAGTTATGTAGGTCACTAACATGCACATGATAGGAGGGAAAGGAGTGAAAAAAGTATCATGAAAGTATTTCAGAGAAAGTCAGTCTTCAAGATTGGGTAGTACAGCACTCTCCATTCTTTCACTGCTAATATTAACTCATTCATTAGCTGATGAAGTTCGTTCACGAGGCTTATTTGTCCTGTCTTATGGTTCAGGGTAAATGGAACATATGTCTTTCCCTGTTAGTGGGAGGTTGGCTCTTATACTACATCTTATAATGTATGTTTATAGAAACATGGAACAAAAATGAATTGCAGAGCAGGTATGATGAACTTTTCCATTAAGTTGCCATAGACACAAGTTAGAGCAAGAGGATGAGCAGCAAAGCACTTCAAGTTCCTTTTTATATGGGGACACTGAGTCTCAATACCTCATTTTTCCACAAGTCAGTTGTTTATTTGACTACTGGTTGTCAGCTGTTCTGAAACGGTATCGGTCTTTGTGGGGTTTCCCTTATTTGCTTGTTTGCTTTCTCCTTGATTTTACTTTGCATAATCTTTGGTTTCTAATAATGTGGTAAAGGAGGAAAAACTTTATCAACCTTGAAGATCTGATAGGAACAATGAGTGTTTCATACCTTCATCAAAAATAACTACTTTTGAATGAGGCTCGTAGAGTAAGACTTGTCCATGGTTCTCTAATCTGTGAAATACAGGAACATATTAGGAACTTGCACTAAAATTGAGGACATTTTAAGAAGCTTTTTAATTGTTTGGCACTTGTTAACTGAACTTGAGAAGCTGTTTTGGAAATCTTAACTTTTCATTCCATCTGCACTTTAGATAAAGGCTTCTGATTATTATACGTGTAGCTTTTGCTTGTTCTCAAGTACAGATTCCTTTTTCCTGTTACCTTCTTTTGTCTTTTTTGCTGCTTATTTGTCTATAGAGTTTGCTAACCTCAAACTGTTATTCATACTGAACTCTGTCTCTTGGAAGGCATTAGCTTGGAAGCTCTTTATATAGCTAACATTGAGGAGTTAAGTATACTGTAATGTGCTTTTCCTTAGAGTGGCCTCATAATCTAAGGGAAAGCTGATAACATCGTTTCATCTTATCTCCTTTCTGTGAAGAATAATCTTTCTTTTATTTGCGGTAGGTTGTTTAGTGGCTATGGATACCCACTGTTCTCTTGTCTTAAATCTTATTGGCATTGACGGTATCCATCTGCGCTTATTATAGCATAGTATAAATAGATTTGTAATGCACTAATAGGTTGTAACAGTAATAGCAACTGCATGGACTGCGTTTGCTTTATAATCAGAATGAAAGGACGGCTGGAGCAAGCGGTGTTCTGTTAGGGGAAGATGAATGTAGGGAACCACAGAATCAAAGTGCAATTAGAGCATCTTTGCTTTTAGAAACCACCTATTTTTTTTTTTTTATTTCCCAATCCTCTGATACTTCATGGTCTATGAAGCATTTGATACAACTAGCAATGGAAGGGAAAAGTCATTGTTTGGTTCAATTTCTTTGCAGTTCCTGCCCAATTTTCATGTTTAACTCTTTCCTTTACATAGGTAATTAAATTTAAGCTAACACCCACCAAGAGCAGCAGAGAGCCTACAGTGCCCATTCATTAAATAAGGAAAGCAATCTCACTCCTGTTAATGGCTGGTTTTGTTTTTTTTTCATGAGTACTTTTAGAGCTACTCCTGAATTTTCACGCATAAGGAGACTTTTATTCTAACCAATGTGTTTGTTTTCTTTTCCTATCAGTATGTGAAGGGCACTTTTTTGTTAAATAGTTTCAATTATGCTTTATGGATGTCTTCCTAATGTAGGTATTCTTTAAAAATATTGAGTTTACAGTCAGGTTTGTACTGTTGTGTAGTCATATATTTTAAACTGATATAACCATCCTCCTCAGAGATATTCAGGAGCTGCCTGGATGTAGGCCTGCTTGAGCAGAGTTTGGCTCCAGTGACTTCCAGAGGGCCCTGCCAACCTCAGCTGTTGTGTGATTCAGTGATACCTGAGTGCATTAGTAGCCGCAGATGAGCAGCTTGCATTTTTCTACATTATGGAAACACTTCTCTTAATATGTTGTGTACTAAAGTCTATCCAGACCTTGTTTGTTTTTCTGCAGAAACTTCTCCCTAGTTAGCTGTTTCTTTTCTCAAGTGATATGTAATCACTGACTCCGAGTAGACTGTCCACTCTCAGTCTGTTCAGCACCTGTCCAAAAAAGTCTGCAAGTCATCAAATAATTCTGTATCTTGCACTTATTCCTCAAGCCTGCCCACAGCTGAAAATAAACTCCTTTGACATTTACTAAGTTTGCACTGATGACAAAATCCATTCTGTTGTTAGACCTGTGTAGCAGTGATAAGGGCAGAACTTATTCCTCTGTAGATGCTTCTGCATGTGTAAAATACCTTGTGTTTTGACAGCTATTTGTTGAAACAGGAGAAACTGATTAATATGCAAAGTGTAGGAGGTGTATTTATTGATGCTTGTCTCTTTGAGGGTTGGGTGGCAGTGAGTTCGCTGTTGCAGAAAACCCAAACAATGGTTCTCGTAAACAGAATTAGCCCATTGGTATGCAAAGCAGGAATCTGTTGTATAGTGTGCCCTTCCAGCCTTAGGCAGAAGGATGGATACCCTAGGCAGTGTCACATTTAGGTAGCCGGTGTGAAACGCCGAGAACTCTTTTCATTCATAAAATTTAGGGCCAAAAGGGACTGTTGGGAGTGTTTATATACTTATGCCTGAATATAGCATCTCATTAACTTACATCCAGACATTGTATTAAACCTGGAAATTCTAGTTGGGCAAAAGTACTCCAGTCTCTGGGAGGCTGTGTGTTACTGGTGTAGATGAAGAAAGCCTTGACTTGGAAGGCCTGCAGTATCAGGGCAGTAGTGATCTAAGCAGCATACATATGATGTTTTGCAGCAGGATAAGGGAGAGTGCCATTTAAACTCATGCCAGCCTGATCTGACCCTGTGTGTGTGCATGTGTCCTCACAGGAGCTCCTAGGCTGGGTTGGTGACCGGGGATAGGAATTTTACTCTGTCTCTCATGTTGCTGAGCAAAGTACTCAATATTAGAAGTGTTTCTTGCATCCAACCTCATTGTGACTGCTAATCTTACCTTACTCTCGAGCATTTGTCTGCTGTATAGTGAGAATGATGGTTATTTATGTTTGTGAAGTGTAGAGTAAAATGGTAATTATCAGTTAATAATTTTGTGAGGCAGTTGTCTAAAGTAGCTTAGTAGTTGACCAGAAGAAATACTTTATTTCAGTACATGTCGTTATGTATCGCATAAGAACATGACAAGTATGGCTACAAATATCTATAAAAGGTAGTAGGAGGTACTAAGTAGGTTTTGGTGAAATTCATTAAATTATTCCGTGATGCAAAACTGCACTTGGACACCAGCAGTGCTTATCTGTTGTAAAGCGTGGTACTGTCCTGCGTAGTTCATGTCCTGAAATAATGTGGCTTGTTGTGGAGGCTGGATTTTAACTTGAATGTGAAAGAACCTAGAAGTTTTAGGAAGAGTCAGACTGACTTCCCATCCGTGTTTGACTGCAGCTGGGACAATTCAACAGCATGAGTGTTAGGAGGCATTTCCTTAAAACATTGCAAGCTACTGTCATACGTTAATAGTAAGAAAGCTCAGCGTGTGAATAACACCTTTATAGGATTTATTTGCACAACTATTTCCGCTTTATTTTAGTGCAGGCAAAGGATAGTAATTTGCACTCATTTAAAGGTCTGAAACGTTCTAGTGCTAGTAGCTCCAAGTCCCATGGATGTAAAAATTACATATGTGACTTATACAACTACTTTGAAATATATCAGTGTTCAGCTTATGCTGGTATAAAGCATAACTAAGCTTGAAAATCACGTAGATGTATTTTCAGTTTTGACAGCTGAATTTTTCCAGTTGCTTTAGTTAGGTAGCTCTAGCCAAACAGCTTGCTCATTAGACCAAAAAACCTGCCAAGAGTAATCAAGCATGGGGATGAAACAAAAGACATTGTGATTTACTGTTTTATGCTTGGCGTTTATCAGGACAAGTGCTTGAATGAAGGGAAGAAAAAAAGGAAAAAAGTAGAAAAAAAAAGATCTTCATAATGCAGAATTAATGACTATGATAAAGTCTGAGTGCCTCAGTGATGTACAGTCAGCTAACCCTGTAGTGCCCTTAAGTGTTGTTGGAAATCTTTCCAGTAGCGTATTTTTAAGGAATTTGGCAGTGTGAGTCACAGTGAAGTTACTTTTCCTACTTCTCTCACGCCTTCATTGTGTATTTCACTGGGATAACATCCTATTAAATTGGACTACAAACCAGTTTGTGTGCTGTCTTTCCTTGTTCAACTGAGGTCACTGAGAACATGTTCACCGATGTTGGTGAGCGGCGGTGTTATGTCTTTAATTATGCCAGCATACTTGTTTAAAGTCATTATATGAAAACTAATTCTACAGAATAGACTTTTGAATACATTTTGCCACTTGGAAACATGGGGGAGGGTTGATTCCTTTTTAAAGCAAATCACTTTCATGAGTAAATTCCTCACTTGGTTATTCATTTGATAGAAAGCAATCTCTTGATTTCACTGACCTGAATCAAAATATTTTGTCTGGGGCAATTGATCTCGTATGATTTCTGGATGTGTGTTCCTAGCCCATGCCCACTGATCTGCTGTGTAGCTTCCTGGAGGTGTGGGCACATGGCTGTGTGCTGCCTGACGGGCCAGGCTGCTGTAGTGTGCTGCACATTGTACAGTGTGCTCTGCTTACCCCTCTGGCTGAATCACATGTTGTGGTGTGCGACACACTGCTGAGGTTCAGTTCAGTGACAGGGTGGCAATTAGTAAGGAAAAGGAAAATCAGACATGCTTAAACAAACAAAAAAAGCTCTGGTCTGCATCACAAGATAATATTACCAAGACCAGATTTTCAGGCTGGGTTAGGAAAGCTATTTATATAGATAATATTAATAAAACTGAAGTTGAAGAACCTGTTTTGTGAGAGGTATGAAGGTATTTGCTGCATGGCTTAATTCTGTGGCAAATTAGGAGAGTTCATGGTGAAGCTCAACAGTGGGAAGGATTTACCTACTTCTTTCTTAATCTGAAACAGATTTGAATTTTCCGGACTGGGTTAATCATCTGATAAAGTAATTCTGAGATGCCTGAAGTAAGGCACAAAGCTGTCGGCAGTGCTTTATTTTGGTTTGACAAGTGTAGTACTTTCTGTGTCAAAAGTCTCACACTGACAAACAGCAGTGTACCAGGAAATCAGAGGTCAAGATTCAAGGTAAGAAATACCATGCTGTAATTCCAAGAGTTAGCTTTCCAGAAACATGAAGTCTACTCCTGTTCTTACGATGATGCACACTACATCACTTAATTTCTGTTACACTTGTCCACAGTTTATGTTCTTGCAAAGTAATTGGGTCTCTTGATGTCTGCGGTGCTTGTGGTTTAAACTTCAAGGAGGAGTTCAGATCTGGAGTATTCTTCTCCGCTGTAGCAATAGAAAGCATGATGTTGAGGTCTTGCTTCTTCCCTTCTGCAAATTTAAGTTCCTTAAAGAAGGATTTAAATGAATGCTGTGCTTGTTTAGGTCCAGTACAGGTAACAAAAAGGTGTTGTTTTCCTTTGCCTGTGTGTGTAGAATTTTATGAAAGGATTAGCACTTCCTGCTTTTCAAAACACTGTTACTGTTCTGTGTTTGTGTTGTTTTCTTTTAGGATTTACAGTGTTACGAGTTTCTGTTACAATCTATTACAGTACGCAGGGAAAACATCCTAAGGACAGCATAGGTTGTTCAGTGGGAAAAGGGTTTAAGAGCTGATCCAGTTACATGAGATTAAGAAAAAGTTAAGGGCTCTGCTCCAGCAGTATAAAATTAGTTAAGGACATAATAGTATGATTTAGCTGTGTGGTGTTTAAGTGATTTTGGCTTGAACTATTAGCGACAAGCAGTGGAAATGACTGACATTACTGCTGGCAGTAGGTGTATGTGACCAGGGAGAGTCCTGAGGTGGTCTGCCAACACCGTGTTGTATTGTATGCACAACTTTGTTGCATCCTTAACTACAAAGGAGGAGGAGATCTAGCTGATGGTTAATATAGTATTTATACATTATGATCCATCTGTAGTCCAGTCTCATTAATCGATAGAATTGACATCAATAATAGAGGGGTTCTGCCACTTGGTTTCTGAGGTGAACCAAGCTATCAGTGTAATTGTACCTAGTTACTTGCTACTGAATGTGTAGATATTTCTTCACTATGAATGTGAATTTCTCATGTGCTGAGTACTCTTCTCTAACCAGCAAAAGGATGAGGCTTATGGTGACTGTTAGGTGTAGAGTTTGAAGTCAAATGCTCTGATTCCTTTTCATTGAGATGTATTTTCTGAGCGGTGTGTGTGGGATTTTTTTTTTTTTTTTCCTGTTCATTCAAATGATTATTTTTAGAGATAGTTGTTGACTTCATTTGCTTTTGGTATAGATAAAGCTGTTGTTGGTGATCTTCAAATTTATATCTAATTTCTCTCTGTAAAAGCTTTAATAAAATGAATTCATTTCAAGATAAATGACGCTCTAAATAATACTTTTTTTTTTTTCAAGTGCCAACATATTATGAGAATTCACGTGAGTTTTTGCACATGCTGTTGCAGAAAGATGTACTGCAGTGTTATTTGGGTCTTTGTTCAGTCACTAAACATTTTTCTTAAGACTTTGTTGTGAATCCTGTGTTTGGAAGCTAGAAAGAAGATAGCATTGCATAGTCGACAGAGTATTAAACTTATAGTTCTCCCATTGGCATTCTTAAGGTTTTGCTGGTTTTGGCAGTGTTTAAATGGTATTCTCCTCCTATAGCCAAGGATTCATCTGTTAGGTGTTCTGGTGATGCTACCACACCGAGTAAGGTATCTGAAGTCTTGAAACGTCATGTGTTCAGTGAAACCCGACCTTCTTATTTTTTTGTTTGGGTTAAAATGCATCCTTTATTTTGGTCAGTGGTTAGCAGAGCTCTGTTATAAATGCCACATAACTGTCCGAAACACAGAATTTGTGGAGGAATTTGCTGTATAGTTTTTTTGCTCTACTGCTTGGTAATATGAGATCAGCTGTTTATAAAGTAGCAGATTAATTTATAGGTAACTGTTTATAGATATACTCATCCTGGGCAAATGCTGATTATTCAATACTGCTAACTTTATTCAAGACGATTATACAAAACCCAACTGAAAACATATGCCTTTTCACTAGTTGACACAGGTCATCTTATTTGGAACCAGCATAAGCAGTTATTTCTTTAGCTAGAGATTCTTTGGGTAGCATTAGCTGTCCATTAACATGTATGTAGAGGGCAGACATTCCTTGGCTGGAAGAGCTCGCTACTGATACAAAAAAAGTGCACAAAACCAACCATTTGGGGGAAGTGTTAAAGTGGTGTTAAAAATGTGGGCCTCCTTTGAAAGAAAATTCTTTGTTTAGGGAGGCTGCTTTGAAAGGACAGAATTAGATACACGCAGAAATGTTTGAATTAATAAATCATTTTCATAAGGCAGTTTTTTTCTGCTTAGTTTTCAGCATTTTAAGAGAGGATAATGAAACAAAGTGACATCAGGGAACCATTCTTGGTGACATCGTTGCTGACTTGTATTTGCAAGGAGTGGAAGGAGGGCTGAGCTAGTTGTAGCATTGTACTTTCTAAAATGAATCTGTCCAGAAATGAAACAGTGAGATGCATAAGAGGGAAGTATTCAAATGAAAATTAGTTGGAAGAGACAGCTTCACAGTAATGATGTTCACCCAGAGAGAGCACAGACTGCACCTGGGCCCATCCAAAAATTGCACTTTCACTGAAGGTGAGATGTTGTGGAACATGGATAATTGAGTGACATTAGGGAGTTGTGCTCTGAATGCAGTCCTGCAAGCCGCTGCCATCTGGAAGAAGAAATGACTGTGGTTACATAAACCCTTTCAGTTTCTCTCTTCATTTTCCTGCAAAAGATGTTAAGGATACAGAAGTGGTACAAATACAATGCAAAGACAAATTTGACACCTCTACAAAACCTTTTTTTCCAAAGCAGTCAAAGCAGAAACAGTGCAAACAATGCTTGCTAAAGGTAGTCATTAATGTAATAAGAGCCAGTCAGTCTTTTATTTATGTATTTATCAATCTACTTATTTATTTTAGCATGGATATGTCTATCAACGTGAATGCTGTATTTTGAAGACCAGTAAAATGCTGTGTGTGTTTTTGAACTCAAATATTCACCACATGTTAAACTCAGTTTTGCTTTTCTAAAGGTAGATTTTCACATTTCACATTCCGTGGGACTATTGATAATTCACCTGAAGATGAAAAAAACTTGGAAGTGCATGTAGGGGGTAGTTGGTTTTTAGAAATTATCCTGTGGGATTTGTTTTGTCTAGTTATTTAAACAGTGAGAATCAGACCTGCATGTGCAAAGGCTGCTCTGTAAAAAAAATGATCTACACAGAGATATTTGAGACTGTAAATAGTCATTTCATCAGTCATAAGTTATTTATGACTGATTTAGATAAATTTATATATAAATATTTATTTATTTGCAGTTGATGCGTTTCTTAGTTGTTTCTGTCAGTGTGCTTTCCTGTCACTGCCCATTATAGGATTGGGAAATTATCATTCCTCTGCTCTTACTACATGTCTTTGTCATGGCTCAGAAAAGTATTTGTCAGCAGGACATGAGTCCCTCTAGCAGGTATTAATTTCTACCGAACACTTTTTCTGGTAGTGGTGGGTACTTGTCTTGGGATTTTACTTCAAAGAGTGGAATAAGCAGCTGATTGAGATAATATTTAGTTGGAATCACAAACCATCTACTGAGTCAGATCATGATTATAAAATGGCAGTCAGCAAATGTTGTGTGCATATGAACATCAGTGTGCAGTAAGTGGGGATGAGGAGCAGAGTGTGGTGCTGTAGCTGTTCCTTCTGCTATGTTCCCTGTGGAAGGACTTAACGCTGTATCTGTACAGCAAAAGATTCTCTAGAGAAGGGTTATGAATGAAGAGGTGGTGATAATAATGAAAATACAAGAGTAGTTTAGCTCTAGTAATGCAGAAGTGTAAGCAGGTTGATTAATGCTTTTTCTGAGCAAAACCTACAAAAAGCACTGTGGTACTTGAGCTTGGTATGCAGAAACACTTTGGATATCTCCATGGGACAGCAGGGTATTTTATGTGGGATAGCACAGTGTGAAGATAATGATCAGTAACTGCTGGAGGTGTTCTTGCACAACAGTTGGCACACTTGCTGGTACGTGGCAGTTAGTTGATACAACTGATTTTTGAACCGCAACCCTTAAAAAATAAATGTACCTGTTACAGCTGGCATACATTTCATTAATGTCACTTTCTGCAACAAGTTCCATGATGGTGTTGCAAAACCAAATTGTTCATGTTCAGAGGCTTTGATGCAAATCGCTCTTCTTATCTGTAAGGTATGTCATTAGCTCGTGAATTTTTAAACCTGAAACCTGAGAATTATTGCAGTTGCTTATGTACTTGTTTTCTTTATCTGGTAACTACATTTCTAATTCAAGTACAGAAGGCAAAGTGGTATTTTTGTGAAGAAACATACATAGAAAGTTTCATGATTTTTGCTTTCTCTTTCCAAAACACTTCAGAGCTGTCCGAATGCTTATGAGTACCAGAGAAAGCCCATGGAGGTCACTGACTCTGTTCTCAAATACTGTTGATAAATCAGCTGTGCTACTGTCACATTTCTGTTGTTTCAGCTGAGACTCAATTCAGGACTCCCAAGGTTTGGGAGTGATTTTTATTCTTGTTTCTCTTTGAATTAGTTTGAGATGGAAAAATAAAAGAATATGTAGATTGGGATGTGAGAGTGATTCAAACAAACTAACGAGAAGCATTGTGTTGAGATGTTGTTTATGTCCTTTGCTAGTTACACATGCAGTATATAAGTATTTTATCTGTTCAACAGCAAAGTGAGAGAAGCCTCTGCCCGTCAGTATGCTGCTTCAAGGTTTTCAAATAAAAAAGCAGTCTCTTGGAAATAAGGATATGAGCTCAAATTCCTTTTGGAAGTGTTATTTTTTATAACTACTGCATCTCCTTTTTTTCAGTAAGGACGCATCAGGAACCTGGCACCAAAGCATTGAAACAAGATCATGCTGATGTGGAAAAGCATGTCACTGGACATTACTATCACTGTTGTGTGATAGTAATGTAAATATTTAAGGCAAACGACAGGTTCTTTAAGTATGTTTATAATACTTTAATAGAATTGGTATTATAATAGGAATTACCCATTAATGTTGGAGTAACCTTTCTATTTTGTTAAAAATGCTCCTGGATGTTACTCTCTTTTCTTTTCTGTTTTTTTCCCCACTGTGAAACTGGCTGGAAACTGAGAAATTAAGACAGGCATTTATCTTCTAAGCCTTTCAGCTTTGAGTAATGTGATAGTTGAAAAGGGAGATAATTTTGCAAACGTTTCTATCTCCTGAAAGGTCGTCCCTTTTCTGTGTGATTTGAGTTGTAATTAGAAGCAAGAATTATTTAAAAGGAGAGTGAGCTGCTTGATTAAAAGGGCAAATCTGCTATCAGTACAAATTCTGCTCCTGAAGTGTCTCAGCTTCCTTTTCAAGAGACCTTTTCTCTCCCCTCCCCCCATTTGAGCCTGTTAGAACCTGTGTAAGTTGCTTTTCACTCCAAATGAGAATACAGTCCAGGCAGGGGTAAATTGTTAACGCGGTCGTCAGAGGAATGAGAAGCCTTCAAGCTGTGTAGATGACCGTGTTGGTTTTGCTGACTGACTGTTTCTGTATGTGTTCTAGCTCAGAAGTAGTGGTTTTTGCAAGGTCTGTAGTAACAGCATTGTGTGAAGAATGTCCAGCCTGAATAATTGCAGGCAAGGTTTCCTGTAGTTCCACTGTAGATTGTTATTGTAGTGCTGGTGTTGCCTTTCTTCATCCTGGTTGTTTTCTGTGGCTAGATTTTTCTTGGATCTAAACCTCAGGTGCTTGAGAACTTCGTTAGGTGTCTCTGTGTGTCTCTGGAAGAAAGTGCCCAGTGGTAGGGCAAGAGGAGATTTCCTTTGAGGACGTCAGGAAAGATATCTACAGGGCCATGAGCAAGGTCTGTCGCCCTAAAAATCAGACAGTAGTGGAAAATCTTTGAGAGAGGACCTGTCTTGTACCTTCCGTGTATCTTTATGTGCACATTTTTATTCCTTTACTGAGCAAGAAACAAAACTAGAGTATGACTTCCATGGCTTTGACTAGATTGGGAAGACCTTGTAATGCCAGAGCAGTTATTGTGATTCCTTTAACTATCAGAAATTTCTTTCCCATAATTCACCTCATTATTCTTGTTTAAGTCCAGTACACCTCACCTAATTCCTTGCATTACATTTCTGATGTTTCTCTTCTCTAAGGCTTCTAAAATGAGTGATATTTACACCAGAGTATTGAAAAATAAACCTCTAATGTAAGATTTGAGACTAGACATGTAAACTACCTTTCCTTAGGAACGACAGGTAATTTAAATTAGTTATTGCCATATTGTAAGTGAAAATATTGATGCCTTTTGTCTCGATCACTCTTGTTTAAAACAAACTGTGACCAACACAGAGGTTATAGAAGTTTTGTACAAGCGGAGGTAGAAGGAACTTTTATTTTTAGTGAATTAAGGCTGTAATCAAGTGTAGAGCCTGCATGCTTATAGACTACTTCATATATTTCAATGATGCTTGGTATTTTAGGGGAAAAGATAAAAGCCTGGTATGTCACGTTACTGTGCAGTTAGCTGACCTTTCTGTAAAAGCTGGTATTCCTATGATCTGCTGAGGCATGACCTTTGTATGTCTATTTTTATGCTGTTCCACTTCAGTGTAAGATTATTCCCTATGAATAAGGGAAAGTTTAAAAATTGTACCCTGCAGGGATGTTTCCAGAATGGCATTTCTTTTCTGTCCTTTAACCTTGGCAAGATTATTGGTTAATTGATACTCTTTTGTGACCACACTTGTGTTGAAGAACATGCACTGTATACTTCTGACTTTCTGATTTTTTCTAATTATTTACTAATTTGCATATTCAAATGTGGAATGTTGCATGCTGTTTTCTGTTTGGAGTAGAATTGATAGGACAACATTGCTTGAAATTCTTGGAAGTCTGTGGAGTGCTTCAGTGAGCTTTAGCCTGGACCTCGCAAATGAAGTTCTGTTCCATGCTTGCAGTTGATAGGATGTTGATCAGAGTAACAAACTGCAAGATCAGTAGTAAATTCTACAGCAAATGAGGAAATGGAAGCAGATCATGAAGTGAAAATGAGAAAAATGAGTGGTGAGATGCCTCCGTATCCATGTATGAGTAAAGATGTTCAGCAAAAGCAAGGAAAAATCGGGGATAAACTAAGCAAACAAAACAGATTTTCGTATAACATACACAATGCCATATTTGTTTACTTAGGAATGCTTTACATATCTTTTAAAAATAAAGTTGTTCCCCTGTATACAAAGACAGAAATTGAATCTTGTCACTTTGCACCACAGCTGTTTACTTCTGAGCCCAGGGGGGAAGAGTATGGCACAGTAATATGCAGATGCCTGAGCAGAGACAAGGGTTGGGAGTTCCTGATGGATATGATCACTGTTTGCAGCATGTTTTCCAAAGTGAATCAACTTTCATACATAACCTTATGTGAGAGGCAGTGACACTTCAAAGGAAAATGTTCTGCCTGTAGGATCCTACCTAAAATACTTGGTTGTGGTTTCAGGCATGAGACTTGAAAGGGTTTTTGGTGACACAGCACCTGAAACTTCCAGACATTCTTTATCCGTCCTCCAAAGAGAAGAGGCAGCTCTCTCTGAGTGTAACTAAGCTCTCATGCAAACACACACTGATGGAATTTGTCTCTAGCAAGTCAGAAAGTGTTTTATTATGCATGATGGGAACCTGACTTCACTTTAGGCCACAGGGTAGATTCAGGAAAGTGCTCTAGAAATAAGGAGTCAACACTAGATTATATGAATGGTCTGTGTGAAATACCTTTTAAAAATCATTTTAATGCATTCAACGGGAGCTTAATTTAATATTTAATGAAATATTTAACGCAAGGAAAGAAATGTTGAGCAACTGGGAATAACTAAATGCTGGTGAGAATTAACAGCATTGCTCTGTTCTGTGCAGTTCTGTTCTGAAGACTTATGGAAGTAGTGTTCTTCTATCTAGAGCGCTCATATCCTCTTATCAGCAACCTGGAAATTGAAGTTTACTTCACTAACGTGGGAAGTTTTCCATTCTTTCTGTACACTGAATAGAAACTGCCTTTGTGCCTTTGTGTGTTTCTGTTTTGTCTCCTCCTGTTTGATGAAAAACATATCCTGTATCCTCATTACAGCCAGAAGTCTGGTATGGTTGTATGGTTACTTTGCTGCTCATGAAGGCTTTGTTCAAATTAAACCACTTAGTCCCAGTCTTTTCTTTGCTTTTCTAGGGAGCCTCTTGTTGAGGCAATATAATTATGCAGAAAGTACGCTAATGACTGGGCTGCTGTAAAACTATTAAAGGAGAGCCTCAACATTCTAAATGATCATAAACAGGACTAATTCCCTAATTATTCTAGGCATAATTACTCCTCTGTACTACAGACCTAAATTATTTCTCTTGTTTGTAAATGTTTCAACTGTTGCTCCTTATAAAGAACAAAAGAGTTCTGAAATATTTCCAGTTTTACTGACACGGATTAGAAGTTTAATGATTAAGGACATGCAGCGTGCCTGTTTTGTTTACAATTGTTTCATTACACTGAGGGTTTTTTTGTCAAATAAACCTTGTGCCCATGCAGTGGTTTATCAGTTGAAGTAAGATCTTGCTGGCATTAGTGACGGTGTTTGCTGTTAAATAGGACTGTTCACTTCTACATACCAGAATTGAGAGTGCTCCAACCAAGACAGTATAATTTGTTCATATTGCCTTAAAATACTGCAGAGGAGTTTTCTGTAGGGGAAAAAAAACCTCTGAAATTTCTGAAATAAATACCTGGAAAAGTGCCTCTTCAGGGAAAATTGACAGTAATTGGGGACTTGTTACTTGCACTCTTCTCTAAAATATATGCAGATAATCAGTAATGCCAGTGTCAACTCAGTACTACTTTTGTATCTCACGTCACTGGCCTATTTATTATTCCATTGCATTGTAGATGAAGATATGCTGAAGGAGAGAACAGATGACTTTTGGCTCTGTGTAGAGGTTTCCTTTTCTTCAGAAGTTTGCATTTATTCTGAAAGAGAACTTTTTTTTTTATTTGAAGAACATCACAAACTCCTATACAAAGGAGCTGCTGGATTTCTCTTGAAGCCAGAGCAATGTATTGATCATTTTAACATGCATTTTAAAGAGTAATATTATTTTGATGCCAGAATTCATGGCATGTTCGAAGAAACCTTGAGTTCAGGATTAATAGAACAGCTTGTCCTCTGATCATCAGTTTACAGTATGGACCTCTCTGAAGAGGGAGTTGGTAGTGTTTTGTTTATTTATTTTGGTTGTTAGCTATTCTGTTTGGCAGTTTTTCTTCCCAGTAGCTTTTATATACTTATTTTTACTACATGCAAGCAAGATGTGTTTTATATATAAAAAAATATTACATGGAAAAAGAAGGCTCTGTCAAACTTTGATATCTGAAATCTGTTTTTCTTACTACGAAGGACCATTCATTCACTCCAACATACGCTAGAGTACCAAAGCTTCTCAAGATAGAAATGCAAATGCCACAAGAGCAATTATGCTGTCATTGCAAAATAAGAAAACGTCATTTAAGCACAGCAGATTATGTTACACCTTCATAAACATTTTACTATACAAATTAAAATGATTGGCTACTGACGAAAGTGATACAAGTCCAAAGATGCCATTCTTCTCTGATACAGTTGAAATGACTGCAGCTAAAGATAACTAGTCCATTGCTGTACTGACAATTCCCCAGTTCATCTGTAAAGCACGCTGGGGAAGACCTTGTAGTTTTGGCAGCATACTCATTGCAGACTGTGCTGAACTACGTAATTGGCTCAGTGCAATACTAGTCCTGTTGTACTTAAGTCACTGCATGTACAGAAGTTCACTTAGTTGCATGTAAAGTCCCTTTCCTTGGCTATATTATAATGACTATGACAGGCAAGTATTGAGAATTATTACTTCAGCTGGTAAGTGATGATTAGAGGGTAACAGCCTCATATTGCTTTTAGTCTTTTTCAAAAGCTCAGACAGCTATCTCTGTGTGTTTGCTTTGTGTGCCAGGAAGAGTTGGCAGCTCGAGTGTTTGCAGTCAGAATACTTTTGTCAGTCACGGAAATAATAGGGCTGTGGTATTGCTAGAACATTCGCTGGATAAACTGCTAGGGTTAATGCCATTTACTAAAAGGGCAAGCTTTATTTGCTGACTCTTGAGTCCTCTGTTGTGAGTCCTTTCCAGTACTGCAGTACTTGGAACTCTGTGCTGAAGAAAGCTCCTTTGAGACTTGGTCCATATAATTGGTCTCAGAAAACAGTGGCGTGCTCACGGGTATGATGAGAAGTGTCCAGTTGCTGCGTATGTTTGTTTTGTACCTGTGGGGAGAGAAACAAATAGATTTTTTTTTTTATATACATCTTGATGTCTTGTTGCGTGCTGGTCAGCTCGATGTGCTGCTGTTCTGTACCTGAGAATTGTATTATCAAATTATGCTTCGTGGACCAGTATGTATTTAAAGCAGAAGATGAGATTTTGGAAATGGTGTGGTATTTCTGCACAGCACAGTGAGACCTGATTCACTACAGAGATACAAAATTGCTTCCTACTTCATTTGGCAATTCCACAGCTATTGTTTCTCATTCTCGCTCTGTCCTGCTCTGAGTTTGTTCTGTCAAGCTCTACGCCAAAAAGCTCCCACACACCATGCTCCATATGTGCAAGTGTACAGGTGGAAATGTTGTCATCAGTTATTGGTGCAAACAGTCTCACAAGTGCTTTTGAGAAGTGCTAGGAGTTGTCTTTGGATTGTGTTTTGCTTTGCTCTGACTCGCTGGAGGTCAGCGCTTTAAACCAACCCGCTACGTCCTCCATAACGTCTTTCTTCTGCACTATTTTTCTCTTTCTAGAAAATTTAAGCCGTTGCATCCTTAGGGTATGTTGAAATGTCTTCAATCTGGTCAAATTCTGGATTTATTCCGGTGGTTTAGAAAGGTGCTCAATGTAACTGTGGGAACTGTAGCACGAGAAAGCTGTATTTGTATGTTAGAATATGTGTGAGGGCTGAAGAACTGAAGCAGTATTGGTGACGTGAACCTCCTGTGTTTGAACTGTACTCAAGCAGCGTGTTCTTGTCTCAGTGAGGCTGGAGTTGACCACCAGGGGGCAAAACAAACATCTGCACTGCCCCGTGTTCTTGAACTGCAACTACTCTGGTCAATAGAATTTGTTTTTTCCCTGTAATAATTGAAAGCAGTTTTTCAAGCCAAATGTTAATTTCTGCTGAGGAAGCTTAGTTACCTTGATTCATCATGTGGCCACAGTAATCTGAAAGAACCACTCTGAAACAGCAAATAATTGTTTGTTCCCATTTTATATGCTTCCTTGGAAACTAGGTGCACATCGTACTGCTGGCATATGCAATCAAACCCATAATGTTTTACTTATCTTTTAAGGAGACAGTTGATTAGTGTAGACACTGTTTAGTAGCTTAAATTGCTTTCTGTCGTACTGTATTAGCACGTGTTTTGATTTTTCATTTGGTTTTCCTTTAAAGACTTTCCTTCCTATTTAACATAAATTCATGGCTGATAGATCAAATATATATGTAATTAAGTGCATTTAATGTTGGAATGGAAACTTAGAGTGACATATGGTTTTCTGTGTACCTATTATTTAAAGTAGAAATATGTCATCAGGTTACATCCTTGTTTTAGGATAGGTGAGTGTATATTCTTTCTGTGATTGCTCTGGTTTATAACAAATCAAAACTGCCTTGAACATAACGTTGACAACTTGACCCTCAGTGACTTGGGATGTCTATTTTTTTCTCTGTGGTAAAAAAAATCTTTTAAAAACGTGATTTTTCAGATGATTCTGAACTATTTATTCTTCTGTCATTGTGAACATATGTTCGTATGACACGGCATTTCTTCTGAAGGTAATTCTGTTTGTTTAACAAGCCGTCTTTGTTCAGTGTTTTCGTTTTGGAAATAGGCAGTTAGTGAGTTGCAGGCTGCACTTTGATGAATAGTTCTCTTGGGGAAAAGTGTCTTCATCCACTCTGTAACTGCCTTTTACTTCTGAATGGAATCAAATCTGCAGTTGCACCTGTTCAGCTGTTGTCTCTCTCCAGTCTTCAAAGTGGGTCATTTTACATAAAATCTAGTTGGCCTATTTGATCTTTTAGATCCCGCAGGGATTTAAAGTGTCAGGTGTTACAGAAGGAAGGAAATCCCCTCACTGGAGGACGAATGCACATGCAGGGCTGCGTGTTACTGTCACAGTGCTGGCTGTTGGCACGCTGCTCTGCAGTTCTTTCACTCGCCTGGAGTCTTTCAGGAGTCACTTGCATCCGTCTGATCTTCTAATAAAATGCAATTGCACCTGATACCTCTGCAGAATGGTAGCTACAGTATCTGTAGTCTTTGGAAAACTTTCTCTTGAAGTAGCAGAGTTGAGTGAGGATGAGAGATAAATTTTGTATCCAACCTTATTTTTGCCTGTCAAAGAAAGATATTCAGTCCTTGTATCAAACATTCTGTCTATACGTAATGTTGAGATTCTCATCAGATTGCTTGCTAGCTTTTGTATTTTGGTTTCTTTCAGTTTTTTCTTTGTCTTATAACCAAATTGTTAAGAGTCGCAAGAGGGAATCAGATAAGAGATATGAAGTAAGGTAAAGTATATGACTTAACGTATGTCATATTGAAGGGCTCTGGAAGCATAGCAGTACAAGACAGCAGTGTTGGAAAATGGCTTTAATGTTCTTGACGTTCATGACATTCACATTATAAAGCAGCTTACCTATGTATATTTAAGAAGGAAGATACGTTAGGCAAACAAGAGATGAGTGCAGTTTAGCTATTTAGAGTACAGCTCAGCTAAGCACAGATATCTAGTTTCAGTTCAGTTGCTGTAAATTATTCTGCCTGCTCTCTACCTGACAGCTGGGGAGTAGAGATTTTCCTTAGATGCTCTGTGGTATGTGACAGCCCTGTGCAGATGTGTAGAATCTCCTAGGTAACACAATGCTTGGGCAACTATGTCTCACGTCAAGTGTTAATATGAAATCTTTAATAAGGGAAGCAACAGGTGAGAAGTTTGAAGAGCAAATTTTAAATTGCAGTGGAAAATCTGAATATCATCTGTACTTCTGTATCTAATGCCAAGCGTACAGATTGTATTAAAAAATTTGTAATTCTTCCTTAGGACGGACATTCTAAGTTGAAGTTTCTTGTGTTTTAGGATGCTGTTAACTCATAGTCTGTGGCTCAACTTATAACCTTCACTGGTCTGTTATAGAGTTTGCATAAGCATTTAATAGCCATCAAAGGTCTTTCTCCTTCCACAGTCCTCTAAGTAAACTCCTTGTATCAATGGTATGAAACAAATAATGGATCTTGTGTTACTGCTTTGCTATGCTTGTGGAATTTTGCCTTTTTTATCGATGGACTCCTGCATGTCAAGACGGCTAGTTCTGTTTTTCTAGTTACAAATGAACAAGTTATGTTAAGACCTCTGTCCTACAATGTAGTCTCCTTCTTCTGATATATTCGTTGATAACTATCCTGTTTAGAACAGCACTTCTTGTTCATAGGCTCATGGCTTTGCTTGTGACTTGATTGAACTAGACACTGTCTGTTTGCACCCAGTGTACACAACTTCCATCTCTGTGGGTGTGCATCACTGACTTGTATTCTGCATTACTTCTTTCTTAATCTTGCTTCAGCTTTTTGCTTTGTTTGTTTATAGATATTGAAAAGACAGTAATTGTTTATAGCCAGGAACGTAATATCCATAATATCTTACAAAGAAATAAATTGGATGACTTCCTGAATATAATTCTGTTTCAGGACTTTGTTATTTTAAGACTAATACTGTCTACTGTGCCACTTTTGTTCTACCGCAGTACCTCAATTAAAAGTCTGTTTCTTGTATCATGTACATTGTAATAATTCAGATGTATGAAAAATGTGGAAATGATACACAAGTCAAGCTAGATGTTTGACTATCTCAGCACCTTATGACAGAAGGTGTTTAGAACAGCAGTTAAGTGCACAGAAGTAGATGAAGATCCCTGAAATATCTTTTCCATTCTCCGATTCATACATTCTTTAAAAAATATTCATTTTTAAAAATCTATATTGTTGTAGTATCTTTTCTATATTTGTGTATCATAATATAACTGCTTTTATGAATGCTTAAAGAAAACCATGTGGATTGCAGTAGACTGGATGTAGTTTGCTACTCAGGTTATTTAAATGTCTCTTTTGTACTTTCTCTTGGTATCAAGCTTTTTTTTGAATTGCTGTATTAGTGCTGCATTGATCAGGAGAGATGTGCAGTAAATTGGGATAGAAACGAAAATGGATTTCTTTACAAGTACATTCTACCATGATCTTGTCCATTACACTCAAAGGTGTATGTCACTTTTTCCTTTCATCACAAAAACGTGAGCCAAAATTTTGACCACTGTTCCATCTTTAAGTGTTTTATGCTGCCTAAATGCTTTTTGTCCTCTTCACAGATTTCTGGCATTCAAAAAAAAAAAAAAAACCCAGCAAATAAACTGCTAAGAAATGTTCTGATAATGTAGGGAACAGTGAATTCAGAAGGGAAGGATGAAAAAATGCCAAATGACTTAATTGAACTGAAATTGTGATAGTTAAATGACCTATTAAATTCAATGGAAAAGAATCTAAAATAATGAGTTTATTAACAGAACATTATCAAATGTTAGTTTAATAATGGTAAAAAGGGAATTGCCTGACACATTGCCCACTTCTTTTCCCCGTCTCCTCCCAGAAGGGGTATGAGAGCTCAGAGTAGCACAGCAAAGCAGTAATAGTCACCCTTCAGCTTGTAACAATGCCACAAGGGGTGGTAGTATGATCAGAAGGATGATATATCAAACAAAGCATTAATTTCACCCAGTCGGGGCCACGGATCATCGAAACACCTTCTTGATGGTGCTATAGTTGTTCCATAACAGCACTGAACAGCAGAGAGAAGTTCAAGTCCCTGAGAGGGCTGCTACAACGACATTATGCTTGGAAATTGTTGAATTTTTAGGTAACCTTGCTTGGAACCAGGAGTTGAATTTTGATAGTCTGTGTGGGTTCCTTCCAACTGAGGTACTTTTTATGACTTTCCTCAAGGCTAAAGACAGTTATTGAAACTTTGAGTCATTTCTTGTCTTGTTTCTTCCACGTGTGCTTCCACAACAAACTGATAGGAAACCTGCTGCAAGAGGCAAGACCTTGATTCTGTCTACAGGAGCACTTTTCAAACTTTGATTTGCTGCTGCAACCATACGTTGTTCGTGAGTGACTGAAGTCAAAGATTATTCTTTTCATGCTCCAGTTTAGCTTCAGATTTATAAGAATTAGATGATGAATTAGTGCTGAGTTGTTCCTCTGCGTGTATATTCCTCTCTTAAAAGAGAGGTGAAATGAAAATGTCTGAGTCATGTTTTGAATCCTGATGTGTCAAGATGTGTAGGAAACACTGTGAAATAGTTATTTCTATACAGACATGTGCTGAATACTTGGAAGATGTTGAATTGAGAGTGGTTGACCAAACTCTTCAAGAGGTTCAGAAATTATGCTGTGGGATAAGACATGAAGGTTTTTTCTTTTTTTTTTCTTTTTAAATTAAGATATCATCATAGCACATGTCCAGTCGGATTTTAACACTCTTTACAGCACAACAGGGTATGAGAGGATCAGGTTATTTGCAGTACTCGGTGGATTCTTGCTTTACACAAACTTTGCCATTACAGAACAGACACTGGGAAACTTTCACCATGATGAATGGCGTGTTGCAGTCATGTGTCTGACCAGCTTCAGGAACTTGTCCTTGCCGTGTTCTTGTCTATTAAGGTTGCTGTGTACCCTAATTCTTTTACCAGGAGTGCAATCCTAGTAAAATTGCAGTATTGGAGACTTTATTCTTTTCATTGTTAGCTGTGATTTTTATTTATTTATTTATTTATTCGTTCATTTATTTATTTATTTTTGCTGCTGTGTATTCATAATTCTAGTTTCAGCTGCTGTGTGTCAATGAACTTGAAAGCACTGGAGATTCAAGGCTTTGGTTTATAACTGCAATTGTAATATAGTGCTGTTGAAATTACATTTGAACATTCTCTTGTATTTATGCTCTTTTTTCTCTTGATTATAACCTTGTGGGATAATGCCACTGAATGGAGGAGTGAGAGCAAAATAATGGCACTGCTTCTTCCTTGTGACTCAAGTTTCAGTTCATTTTGTTGAACAGTGGTTTTTTTTGTTTGTTTGTTTTTTGTTTTTTTCCTGCAAGTCATCCATTCAACATGCATCCAAACTTTGGACGATGGATTACAGAACATAACCATTACTGTGTCCTGCATCACATGTGTTCATTGGATTGTTAGGAAAGTAACTTGTCTGAAAGCCATGATGTTTTAAGAAAGTAACCGTAGATACCATCAGCCTGTTTTCATTTTCTTTCCTTTAAGAAAAAATCAAGAACAGTGCTTTGTGACAGAGAAGACATTAGTCTTTCAAGGACAAAGTGAAACTAGCTTTTGGTGAAGAGCCTGTTGAATAGAATGTGATGCTGGAGAGAGAAGTTTTACCTTTTTTTTTCTCCACTTCTGTAGATCAGTAGTCCTGCTCCAAGGAAAAGAAGAGTAAAAGCTACTCAGCCAACTGTGACTTTCGCATTGGGCAGGCATCTTCCAAAACAAATGAATTGAGACCACTATGAAAATTGCATATTAGTTTACGTCTTAAATGTTGGCTGACAAGTAAGAAAAAGGAAAATATGTCAAATTCTATGTTAGCAATGATTAAAAAGCAGTAGAAAAGAAATTGAAAGACATAGCTCCTGCTTAATTCTACTTAGTACCTTGTCCATATTGTCACTCTTCTTCCTCCCTATCGTTAAGATATAGTAGAAAGAGAAGAAATACTAAGAACAGAAGAATTAGTATGAAAAAAGGTAGATTCTCATAAGAAGCTGCTTAATATTTTAGGACTCTCCATCTGTAGGAAGAAATGGTGAAGAACGATCACTGGTCTGCTTTTTTCCCCTTTAAAAACTTCTGAGTATGTATGGATCTGCATAACTGTTCTTGGGGCTTATTGGAGGTGGAGCCAGAAAAATGTGATTTATAAGGGTGTGTTTTTGAAGTTTATTGTTGTAGTCTTTATTTTTTAGTAAGCTATCCTCTGTAGGAACACGATCAGCTTTCAATGCAAAGCATGCCCATTTTGCCCTTGCCAGAGGAAGTTTGACTGGAGGCCCACCGCTGTCAGATATGACAGTAAGCTGAATTTACAAAATCCAGGTTGGATGGCAGAAAAGAACTCAGTGCATGGAGTGGTGATGAGTTCTTCATTTAACAGTCACTTAGAGATACTGAATAAAATATAACCTTTGTGGTGGCTGTAAAAATTTCACAATCAATGGCTTATATTAAAAAAATAATTATACAAATTAAGATGCATATTGTATAATTATTTAGGATGGAAAAGACCCATAAGGTCGTCAAGTGCAAATGTCATCTGCCCATACCAAGTCCAACACTGGAACGTGTTTATAGATGCCACATCTATACAGCTCTTAAATAACTCCAGGGATGTGATCTTCACCTCTTCCCTGTGCAGCCTGTTTCAATGTCTGACATCTCTTTCTATGAAGAAATTCTTCGTGACATCTAATCCAAACCTCTCCTACTGTGACTCCAGGCCATTTCCTTGTGTCCTATCACTTGTCACCAGAGATAAGAGGCTGACACTCTCTTTGCTGCAGCTTCCTTTTGGGCAGTTGTAGAGAACCATGGGGTCTCCCTTTATCCTCCTCTTCTCCAAAGTTCTCTCAGCTTCTCCTGTTTCCCACTTTCATGAACATTTATGTTTATTATATACACACACACAAATATTTTAAAGTAGTTTTGTTCCTTCTGCTTTGAATAAGTTTGCACCATATGTCACCATAGTTTCTCCTTCCCTTCTCAAATACCCTCAGAGGATTTTACAGAAATGAGAAGTCTTTAATATTTCTGGTATCCTGATTTGTATCTGTTAGATGGTATATAGGAGAGCTGATACTGTTCCATCAGGTTGGGGATGAAGTGGACTTTTTGGAGCCTATTGGCTGATATATTTTTGTCCTTGTTTCTTACTGTTTACTTTCTGAAGTATTATTCTTCTGTTATTCTGATCTTCCTCTGGTAAAACTGCAGAAAAGCAGTTGTGAATGAGGGCAGTGAAATGTTAAGCATGCATTTTGTGCTGGTTTGTCATCGTAACTAAGATTGCATCATATTGTAGTGGTGCTAGGTAAGCTCATGGTAAAAGCACAAGGATTTGTTTCGTAATGCTGACAGGCAACTAGTTTACTGCAGAATGTAAGTGACAGAAAGAAATTCTGTGTGTTATTTTCAGAGGTTAATTTTATGGTAGATGAAAATATACTATGAAATGCCATCAGCATTGCTTCTGCTGCATTAAACCATCATTTTCTACAATGATAGCAGTTTTTACTACTGAAATCCTGTCGTATCTTCTTTCTAATTGGTAGCTGTGAAAACTGTGCTACTTGTGAGATAAATCAGAATCAAATATTGTCAACATTTCCAGGGAAGGTCACACTGAGAAAGCCTGATTCCTTTTCCACGCATGTAATGTAGCTCTTTTAGAATCAGAGTGGAGTTAAACAAATATAACGAGTTATCCATAATATTTTTTTTTTCTCTGAAACTTTTAGTATCTCCATTTGCAACTGTGAGGCTGTAGCTGGTTTCTGCATGAGCAATCTTCTCAGTTCTGAGCTTTCCTTGGCAGGGATTCTAGATTTGTACTGGCAATCAAAAGTATGATACCTTATTGAATTTGATGTGTCATTTTTTTTATATAAGTTGGTTAGAAAAATGCTTTGTTTCAATAGCGAAAGCATTATAGAATGGAAAGCAAAGGAAGTGTCCTTTTACTGATACAAGTATAACCTAATTCTAAACTTCTTCTAATAAAACAAATTTCCTGAAGAATTAAACGCCAGGTATAGAAGGCCTGTGGTAAACTGTATCTATCCTGTTTCTTGTAGTAAAATATGAGGAATTTTTTGTGTTAAAATTCAGAATGCTATGGAAGATATAACTAAACTTACACTGAATGTGTGAAAAGCAGCTTGTTAGTTACTTTCAAAGTCTCTTTTCCTGCTTATATTGAGTGCAACCGTTTATATTACTTTTTTTTGAAAACTGATGTAGTCTAGTCCGAAGGTCAGGAGAACCTTTGGAAAGCCTTTCCTTGGCTTTAGCATAATGCTCTAGAGGTACTTAGAGTAATAGATATGTGATAAATATAGAGATTGGTTTATAGGTACTAAAAAAAGTACATTTAATTTAGTCTAATTTCCCTTTAGCTCAGCTTACACTTTAAAATAAGCTTCAGTAAAATACTACAGAATATTTCAGAGCAGGAAAGGCAAAACTGCTTGGGAAGGAAGAGTAGACAGCATAGAGCACTTAAAACAGGGCTTGATTCTGAAGCTAATGGAGTGAAAGAAAGGCTAAGAAGGCTGATGTTCACAACCTGCCCTCTATTTGGAAGGGAACCAAAATCCATTGCACTGTGTGCTGTACGGCTGAAATGGTCCCATTCTCAGACAGAATATGGCAGGTTTTAGTGCTCAGTAATATCATTCTATTTTAAGGCAAACTGAAGGTACTGACTGTATTTGAAACGCAAGAAAATCTCCAGAATACAAAATGTAATTTCCTAATTGAACATCAAAAAAGCTCATCTTTCATTTTTATATGGAAAGAGTTATGTCAGTTGTAATTATAGCGACCAAGAATTTAGTCGAACAGTCAGGCCTTCAGTATTAAGTCCCATAGAAGAGAAAAGGCTTCTAGCAGCACAGTCCTTTCTCATACAGTGTTTCAACACAAGTTCAACGCTGACTTTGTGTGTCACGTACTCGAGCATCAGCAGTTTCCTGCAGCAGCTGGCATTATCCTTCGTCAGTCATCCTGGCCCAGACCAAATCTCCTCGGTTTGAGATTAAAGGCAGTAATAACCCACCGTAGGACCTGAGAAACTGAGATAACAGAATGCTTTTGTGGATTGGAAAGGTGATGATGTTTGGGTGCAGTAAGGTTCTGAAAGTAGAACAACATAATTTCTTTAACTGTTAGATATCCATTTATATTGTTTGGTGTTTATAGATACAGTTCCAAGGTGTTAACAGCAATTTTATAGTCATAGAATCATTGAACCTTTCTGTGAAGCGTGGGAGTCAAAGAGACGTGGCCAACTTCTTCTCTGTGGGAACTGGATGGGGGGATATGGCCATAAACTGGAGCATAGGGAGTTTTGCACCGGTGCGTGGAAGAAATTCATGGTGTGGGTGACGGAGCACAGGAATGGGCTGCCCAGGAAGGTTGTAGGGTCTCCTTCTCTGGACATTTTCAAGACTCCTGGGCACCTTCCAGTGCTGCCTGCTGTAAGGGAGGGTCCTGCTTTGGCAGAGGGGTTGGACTCAATGATCTCTGGAGGTCACAAGAAAGACACAAGACAAGCATTTCTAAAGGGATGGGTAAAAGCAATTAAATGAAGGTCAGACTACAACTAGTGCTTGAGAGTCTGAACAGCCAGACAACTTTTTGAGATGGAAAAATACATCTCAATACTGAATTAATTAGTTAGCTAATGCAGAACTTTTATTGGGAAGAAAGCTGATGAGGCAAAGTTTATAGTAGGGCAGGTCATTACTGCTGGGTATGAGTTTGGGATTTCGTTTTCACATTAAATATAAATTGAAAGATCAAACCCAAATCTTACTGGTGTTTGTTGAAAGAGTGGCACATTCTTAAGGCTGTAGCTGTGAAGTGCATTTCCTGTGGAGATGAACTAAAGGCTACATTTCTTGTTTGGCACAGGGACATAGTTAAGCTTGCAATTATTTTTCTAAGAAATGGACTCTGGCTGCGTTTTCTTTAAACAAACACAAAGAAAGATGTGAAATTCCTTTTTCAGCTGCAGAGTAGCTATTTCTTTTCCATGAAGAAGCTTATCTCCAAACTCGCCTATCCAAACAATGGAAGCCAATTCCAGTGGTGATGTGCAGGGTTAGAATACTACTGTACGGTGTACACTGCTCAAATTCAGTTTTCTTAAACCGTGTGGTAAATGATTTTTATTGTACTGAGTAAAATGCAACTCATGTCGATCTTATGATGTTATCTAAATTTGCTAATCATTATTATTTTTTAGGGGTGCTAAGTTTGTTTTCTCTCATTGGCAAGGAGTGTGAGAAAGCTGTCTTTGTGTCTCACAAATCAAAAGGGATGACTGATTTATTTAAAACACAGCTCTTACCTTCTTATCAACATCAAGTGAAGCGCTGGCACAGATTGTCTGGAGAGGTGGTGGATACCCCATCCTTGGAGATTCTTGAGGTCAGGCTGGATGGTGCTCTGAGCATCCTGACATAGATACAGGCATCCCTGTTCGCTGCAGGGGAGTTGGGCTAGGTGGCCTTTAAATCTACTGATGAATGTGTTCTTAGAAATGAAAGCAATTATCATAATATAAGAACAAGTGTAATATTTATATTGTACGTATAAAGACTATTTAATGTGTTTATATAAATATTTGTGTTATTAATACAAAGCTATATACATTCATATATAATATGTGTATGTATATAGCTTTATATTATATATATATAAAGAAATAAAGCAACAGATCATACAAAATATTCTTGTGACTAGTTATCCTTGCGAACAAGTTTGATTTTGTTAGGATTTTGCCTATAGTGTACAGAAATAAACAGTGATGTTTACTCTGAAACTTCACAGTGTGTATGTTCTAATTCCAATAAAATCAATATTTGTTTCTAATAACTGAAGGTTAGCTTAATACAGAGGTGATAAATTCTGGGAAAGTAAACAAAGTGCAGCTTTGGACAACAGGAGAAAAACAATGTCTCATAGATGATCAAAACAGTCAAGAAATAGCATAGTAACTGCATCAAAATCAGGTAGTCAACGGAGTGATAGCATCAAAACTGAAGGGAAACTGTATGACAACTACTTAGATCTCCACAGACACCTGTAGGCATGCTTCACACTGAGGAGCACACTACTGACTTTGTTTCAACCGGAGATTAAAAATCCATTTGGTTCTGAGGTTGTGATGGCTGCCACCAGGCTAGTGAAGGTCTAACAAATTCCCCCATTCTCTCCAAAATACACTCAGCTAATTTGCCTCTTAACACTAGTCCTTTGTCAGTCAGACCCTAGTCACCAACTCGGATGCTCCTTGCTAACTTAGTGCTAAAAATTGCAAAGCCTCTGAAGAAAACTTCATCTCCCCTCCACCCTTGCTTATGCCCAACAAACCTCTCTTTCTGAGCAAGATTTCCACTTGATAACTGAAGTGCTCTTAAAAACACTAAGCACGTGACGTTTTGTTGTGTAAGGTTTTTATTTATAACTGAAAATGGCTTTTTTTTCCCTTGCCTCACTAGTTCAGTCCTGCAGAGAAGGTTCTTCCATTATCAAGATTCAGTGCTTTTCCATCTTCTATAACGTGGTAGGAACTGTGAACTGTGATAATAAACTGCTCCTTCACAGGAGGTCTTCTATGAAAAGCAAGTTATAATATATCAGGAATATTTATGAGTACACATTTAGTGTAGGAATCTGGATTCATGCATGTACTCTCTCATTTTTTCCCCTTTCTTAGACGTACTTGATGCTACGAAACCTTGGTAAGACCTTTTTCTTACAGACACTGGGATATGCCAAACTGTAAACAACATTTAATCCCTGCACAGTTTTTATGACAGTATCAGTGCTGGTCAGGAGTTGGATCTTTATAAGTTTTGGTCTGACAGTATGTGCTGCTGTTTCAGTGGTACAGTTAAACAGGGCTTACCTGAAGGTAGCATTTCTTATCTGCAGGTTAGTGACAGCAATAAAAAGATTTGTAATGCAAATATACATATATATATGTATTTATTTATAGCCTTCAGTATCATTCTGTTCTTGTACTTACAAGTGCTCTTTTGTTTTTTTCTTGTCCTTTCTGGGAGTCCTGGTGCAATCGCTTCTTTTTTTTTTAACAGCAATCTTCAAGTTGTGGTTTTCTAATCATCGAACTAATTCTAATTAACATGTTTTATTTACTTGTGTAGCTAAGTTCTAGAGTCACTGGTTATTCCACTCTATAGAAGTGGTGATCTATTGGAAGATATCTATACATCACTCTAAAAACATACTTTGAGATAGTACACACATAATGTTTTGCTAACTACTTAACTAATTTACTTGTATTTTAACTTACGGCAATATCATTGGTAGGCTATCAAAATTGCTTAACAAAGATGTGAACTTGTTTCAGTTTTTATGATCTTAAAAGTGATTGCAATTTCTTTCAATATTAAGTTGCTTATGTGATGCATTTCTACTTTAACGTAAGTGTATAAAATTACTTAATTTTTCAGATGTTTCTAAATAGTGATAATCAATCTCCTCCAGTGTGTAGCACTGTACTACTGTAGTCTTGAAGTCACTGTGATACAGTGAACCTGGATGAAGGAGCTGTAGGGCGAGCTGGCTCTGGCTTCTACTCGCACCACTGACTGCGTCCAGTGTTGGAAAGGCAGTCTGTGTAGCTGGTTGTCAGAAGAATGTAGGGGATTCATCTGGGAACAGTAGCTGTTACTTAATGAGTATGGTTGTCACTCACCATATTAAACCTTATTTTATGACTCACTGCAAAGGATGTCTTTCTCCCTGTTCTGGCTTTTTTCTGCTAACGCCGTTCTGCTGCTGCTAGAAAAATACTTTTCAGCCCAGAAGAAAAGTTATTCATCAACCAATCAACATTTAGTCTCATGCCTCTGAAATGCGTGTACTTTATATGAGCGGCTCTGATTTGAGAAAATAAATGTGTATATCTCAATTTTTCAGCTTCATGCTGCAAGTAATACAAGATGTATTAACTTATTATTTCCCCTTACAGCCTAAGATAAATCTTTCTAATTCCTAGTGATCTCTGTCCCACACACTGATGAGGGAAGGGCCTTACAGAGAACTAGCTTTTTCCTCTAAGTACAAACAGATAAGATCTACCTGACTGATGTTGTTGAGGTTTGAACAGCAAAGCTGAGACTTTACTTCCTGCAGAACTCTTTTAAATAAGAGCTTAATTACTGCCCAGTGTTCATCTGTTTGCTTTAATGGAAGCCATGTCCTTACAGTTTCTGGTGCTTTTCATTATTATTGCACATTCTATGCTGTCTTAGGTCTGAACGTTTTGATTAGGAGCAGTGTTCTGGTCTTTGAGTAATACCTAATATAATGACATTCTGTCTTGATTTGAGTCCTACAGGAGAAAAATAAATTTACATTTCTAAACACTGATTCATTTTAGTCCATCTTAATTTAATTAAATTCTCCTCTCTGAACCAGTTTCTCTCTGGGCTGTAGTTACCAGCCCTGTGAGCTGCCGACAGGATTCTGTTGACTAGCAGCAACTGGAATCATTGGGTTCTAGCAGAACTGGCTTGCTCTTTTGATTTCCTTTATTGTGGGATCTATTAATCAGTTAAAACTGGGCAAATGGTCTTTTTCATTCTTTCTGTGGTTTTTTATTGTATCAGTATGTTCAGTCTGTTTAAGGATTCTTCCTTAGTTCTAGTGGAGAATGCTGCATCTTGTTTCATTCACAGAATGAGATGAAATAACACAGGTTGCTGTCATTGGGAATGTTTTATTTTAGATAAGGCAATCCATAAACCTACCAGGAAACGCAGATTGGGTTCCGTCGGGGAATATATGTTCTTCCTCATGGACAGAAGTATCTGCCAGAAGAGTTTTGAGGGAGCTTTTCCATTTTTATTAACATTGGTAGAAAGATTGGGAGTAGCAGCATGCTTGACGTTATATCGAACACAATTCAATTTAAAAATGCTCCAGTTCAGCCTTCTTATTCTATCTCAATGTGAATTACAAACAGAAAAATTACAAGTTCTAATTAAAGCTGTAGAATGGAGTTAGGCTTACAGTTGTTCTTGCCCTGTTGCCGAATCATTATCCTGCTGTCATTGTATTAGTTTTGTTGGAGATTAAGATACCACTTCTAAAATGCGCGAGCAGAATTTTATACACTCAGTGTTCACTGCAGATACACTTAGAGATTGTTTCTAAAACAGCAAAACATTAGAGGTAAATAATTCAGTAACAGTGATCTGTGAATAAAACAGGAATGGGAAAATGTTAAATAGCGTGTTTTGAAAAAGCAAGTACCAGTACAGCTCTGTGTTATTCTGATTTCAGCAACTTCACTGTAAAATAGTTAAATGCTATGTTTAATATATAGTTCTCGATATATTAGCTGTGTAGACATATATACATTATAACAGTCCTGAGGTTGTTTTTCTTGCTTTACTCTACTTAATGACTACATTGAAACTGTGGTTTCAGAGTTTCTAGGTCATGGGATTGTGGGTTTGGAGCCCAAAGGTGTTAATGGTGCAGACTTGTCCTTTCTTTGTTACCCATGATAAGCACTGGGACCTGATTGAGTATAGTGTCAAAAGTTAAGAATGATGTTTTATCTTTCCATGGTGTTCTGGAACTCTGTTATCTGATCATCTTGAATTCCTTGCTTTTATGTATACAGCTATGCCTGTCAGGAGCAGTTTCTCTTATTTAATTTGAAAATAAATTTGTTTCTTCAGTAACAAGGAGGTAATGCAAAAATAATAATAATAATAATAATGAGAGGAAAATGGCTCCAGGAAGAGAGAAACGGATACGTTAGTGAACAAAAATTTCTTTATATTGTGAATTCCAAGCTCTGTTAAAGAGAAAAGAAAAATGTAAAAGGCAATGATATGCATTCCTTCGTACTTAAATATGGAACTGTACTTCATGTAGGGCTTGGATACTCTTTACCATCAAGTCTTAAGTGTGTATGTACTTACATAGAGAAGCTAACATTCAGTTACCTTTTGCATCTATTCCTCTGCATAAAACCATGACAACGGGTCAACTGTGGGGATGCTGAAGTGGAATGTACTCATTTTTGGCACAGCCTTAGCATCTCAGGATGTGCAGTGGCCTGCAGACAGGGCTGTGTACTTCCACCTGGTGTTTCACAGGTGATGGGTAAGTTCTGTGAAGAAATACAACACCGTACAAACTTTCAGTAAATGCAGACTTGTCCTTTCTTTGTTACCCATGATAAGCACTGGGACCTGATTGAGTATAGTGTCAAAAGTTAAGAATGATGTTTTATCTTTCCATGGTGTTCTGGAACTCTGTTATCTGATCATCTTGAATTCCTTGCTTTTATGTATACAGCTATGCCTGTCAGGAGCAGTTTCTCTTATTTAATTTGAAAATAAATTTGTTTCTTCAGTAACAAGGAGATAATGCAAAAATAATAATAATAATAATAATGAGAGGAAAATGGCTCCAGGAAGAGAGAAACGGATACGTTAGTGAACAAAAATTTCTTTATATTGTGAATTCCAAGCTCTGTTAAAGAGAAAAGAAAAATGTAAAAGGCAATGATATGCATTCCTTTGTACTTAAATATGGAACTGTACTTCATGTAGGGCTTGGATACTCTTTACCATCAAGTCTTAAGTGTGTATGTACTTACATAGAGAAGCTAACTATTCAGTTACCTTTTGCATCTATTCCTCTGCATAAAACCATGACAACGGGTCAACTGTGGGGATGCTGAAGTGGAATGTACTCATTTTTGGCACAGCCTTAGCATCTCAGGATGTGCAGTGGCCTGCAGACAGGGCTGTGTACTTCCACCTGGTGTTTCACAGGTGATGGGTAAGTTCTGTGAAGAAATACAACACCGTACAAACTTTCAGTAAATGCAGACTTGTCCTTTCTTTGTTACCCATGATAAGCACTGGGACCTGATTGAGTATAGTGTCAAAAGTTAAGAATGATAATGAGGTGCTCAGATACCTCATTTTCTATTAGGCTGATTGGGTAATTTTTTACACTTAGGAGTTAGAAGACGAAATGATCTTCCCAAAGACTTGGGGAAGGTATTTGTCTTTTAAATAAGATGCATCAGAGTCAGTGCCTTTAGAATACCTACGGTAACATTTTTCAATAACTGGAATAAGATAATTTAAGGATTATAATGGTGTTTGAGCCATCAAAGTCTTGTTGTGGTATGTCATTAATCAAAATTTATTGTGTGTCTGATAATCTTGTGAAATGAGTTTATGTTCTTAGAATTCCCAGTGCACCTGCGGATTTTGCTTTTTTCCTTTTTCATTTCTGTTTATTAAAAAACACCTTCTTAATCTTTTATCTGGCATAAAATTCTGTTCTTATACATCTTATAAACCTATTACCAAAAGAATCAG
The DNA here is from genome assembly GCA_013399175.1 of Odontophorus gujanensis. Taxonomy (NCBI): domain Eukaryota; kingdom Metazoa; phylum Chordata; class Aves; order Galliformes; family Odontophoridae; genus Odontophorus; species Odontophorus gujanensis. Next base: position 232,702 of record VXAB01009421.1, on the reverse strand, counting down.
TAAAGCATGTTAATAGCTTGTGTCAGAAAATACATTGTTTCTGTGTTAGTAGTTTGATTGCATAAAAACAGTGACAGTTAATGGCAGTTGAAGACAATGCATGTCAAATGCTTATACTGTTTTTCATAGTCAATGCTTTTTCTACACTTTTTAATTTGAATCTTAAGTCAGCATCATATATTTGTTAGGCTTGCTGGTTTATGATATTCTTAAGCTTTTGTATTATTGACCATGTCTTTATGTAACTTAATTGCAAGTGGACCAGTAGGGGCAAGAGGGTATAAAAAGGCTTTGAACTTGATGATTTTATTGATAAATTAAAATTATAAGTCTTGAGAGAGAGTCCCCGTTTTGAATCAAAGAACAGTTTCCCGACATTATTCATAATCTTGAGGTCTAACAAAAAAAAGCCCAAAACAACAACTATATATGTAGGTAGGTCTACACTGAGTATTTCTGCTTGACTTTCAGGTGCCTGGAAATGCATTCAAGGCAAATGTTTTTCATTGGTCTTGACAGGGACTGAGGTGTGACTGTTTGACTTGTAGCTCCCTGGATTTACCTTCTTACATTTTATTTTTTAATAAACTAGATTTTTCGGTTTCCTGGAGAACACCCTGATATGGTTCATCATAGGCGAGAGCCTCACAGTAACGCTGACCGTTTCTTACAGAACAGTTGTGTGAGTTGTCTTCACTCTAACAGAAGTGATATGAGCACTCTGTAGTCTGTTATTTATTGTTACACCACTATTGGCCACCCTTCTCTTCTTCAGACTGTGCCATTGTATGCAGCGCTCAGGGAGTAAGTTTTTACTCGTTACCAATGGTTTGTACATTAGTGAATAGGCATCTGTGTAATCTGCTTTCATCTCTTGTCTCAACTCTAAACTTTACTCTTGCAGTACAATTAATCTGATTTAAGGACTTCCTCATGTGTTGAATCCTGACAGCCTAACAGTAGGAGTGTATCTGATTCTTTTTATTTGTTTTCTGGGAAGAAGGTGGTTCTTATTTTTTTAAATGTTATCTATAGTAATCTCTGGATGATGTACTTTTAAAGCAACAGTGTTCTGTGATTTTTATAGGAATTTAGCAGATTCAGCTTTAGTATTAATTCATTCCTCTCCAAAAAGTTTTCCACTGTTCTCTCAGTATTTGTGAATATAAGCTTTATTGAGCATTTGGTATTTCCTGGCAAGTGATTACAATGCAGTGCTGCTGGAACCTGCTGTTATTAATGCTGATAGTAGCAAATAGCCTCCACAGAAATGTTTCTGAATGAGCTCTGTGAAACAGAGGGGGCTGGAAAGTGGTGGCTCTTCGCCCAGCCTCATCAACAGTACTGCAAGTGTGAGGCAAAGAAAAGGGAGCGGGGTGCACACTGAGCATGGGGTAGCTGGTGCCAGAGTTGCTCAAAGCAGTTTTTGATTCGAACTGTGCCCCATGGGTACAGGCCGTGCGGGTGGTGTGGCCCTCAAGCCTGGACCAGCAAAGGAAGCTGACAGCAGCGTCCCTGAGGCTGGCACTGAATGACAAGCTAATATGCTTGCACGTGTCGTTCGAGTGCTCTACTACAGGCTAGGTGCCAAAAAAATAGGAAATAAAAAATAGTTCCTTCCAGAGGAGCAGAGTTGTGGCTGATGGTTGTTTTGGGAATTGTTTTCTCACACTGATTGTTACATATGGGACTGACCTTCGAGATTACTTGAGTCCAGGATGTAAATACTGGATATGAATTGCCACTGCCTTTTTCTGTGTCTGAGGTGTTATGTGCACTGAGCTGCTGCTTCTGGGTAAACTAACTGTATTTCTCTAGGGAAACATAAGCTACAGGAAAAGTGTCAAATCTGGCAATAGTCAGCATTCTATCCTAGACTGTAAAAATCTTAGAAACTGTTTTTTTCTGTAGTCGAAGTAATATATATGTTTTTCTTTAGAAGCTGTAGCACAAACCATTACGCTCTATCATTATGACCCTGACTAGCATAGTGCTTAAAAGTGCATAACTTTTAGATGTGGTTATTAGCCCCATGGTACATAGCTATTTATTAGTGCAATGGGTATGCTTTAGATGGAGGCTTCAATGAGTTTCATACAGTTTCAAGAAGAGCAGTAAGGATGAATTCTCTGTTTAGAATACTTAGATATCTTTACATAACTAACATAGGAAAAGCATTGTGGTTATTCTGACAAATGTGTGACATTCTTCTACTTTGCTTCAGAATCTTCAGCCCCTAGAATGTGCCCAGAACAAATCTAAGAGAGTCCCTGAAGAAAGTAGTGAGTTAGACACCTTCCTGAGTGGTTTCTTTTTGTGTCTATAGAGGGTTCAAGGATTGGCTAGATGCTGTAACACTATTTACGCTTCACTGTCAACCGTGTATTTGTTTATTCAGTTTTTAATCCTGTTCTTACATTAAAACAATGAAAAATGAGGCTTTGTACATTCCTGTTATTCTCTTGATGATCTCCTGAAGAGCATACTGAACATTTTAATAGTCAACATTTTATTTACTGAAGGTCAGGAAAGTTCTGATTGTAACAGGAAGCCACATCTTTAAGGCTTAAGTAGCTTTAGGAATACTTGTAAAAGCATCATACTGCCAGTTATGGAACCGAGGGCCTTGAATGAGATTCAGTTAACTGCTTTCCCTATTTTAAAGAGCCGTGTGAAGGTTTTGTTTCAAGTAGTCAGTAGCAGACTTTGTTTTAGTCATGGCTGATATGAAAATATAACAGTTCAGGAAAATCTGTAGAGGTATGTGATATTTTTGTGTAGCATACTGAAATCGGTTTGTGTTGACATTTTAATTAGTGTATTAAAAAAGACTTTCAGATTTTGAAATAGAAGCTGTTTGTTTAGTGGCTTGGTTTCTGTCAGTTGATACAGAGAAAAGTGCTTAAACAACAGGCTTAATTCACTTGTAAAATAACATGCTTGGATGCACATATTGAATTGGACTTGTCAAATTTTCTTCATTACTCTTAAGATTTTGTTTATTTTATTGTTGCTGAAGATTCTGTAGCAGCAGGAGTAATGGAAAAAAGTAGGGAAAGCAGGACAACAAGAATGGTATAGAGTGCTTTTGGAAACAGAAATATGTCAGCTAGGGCTCTTAGTTCTAGAAATACCTGTTTCAGATTGTATCTGGGATTTGTAAATTTGCCTGTGGTATGGAGAAGGTAAACAAGGCTTGATTTATTGTCTGTTCCAGTACAAAATGAAGGCTAGTGAAAAGGCTGGTGAAGTGGTCTGAAGGTGTTCCAGATCGCCAGTGAAACCTCTGTTCTTTTAGTCTTACATTATGCTAACTGTTTTACACTGTAATTGCAAATAATATCTGAATAGGTTAATTTTGGGCAAACATTACTGCTTTAGCAGAAGCTGGTGGAGAATCCAGCTCTTTCTGAGTAAATCTCACAGTTGCAGTCTTTAGTGTAGACAAAGTTTATGAAGAAAAAGCAATGAAAATGGTGTATGTTACTGTTTTAATAGCACTGCCATTGTAACTTCTTTTTATAAGATACACACATTAGAAATGTATCTGCTTTTGTTACTCCAGTATTTGCTAGATTGTATGTAACATAACAGAAAACCTTTTCTTCATAGAAAATCCCAACCTATTTGATGTAACAGAGAGGGGACTACGCAGAACCATTTTGGGGAAAACGTGAGCTCCAGAGAATAGAAGTTAAAGTGAAAAATTATGACTAGCTACTTTGGGAAAACACAGGAAGAAACTAACAGAAAATAGAGGATTTTCTGTTCATACCCTATATTCCTATACAGGGCAACTAAAGTGGGATGCCATAGCATCATACAATACATGTTTTAAATAAAATGAAAAAGAAATTGAGCAGTACCCTGTAATAATATTCACATATTGTGCCTTTTGCAAGCACTGAAAGTTATACAGTATGGTATGATTCATGAAAGAGCTGCCTCAGAGCTGTTCAGACTACCCCTGTAGGAATAACATCTCCATATTTACTATTTGGAGGAATGTAATTGGAAAACACTGTCGCAGTTGTGATTTCTGCTCATCTTTCAGTGTTTTAAACTCATGTGATTTGCAGTATGTGTTTACGTAGTAACTAAAAAGGCAGTTAGCATTGTTAATCTGCGTGGCATTGAGTAAAAGAATGTATACATATGTGTTCATGGTTGTGATTCTCATCTGTACTTCCAGATTGTGCTCATTTATGTCTTCATGTTCCAAAGGAGACATTCCCATAAAAACTGCTTTTACTAATAAAACATAATCAGTGAAAGACAGTTCAGGATACAACTGCTATTTTCCCATCTTTGAAGTAAAATTATTGTCCTACTAAAGGCCAACGTGCGTTTTGTTCTTGCAGATGTTTGGTGCTTGATCATTCTTTTAGTTGTGATTATGTGGCTTTGGCAGCTGTATGGGGCTCACATTTTCCCAATAGTTTTACTTTTCTATGAATTGAGGTTTCTTGGTGATCTTTCATCCATTTGGGTAGAACTGCTGGATGTGATAAAACACTCAGTGATTGCTGCACTTAGTGAACCTAGATTTATTCACAAATTAAAATGAGTACAGTCTCAATTAATCAAGAGGATATTTGATGTTTAGGAAGCTGATTTGTAGAAAGTTGAGCTACTTAGAATTATTTAATTCCAGATTTTACAGTTGAAAACTGCAAAACAGAATAGCTTTCTAAAATTTATATATGATTCTTTAGAATTTCATTATATTTAATTAACAGTGACATTGGAGCTTTGACTTTGAAAAATTAATAACGGAACACATAATTAAATGTTTCAATATCTTAGAGTACAGAAAAACTACTGTAATATTTTAAAAGCAGAACTAGAAGCATAGCCTATGTCAGTACTTTGAGAAATAACTTCATTTTCAGTGTTAGTAAGTAATATTGTTTGTGTAGCCTTTCTACGTGATGAGTACAAATGACCTCTGAAAAACAGTTTTATTCTGTATGTGTAATTTGTCCCATTATGATGACTGTAATCTTTTTCTCATTTGTTTTTCACTGCTTACCTGTTCTAGGAAGTAGAGGTTGGTATTTATCTTCTGTCTTTTATGATCAAATGACTTTTGCATGTACACAGATTTATGATGTTTTACTAAATGTAGGTTGTTTCTCCTACAGGATGATTATTTTCGCACATGGAGTCCGGGTAAACCATTTGATCAAGGTAAGATTCTGCTACTGTTGGTTTTTCTGTATGGTTTAAGATTAAAATATTTATAAATGTGTTTCTGTTTTAGAATATCTCTGAAACTATGAGTTTATCTTCTCTCTCATCAAATGATTGGTATCATAAGGGTCCAGAAGTTGATTTGTAGCCTAATTGCTTTACATATGTGACTTCTGCAAGCTTTTATTGATCAGGGGCAGAAAGAGGGCAGTAGGAAAGTAGCTTCAAATCTCTCTTATCCAAGCAAGTTAATGGATTTTGGGTCTTGTTTTGTTTTACACATATACTTAAAGGTAGCTACCCCTCTTCTGATGGAACCCAGGATACCATTGGCCTTCTGAGCTGCAAGGGCACACTGCTGGCTCGTGAAGTTTTTCATCCACGAGGACCCCCAGGTCCTTCTTTACAGAGCTACTCTCAAGGAGTTCTTCTCCCAGTCTATAAATATCTGGGATTACTCCAACCCAAGTGCAAAACCTTGCACTTTGCTATGTTGAACCTCATTAGGTTCACACAGGTCCACCTTTTGCGTTAGTTGAGGTCCCTCTGGATGGCATCCCTTTGTTGTAATGTGTCAACCACACCACTCAGCTTGGGGTCATGGGCAAACTTGCTGAGGGTGCACTCAAGCCCATCATCCGTGTCGCTGATGAAGATGTTGAAGAGCGCTGGTCCCATTGCACTGGACTCTCTTCTGCTGTCGGATCTCGTGTAAAGCCTTGGACTACTTGCTCCATCCTAGGAAAGCCTCATTGTATCCCTTTCCCCCTTCCTATCTAGTTTAAAGGTCCTGCAGTGGCACCAGCCTGTCAGCCACTTATTCATTACCTGGGTTTTTGTAACCTGTTCCGTATCCCTCACCCTCTCATTTTATAATGAGAATTAGAACCAAGAAGCCAACAATAAAATGAAAACAACTGAATAATTTGGCTTTCTGAAATGAGAAGAATACTGCTACATAAGGTGATTATGAAATATAATAGCAGATATTGTAAAGAAACTTCCTAGTGGCTGCTTATTTCACAAACTGTACTTCTCATCATTGTACACTAATGCATTAGGAATGTTCTTGATTTTGTTCCTCTGACTGCTCAAAGAAAGACTGGCTTCCTCTCGATCAATGACTTCATTTTACTGAAGGCCCTTCATCTCAGAAACAAGCTTCTCACTTCACTAGAAAGTCCCTTCTTCTTCTTTGGCTTCTGATGGAGAGATGTGATGTGTAAATTTGCTTTTTGTGTAAGAACAGTAATAAGTTATACTTTGATTAATGATTTAATGGTGGCAGAGTCCTTAAGAAGACTGCAGTGTAAATGTTGCTAGTGATATGTTATCATGTACCTGCTGTTCTTGTTTGTTTTTTTTCCAACTGTCTGTTGGTTTTGCTGAAGATAGTGAAGACTGAAACTTGTACATGCTTAGGCTTATGTTCCTCTGAGTTCTTTGGGAATCCTGTTGCTAGTGTTTGTAGAATACTTTCCTGAATTCAGAAACAAGCCAACTAAGAAAATGTGTTATTTTCTATACTTTGTTAGCAAAATGCAGTGCATACTGGGTAGACAGTATTTTAAAAGCATGCCTACGGATTTCAGATCTCTATTTTCATAGACTTGTTAACTGAAAATTAACACTAAAGAGCAAAATGCAACTGCTGAGTGGTTCTTTTATCCACGTTTTACTGCCTGATTTATAACTGAATAACAAGTATTGCTAGCTGGAGACACTTCTTAATAATAATAGGTATGCCAAAATTCTGATATATATGCAGTTTTGTCTTAATTATTCAACCTTTTGCATAAAGATTATCAGCTATTTTTACCTGCCAGCACAGAGCTTTTCCATTTTAATAATATAATAGTTCCCCTACAGTCTTTGTCAGTGAATTAACCTCAGCAGGAAACACTTAGCGTGATTTTAGCAATTATATTGAACTGAGCTATATGTCAAAAGATTTGCAGTTTCTCACAGTTTTCTATATTGTCACACAGATATTCTTTATAAAAAGAGGTTTGTGTGCTGCTGGTTGTTGTTTTGTTTGTTTTGAGAGTGCATGGATAACACCATGCCCTCAAGTAGAACTGGGAATTGTACTGGAAGGTGGGAGGTTTCACGGCCAATATCTTGTTCTCATTCTTCATCTTGTCAGAATTGGCTTCCCCTTACTTTTAGAAGTGATTTCTGGAAACATAGCAAAACACAGAAAATAAAATATACAATTTTTCTCTCTTCAGATGAGAGAAGTGGTGTGGTATTTTGTGGGAAGAGCCGTTCGTACTATGTAGGTGGGGGAACCTTACAGGTCAGTTGCTTAGGAGTGAATGCAATGTTTATGGCTTACAGAAGAAATCATGTCATACAGTCGTGATGTTCTAGGCACATTTCTTTGACCTGTGTCATGAGACAGGGAGACTGTCATAAGGAGGAGCTTTTGTAGTCTACCAACACTCACTTCTTCCTATTATTCCAAGCCTGAGCTGTAGACAAGTCTCCTCTTGTCTAAAGTTTAGAGTTGACAGAGTTCAAAGTCAAATGAGATCTAACTGTAAATTCTCTTTTTTCAACCTCAAGAGCCATACGTGGAGGCTTGGGATTTTTTCATCTTTTCTGTTTGATTTCTTATAACCAAGATGAGAAATTCAGAACATTAGATGGGACATAGTGTGTGCCTGACTATGGCACTGTGCTCTGCTGGGGCTTGCTGCAAGCCTGTATGGGAACTGTTGAATCACGGCCTGAACCACTGATTGGTCACCTGAGGTAAGCACTGAGTCAGCCACAGGGGCACAGGTGAAGATGGTATACCTGTGTGATTGGAAGGGGTGGAGCCTGGCTCCACCTCTCCCAAACCCCATTTAAGGGCTGACTACCACCAGGGAAGGATCTCTTCTTCTTGGAGATCACACCCACATGGAGTCAACGGTGAGCCTCTATCATCATAAAGGTGAGCCACTCTCTTCTGCTATTTGCCTGTATATGATCTATATAGGCCTACTAAAATATACCATCTTCTGTACTATTTTCATTGAGTGCCATTCTTGGGGGTTATTTACCCTACAAAACCATGCAGTGGATGTTAGAGCATCTTCACAAGGCCTTCTTCCCTCGTTCTGTTACTGCTGTGCAATTTTCTGCTACTCTCCATCAAGTGAGAGTATTCCATTAGAAAAGTATTCTCCCAAGTGAAAGCATGAAGCTCCTGAGTGCAGGATCATTTTTAATGTAAACTTGCAGTAGGGGACTAGGATTGCAATAAAAAGCCATGTCTAAATAGGAGCAGTAGCAATCTCCCAAATCCGCTTCATCACAGTTGTAAGATACTGATGGAGGTAGAAGATATGGGCAGAGTGTCAACAAGTTTTGGGCAAAGAGGTTCTCTGAGGTTAGAAATAGTTAGCTAACTTTTTCTGTTTTTGTTGTTGTTTGTTTATTTTAATTTTTGCTTCTTTTCATTGTATTTGTTGTATCAGTATTTGGCTTTTCAGAAACTTGTCTGTGGATGTGTGAAAGTATGGAATAAGCATATCTTGAAATTCAATCTCTGAATTCCATCGCTGTTCAGGCAGAGGATTTTTTTCCTTCCTATTTTCTATGGGGGGAAAAAATGGATTACAGGCACTATCGGTGCTTTTACAGAAATATTCCAGTTTTTGCTGCCTTAAGTTTTAGCGATTTTACACAAAGAAATTACAAATCAAATTCAGTAATTTAAAAACCTAGATGTGAAGAACTATGGAGACTTTCAGCTGCATAAACCCCAGCTGCCTATATGCCATACAAATGTGTTCTTATTAGTCACTTATCGTGTTGTGTGTTCTTATCAAAATCAACAATATCCTGGGACCTTTTGCGAATGATATTTGGCCAACACTCATTAATTTGCTAGTAGTGTTTTTAAGGAAACAGTACTTCCCATACATGTGCACGTAGGTGCTCTGGAAGTAATGCCTCCTGTGTATTTCAAGGGAAACTACAGCAGATACAGAGAGCACAGCAATACTGTGTGATAGAGCAAATTCTCAGTTACAAAACGTATCTTTCAGTATGAACAGTGCAAATAGTGATGCATTTTCACCAGCAATGAACAAAGAACATACCATGCTCATAACATTGTCTACCAGCAGAGGTGACCCACTGTCCGCACTGCTGATATGTACCACAATTCATCTCACTGTGCTCACACCAACCATTTTGGTCCATAAATGTTCAGAAACCATCATCGAATGTCACCAGGTGCCATTTTTTCTACATGCAGGAGTTCAGTGACACGCCTGTGCTTGTTACGCACTTCGATGTCAGATGCTATTCACTGAGACTGCACCTCTGCTGCAGCCTGTCACACAGCAGCAACATGGGGCAGAATGTTGGTGGGAAGGTTCAGCCTCTGCTGCCATGCCACCTTCATCTGCCTCTGGTATCATGCACTGACACAGTGACATAGGAGGCATCACATTTGGATCAGCTCTTCTATGCTTGTAGTCCATATGTTGCTGTTTTTCTTCTGAGATCCCTATGATTCTTAAAAACTTTTCTAAAATTCTCATAGACTTCTGGTGTACAGATAATGTCTCCACAGGCTTTTTTTTTTTCAGAACACATCCTTAATCTGAGCCCAGATTTCAATGTTAATATGTTAAGACATTTAAAAGGATGTGGTTAGAAAGATCAGAATGTACAGTTGTCACAGTATTCAGCTAATAGATCTCCATTAAAATCCCTTATGATTTCCCAGGACATATGAATGAGCTAAATCAAATGATTTTATTGAACATGACTCTTAAGTGGTTTCAATTCACAGTACAGAAATGTATTCACAAATCACACAGATGCGTGTACATGTGTTTGCATAGCCTCCATTACCCGAATTGCTACAATACTAGGCAGATGAAACATAAATAGCTAAAAGGTAAAGACACAACTGAAAATACGTGGCTTAAATAGTTCTGATATCTCTTTCTACTGTACAACTGTATCCACAGTACTTCTGCTGTAAACAGATATCTAATATAAACTAATATGATAAAAGCCGAAAAGTATTCAGTGGAATGGTCTTTAAGAAATGTTGCAATTGTTACAAACCAACGATACCTTCAGGGTGTTCACTCCCCCTGGAAATGTCATTCCATGTTTCACCCATTATGTGAAAATTCTCCACTGTTCCTAGCAGATACTTCTATGGAGCAAAGGAAAGCATCATCTGCATGTATATAAATATTCTTTATATATATATATATACACACACAGTAGTGTCTTTGTGTATGCAACTTTACTCATTAATGTTACCCTAAAAGCTACTTATATCTGCGGTCTAAAAATAAAATGTACTAGAAGTATGTCATATTTTTATCAGATGTAAGGGTAGAAAATGAAGAAAATATGGTTTATTAATTTTGATGAAACGTACATTAAAGACACTCAAAATATTCAACTTCTAGCAGTCCAAAGAACACAAATCATACTAACTGCCTTTTCTATAACAGTTTTAAGGACAAAGTGTACCTATGAGTAGCAACTCGATATGATTCATGAAATACTCAGATTTTTGTCAAAAATAATACCTGTTCTATATTATTTTCTGAAGTAATGTTGTATTTTTGTATTCATATAAATATTTTTATGAGATACAGAATCAAAACATTTACTTAAATACATCTATATGCATACATATATAATCAAAAGAGTTCAGTGGGAACGAGTATTCTTTGGATAAATGTCAAATAGCATTGTAAGGAAAGGTATTGGTGGATTGAAATGCAGCTAATAACATTCCTCCTATCTTTTACTGTAACTTTAAGATTCTGCAGCAAAACCAATTAAGTATCACTGTACATTTTCAGAGCAAGAGGCCCTGGAATGTTTGGATACTTCCAATCATCAGTTATTAATACCCACAAAATTACACAGGTCTGTCTACTTGAACAGATCTGACATCTTAAATCATATTAACCTAAGAATGCCTTTCAGTATATACCAAATTACAAAAAAGTGAATTCCAGCACTACTAAGGCAGCCAGAAGTAAAAAGTGGTCAAGTCTGCCCTCTTTGGAGTGGCAGCTTCTGATTTGTGAACCTCAGCAGGAACTCCTTTGTTCCCATCTTCTGGGCCTAGCCAGCAGATAAGAGGGAGAAGGGAGGTGCCCAGTTGTATATTGCCTTCACTGGATACAGTGGCATCATCCCCAGTCTCCCATAGCAAGCTGGAGTTATTTACTCACAGGACAGTCTGGCCACCAGTAAATACTCCTGGTCTTTCAAATATAAGGTTGTCCACAAAGTGATTGCCACACGATGACACCCACTACTCACCTCCTAGATAAGTCAGAAATGCCTCAGAAAGTGAGCTTTCAACCAAGAAAGAAAAGAGGGGTTCAGACAGTAGTTTTTCAAAGCAGGTAATATGAATCAATCCAGTTTAGATGTTAGTTTGCCTAGGGTTGTAGGCATATGACTAATTATTGATATTCCAGTTGATTTATAGTTTTCTCTCCTACCTCTTAAACTAGTGGAATTAAACCACTCAGTGGATGCTCAAAACATATCTTAGGTTTTGGCAAGTATGGCTGAGCATAAAGCACAGTTCTTTTTCCACCAATCATAAATTAATCTTGAACTTTAGAGGAGAATAAAATTTCAGTGTGAAAACTCTGCCCTTTAACGTTTTTTTCCCATTTGTTTTTGCTAGGTATGGAAAACCCCATATCTCTGATTGCGAAATATTACTCCTTTGCTGTGATTTCTACCACAGAGCTTCTGTCAGGAGGATTACTATGTTGTCTTGCTTTCACTTTATTTCCTATTATATTCCCAATAAAAATGATCTGGCTAATGTCAGTTTCCGGGACTGCTAGCTGTAAATTGACTTAAAGAACAGATTACGAGAAGCTTTCCTGCGTTTCTGTTCCAAATTTGAATGATAAATAAATAGATCCATTAGTAATAATTGAATCAGTTCTTATGAGTATTAATTGCTTCCTTAGGATGTGAGGATAACAAATCCATGTCTGTCTGTAAGAAGTCACCAAGTGAACCTAATTCCATTCCAAATGTGGAGATTATTTTTAATTAACAATGCAAGTTCTTAAAGAAAGATTGGATGGTAGAAATCATTTTTTACTTAGTTCTTTTTGTAACTCCAATATAAATTTTTCTACTTAGTAATATTGAAGTAGCACTACATTTAGTGTTACTTTGGGGAAATGCATGTTTAATAGGCATATAGAATCATAGAGTGGTTTGGGTTGGAAGGGCCCCTTAATTTCACCGAGTTCCAACCCCCTGCTCCAGGCAAGGACGCCTGCCTCTAGACCAGGTTGCTCACAGCCCCATGCAGACTGGCCTAAATAACCTATAACAAGCACTTGGGGTTTTTTTTGTGTATTATGAGCTAAATCGAGTTGGATTTTGTATTCACAAAGCTAAGATCAGGCTTGTGTCTTTAGAAGTTGGTTGAATCTGACTTTCTAGGAAGTCAGCTGATACATTATAGGCACTGATAAATGATTTCTTGAAAGCAGATTTCCAGTACGGACATAGTACTGTTTTGTAGCTGCCTATTTTAGCAGAAAGTAAAAGCAGTGTGATTTGTTGCCAGTGAAGGTTGCATGCTCAGAATGGTGGTAGCACAGGCGTGTTTAAACACTGTTTACTAGAAAAAGCAGTGAAGAATGAGATTCAATTTGGTATCTTTCCTGAGTTAGCCTGAGTTATAGACTTAGATTATATCAGTTATGCTTTCCTTGGAAACAAGGCTCAGTCCCTGCAGTGTAAGGAGAGTCTTTTTCTTCCAGAGCATGAAAAACACCAGACTGTTGATTTAGGAATGTTTTTCCTTGTGGTTTTTGCTCTGCAGTTTGCGTGAAAACTGACCATGTGTGTTTTATCAGCTCCAGACACAAAGAAATAAAGTTTGTTTTACTATTCTTTTTAAATAAAGTTCCCTTGTTTTTATAAACTTCTAATTTCTTTTAGTTCCTTCACATCTGCGAAAGTTACCGATGCTAGTCAGGAGATTTTCATTTTTAAGAAGTATGGTAAACGGAAAAGAACTGTGATTGTGCAAAAGAAGTGAAAGAAAGTTTAGATCCTTTTAGTCTTGTAGGGCAGGTTTGACAACAGTATGTAGTATGGGAGGGAGAAGGGAGAAGAGTATGCCTTTATATGTCTATAATAAATACAGTCTACTTGAGGTGTATGATGGAGGTCCTAAGGTAAATAGTTATGAGGTCCATTAGTAGAATATGAGGGCTGAAAGCAATGCCTTCGATTTTATGTTGGCCCACAACACCAAAGTTGGATGTTGGTGGTATGGCTATAGAGGCAGAACCTTTCCCACCAGTGTTCTGTGGGAACCCAATGATATTCATCAAAAAAGGAACCCATTGGCATTCATCAACTCTTGCTGAAAGTTTACAGGGACCAACCAGTGGTTGTGAGAGCAGTGGGCAGCGTATTTCAGCACAGTGAAGCAGGTGGGTAGCGTATTTCAGCAGTGGGACAGGGACAGTTGGTAACCTCTGCTGGTGCTGATAGTTACAAGTGTAGTATGCCCTTGTTTGTAGGTGGTGAAAATGCATAGCTAATGGTGGTGTCTGTGCTGAAAGACAGCATTTTGTAGCTGAGAATTTGTTCTATCAGGCACTGTTACTGTACCCTTTGTATCTGTTGTAGTTTCCAAGAAAATAAATAGGAAGAATTATTTCAGAGCATTGTTATGTATGTAGAGATATATTTCTACTCAAACTGAAATGGTGTATAAAAATATGTAAAAGAAGGAAAAGTAGTTAAGGAGAAAAGGTTTTAACAGATCAATTATGTATTCCTCAGAATGAAGTATTAATCTGTTCTCTGATTATACGTCTTATATAATCTGATACTTTCTACGTGTATGTATTGTATGGGAACTGTTGAATCATGGCCTGAAGCACTGATGGATCACCTGAGGCGAGCACTGAGTCAGCTGCAGGAGCACAGGGGAAGGCAATGCACCTGTTTGACCAGAAGGGGTGGCTCCACCTCTCCCATATCCCATTTAAGGACTGGGGAAGGTTTGCTTGCTGGAGATCTCTCCTGCATGGAGTTTCAGGCGAGCCTCAACCTTTGGTGACAGGTGAGGCCTTCTGAATTTATTGGGTGTCTTTATACCATCTGGATAATCCATACAAAAATATGCTATCTTCTTTATGTTGAGTGGGTACAATTCACGCAGGGTGTTTGCCCTACACATATGTATTTCCATAGGCATTAAGAGGACATGTGTTTGAAAGGGCCCAAAGGTGAACAACTTTAATTTGAAATTATTTACATTGTTTGAAATGAATGCAGAATGTGTCCCTGCCAGCTGTTGATAACGTTCTAGAAATTGATTTGTTTGTAGGGTGTGTGTTACTGCGCAATCTAGGCAACTTCTTGTAACAGGAATCCTTTCAAAACAGTAGCTGTACTGAAGTAATGTATTTCTATTTCCTACAGGTATTTAACCACATTGGTAGATTTACTAGCAAAAAATAGCCCTTTTTCTCCAGCTGTCAGTCATGTAAGCATGAAAGGTGTTTGGAAACCTATGTCATTGTTTTTTTGACAAAATTGTAGTTACAGACAGCGAGCTATTACTGGATACTTGTGCCTAGAGGAGCACAACAAAAAGTTGAGGTTCCTTTATCACTGCTCACAGTCAAGAAAAAGAATTAAATGCAAAGATGCCTGATCCTGTGTGCATGTAAGCACACAAATTTGCCCCTAGGATGACTTTATCACATTTACTGTCATAGGGATTTTTTACAAGATCAAAATAAAATCAAGCTCTGTAAACACAAAATAGAGTTCAGAGATAACATTCTAATTTGCGTGCTGTTTATTTGGTACAGATTAGGTTTTAGGTTTTTGACACTTAGAAGATGTAATTGGGATCAGTGTGTGAGCTGTCTGGATTTGAATCTGATTTTCTGAGTATCTGAAATAGATTGCAAATGTTACAGTAATTGGGAACCACTTTTGTTGGTCACTTTTGTTATTGCTACCTGGATTTCTAGGATGTTCGTGTCATCTTAAACTATTTAATACCAGTCAGTCAATGACATTATCATTGGATGACAGTGATAGTTGTCTACTTAATATTCAGAAAGGTACTGATTTAAGAAACCTGGATTACTCACAGGGAACAACAGGTTGGAGGCCAAGAAAAATAGATTAGAATCACAGAATCACTTTAACCTTTCCTGGTGTGATTATTCTCTGTGTGAAACAATGTGTGCTACTATCATTTTGCGATAAGTCTCATCAGACATATCAAACATCAAAAAGTGGAGAAATCTGTATAGAATAAGACAAATGGGAAGAGGGAAAATATGAAATACACAGAACGTATGTTTTGTGAAGATGCATTTTCCTGGGTAAGGCACCTTTGTTTCACCTTACTATTGAAATTCCTGCACTTTATGCTGATGGAGATCAGAACCTTTCGTTTCGGTGAGCTGTGAAAAGGACAGGCCAGCCCTCTCCCACAGTGGTGGGTTTTGTGTGTGGTGTGTTTTATTTTTGTTTAATTTGTATGTTTCTTGATAATTGCTAATGGCTTTCTAAAATTATTTTTAGCTTTAGATCCGGCTAAAGACCCGTGTTTAAAGATGAAATGTAGTCGGCATAAGGTCTGTGTTGCTCAGGATCAACAGACTGCTGTTTGCATTAGTCACCGAAGGCTTACACACAGGTAAATACTTTAAAGTTCATCCTGGAGACACTTCCAATAGTGTTCATGACTGACTGTAAACCAAAAGTATAGTATAATTAATTTAGTTATGTAACAACATATAAGCTGTGGATGTTAGAAGTAATTATGTTTGCATAATTTGATTAGACTGTTTAATATTTGATTTTTTTTAATAGGCTGTTAAGCTAGAGGGCGTACATACTTAAAAAACACAAGCTGATGATACGACTGCATTTAAGGAAATACCAACCATACCAGTACCAAACAAATCTAATGACTGTGATAATGTCCTACGCACTCATCACTCCTTATATGAAATATCTTTATACTGTATCTTTTTCTTTCTTTTTTAATTGATCTTTTTCTTGGAAACAATTCCAGGCCCTATTTTTATGTAGGTCTCAGTGTGGCAAAATGTCAGTGTTCTGCTGTGGCTTGATTTGGGAAAGACAGTGTATAGGTAGGGGGCATGAAACTTTCCCTTAGTTGAATCATGAGATTATTATCTGCTCAGGAGCTGGAGTCAAGTGGCACTTTTGGTTTGGAGTTGCAGTTCATTGTGGGAAACCTAGCATGGGAGAGAGGCCCACTAAACTTCAGTAACGGGACTGAATTCAGGATTTGATAATGTTTCTTTTTCAGTAGGGGCAGAAAAGAGTAAGAAAAACAGACATATAATGTTAAAGGCTAATTTCAAGCTTTTTAGAGAGCCAGTACTGTGTAATGAATGGCATAAAGAGTGTTCTTAGCATCTAGTTACATTTAAACACATCCATCTGTATCCTTTTAAACAAACTGAGTAGTACATAGTGAAAGAACAAGTTTAAACTGTTGAGATATGCAGCTGCAGAAAGTTAATGAAAACTTATCTGTACAGGTATGCTGTTCATACCAAGTAATCTCAGGGTACAGCGAATTATTTCAGTTTGATGAAATGTTGCATATAATAAGCTGAAATAATTATTTTCGGACAAATCCCGAGATGTTAATGTCATCTGTGTGAATTTTTTGGGAGTATGTCTGTGTTAACAATTGTGTTCTTACAATCAGCAATTTCTGAATGTGGTACTCTCTGAACACAGTACGAAGGCATAACAGGAAACATAAGCTCTGCTGATGTACAGACATAGATATCGCTGTTCCCCCAGATTATTAAGCTCAAGGAGAAATCAGTTGCTTTGTGCTTTCTTTCTAATGAGGTTTTCTTCTTGCAGTCTTTGACCTTTATGTAGTGTATTAAGATAAGGATATGAATGGCATATTCACAGGCAGTCTTGTCTTCTGGTTTCTGTCTGTTAACTTCTTTAGCCCAAGGTGATATTCCTTCACTAAACTTGTAAAATGCATATGGATTTTCAACATAGCCATCTGTTTTTCCAGGTTCCCAAAGGACTGCTCTACTCCGTTATGTGTCTTGGTAAAAAATTAAATGATAAAAAAACATATTGTCAGCTATCGAATCGTATTATCGACTTGTATCAGTTTCCAGTATATCAGCTGCGTGTGGTCATTGTTTTGTGGTTACACATTTATAAAATTTAATCTCAGTATTTTCCTTTTTTACTTCCTGTATGTTTTTGCTGGTGGTGTTCTTCAAAGATTTGGTAATTTCAGTAATTCCTGATTTATTTATTCATTTTTATTAAGAAGAAAAAAAAAAAAAGGCAGTTGGGGATATCTTCTGGGAAATAATTATCCTTTTTATGGGTTGCTGAGAACTCTTCGTAAAGAATAGGCAGTTGGATGTACTTGGATGTGTAGATCTGTAGATGTTCCAGAGGTCGTTCTCAAGACATCTGCACAGGGAAATTTATTTTTAACATGCGAACTAATAGAATGGCAAAGGTTACATTCTAGAGACAGTCAGTAAAGAGTCTGCACCTGCATACCTCCAGGACAAATGAAAGGTTTATAAGCACCTTTGGGCTACTTCAGGGAGAAGGCTGAGATGTGCTGGTATAGCAGAATAGATTATTCTGGAAAATTTATCTAGTTGACACTATCTGACTTCCCTGTTATTAGAAGCACTGCATCCATGCAGCATTATTATTTTGTAGGGAAATTGGGGTATAAGGTTTCTGCTGCCTCTTTGAGGCAATAGCATAGGCAGAGACACCTGCCAGTTCCCTCAGGACCCTTGAATGCATCTCATCGGATCCCATGGACTTGTGCATCTTCCAGTTCATTAGATGGTCTCAAACCATCTACAGTGGATGGGTCTTCATTTTTTCCCAGTCCCTGCTTCAGCCTACTGTGGCTAGAGCTCTTGGTGGTAAAAACTGAGGCAAAAAGAGTTGCTCAGCCTTCTCTGTGTCCTGACCAGTCAGATCTCCCTTCTGGAGGGGGCTTGCATTCTCTGAGCTCTTCATCACACTGACCCTTTAGAGATAAGCTTATACTGTTGCCCTTCACATCCCTGGCCAGGTTTATTTCTACAGAGCTTTAGCTTTCCTGACTGCTTGCGCAGTTTCTCAGTATTCCTCCCAAGCTATCTGTCCTTGCTTCTGCTCTTCCCCCAAACAGTCTCTTAGGACCTGTCTGGACATACAGAAACTTACTGTTCCCCCACACACTTTCTTAGGTGGTGGTAGGTGATTTTTTTCAGTGAATAGCTGCTGTGACTGAATTAGTAGTGTTAATCCAGGAGCACGCACTCCTTCAGAAAGTGGTTTTTTTGGAGTCACGGGGTTTGGTGAGATCAAGAGATTATCGTGGCATTCTTAATGGTGTTATGCTCCTAAATTCAGTTTCCAAGTTTGTTCGTTTCAGTTGTCCGTGAGGTAATTCCTTTTTCTGGAGTTCAACATTTTTATCAGATTTACCATATTAAATAGGATGACCACAGCACTAATTTCCACAAGGTATTTTTTTTAAAGGAAAAGTTTCCTTATTGAAGATGCCTAAGGTGAGTTACTTTTCATTCTGCAGTGCTGGAGTATTCAAATGCTGTGCTGATCATGATTAAACTGCCTGAGAAATTTTAGGGGTGATGTACATGTGGGGGGTTGAAAAGCTTTTCACTGGTAGAGACTGTTGGATATTACCTGGTTTGTTGTGACAGTGCTTTTATTGCTACAGTATCTCTGAGGGAAGGAGGCAGTCAGGGAAGAGAAACTTGTGCCAGATGAATAAGGCTTACTCTTTTTTTTTCTATAGAGTTCTTTTGGATTCTTCATTTTATTATTATAATAGAACGTATGCATATACTGACTTCTTGTTGTGATGAGTGTTTAATCACACAAAGAACTTTGGGGGACCTATTTTTTAAATCAAATGCCTGTATTTCACTTTATATAAAGCATTAAGATGAGCAATTTTTAATCTTCACTTAAATTTCATTCAAATTGGGGAAGAATATTTAAAGCATTTTGTTAAATATTTAATAATTGTTTTAATGAAATGACACAGAAATTAAGTGCAAGTTTTACAGTTTCATATTTTAACTTACATGTAATTGGAGTTTAATTATTCTTAATGACAGATCAAGATGTTAAATATATTATTTATAGTAAGGCTGGCCAAAGAAATGATTTTACTCAAAGGCAAAAGGACAAATGTGTGAAGGGAAAATATTTTAAATTAGTGAAATTTTGATATAAAAGCTGGAATTGAAAAGTCTTCTCCACAAAGTTCAGAAATGTGCTAGTTCTCAAATTGCAGTTCTGACCTTGCAGCTCACAATAGTGTTCTTCTTCAGGCTTTCTTCCTCTACTGTCTTGGTTATGTATTTGCAAGTGTTACAGAAAAGCCTCAGTGTGGACCTACAGAATTCACTTTCCTTAACTGGTGTGAGGGTTAAATGATGTTTGTTGAGATGTGATTGCCTTTGTAGGGCTTCAAAACCAACCACTGCATTTTGCTGTCCCTTTCATAGGGTTGTGTGTGTATTGGGTAAGCCTAGGTTTGCTATTCATTCTGTGGCAGCAGAGATCATGGTTTTCTCTCGGTTCTGTGTTGCTGCACATAAGTATTGTTTCCACGGTGGTGGCAAATCCTCTTCTAGTGAGATTCTGCACTACATCATCATCTGACGCAAAAACTTTACGTATTGTGCAGTGAAGACCGAGCAATTTTGGCAAAAAGGGCAAAATAAGTGTTGTATACCATTCCTTATGAGAGTAGCTTGGAATATCAATGTTTTAGAAATTGTCAAGGCATGATTAGAGTTGTCAGGTGTTTGCTGATAGCGTGTAATTCTCTTTGCCTATCTGCTGGTCATAACTGTATTGGAAGCGATATTCTATGGTCTTGGCTGTATCCTATGGGGAAGAGATATAAGGGAAATATTTCAAAGTGGAAAACTTGCAGTGTGTATGATAATATATTCATTCAAATACTTTGTGTGGATTGCTGCGGGAAAGGAGTAGCTGCCTGCCCTAGAATGCATGATAAGCAAATAATTCAGAATCGGATGTGGAGTTTTTCATTCATTCTTTGAATTGCTGGGGATTGACATTAATTTCTTCCTTTTTGCTGAAGTGATGTTTTACCATCCCTCTTTATTTTCACACTTACCTTTATTGGTTAAATGATAAGCTTTACGGGAGGGGAAAAAATAAAACACTTGCAGTAATGAAATGCTTTGGAATGTACCTCATTCAGTTAGAAACCCAGCTTGTAGAGTATCAGAATGCAGTATTGCCAATACTGTGAATACGGTAATGAGAATGTTATGGTTACAAGCAGGATTTTCATAATGCTAGTAGAAAGTTGCCTACTCATTCTAGTTTTCAATTACTTCAATTTAAGGAGATTGAAATATTTGAATCTGCTGTAGTGAGAACGGCTGGAAACCATGAGTTAAGCACTGCGGCCTTAGGGAAAATAGTTACTTAAATATTCAACTAGAAGAGAGTTGGGCAGGAAGTAAAAAGGAATGTGCCAAAGTAGGAGGGCAGTAGGTGGTCGTGGATATTTCAGAATACCTGGAGTGGAATATGTGTTTGCTGTTTATTCAGAGGAACAGGTGGTAAAGATAAATCCTTAAATCTTCAGGTTCTTGAGGTTGCCCCATCGAGCAGAGAAAAGGAAGAGCTTTGTAATTGAATTGTGACATATAGGAATGTCACTGGGACCTTGAAAAGCTGATACCTAACTGGGCTCAGGGAAGCTGATGAGCTAGTCCAGTGGCACAGTGTCATAGCTCTGCTGGTTCTGATAAATAGTCTGTTAACTTCACCATAGATTTGAAAATGTATTTGTAGAGTTGTATCATTTTTGCCAAGAATCCTGTGAATCATAGTCTATTGTACCACTGTACAGGCAGTGTATAAGCAAAGCTTTAAGCAAACAAGTTAGCTAATTAATTCTTTTTGGGTACTGAATGTCTGTCAGAATGTTTAAGCCTAGTGAAAGAAAGATGGAAATACCTGTTTCCTTCAAATGTTTATCTGCTTTTATTTCAAATAAGCTTCGAGAGTCAATTTATTGAGTGAGGTTAATTCACTTGAGACCTAATCATTGCACAGCCCATTCCAAGATTTCACTGCTTAGTGCAGGGAACTGGTGAAGTGATGACTTGCTCAGTAATATTCAGAACTGCAATTTGAGGTGTTCTGGAAATGCAGAGAATTGCAGGACAGTTTTGTTCCAGAAATATGATTCTTGTAATTGAGTGTGTTAGAACCTGGTGACTGTCTTTGCACTGAGTGATGCTGACAGAATCTGATAAAACAGTATCTTTCTCTTCCTACCTGAGGAACGTGCTGCGTGAAATTGACTGGGTACATTTAATCTATCTATTTGGGATACATTGCATTTATCAGTGCATTAAATATATGTGCTATTTTGCTAGGGAAATTCAGATGTGTCGGTTTCCTGAATTCCCAACCATACCTTATGCATTCCTCCACGTTCCTAGTTATGGAGGTTCTACAGTGCTTGTTATGAGCTTGGTAAACCTTCACGTTGTCACAACTGTTCCATGCAATAGGCGAAACTGATCACGTGTGTCTCTACCGTGCTGTGTCCATGGCATGTTAAGATGGAGCTACAACACAAAAGGATCCATAGCTGCTATTTATGAACTCCTTTTTCTTTCTATTCCATTTCTTACCTATCACTTCTTAGATTTCAAGAGCAGGAAACAGTTGTAATGCCATGTTGGTATTCTAGTCCCAGTTATTTTATTGTATTTATTATGTGTAGGAAATTTCTAAGGGAATACTTAGATATAAGGGATCTTTCATTGAGTAGCACATTTATTTGTGGTTGATTTTTCTCTGTCTTTGCGTTTTCATTTACAGTCCCTTCTTTGTCTTGTTTTTCCTTTTCTTTTGTTTACTTGCTTCTTTCTGGAAGCAGCCTATTTTAATAAAATAGGGAAGGTGCTCATAAGACAGCTAGGATTTCCTTTTCATAAGAGCGTGCAGGTTTTTGGATCTCTTTGAGTAACAGATAACCAACAAATATTAACGCAGTGATAGATTCTGATCTTTCAATTCAGGTTGTTTTTAAAGCTTGGTTGGTTTATAATCAAGACTACTGGCAATTCATTGCTCGTGGGTAGAGAGTTGTAACAAGTAAGCATTTAAAAAAGCTAAGCCAAAAAATTATAACTGCTCTCCTTGAATTACAGCTCTCCCGTAGGCATTATTTCAGAGAAGCCTGCAGACACAACCTCTGTAAAACTGGGATCTTGATAGGAGTTGAGTGGTATAGAAGGGCTGATGCAATTCATGTTCCAAAAATTAAGGAGAGAGCAGTGAGTGCCATTTGTGTCTAACACTTCCCCTAGTGTTCCAATAAGAGTTCTAAGAAGTGAGATTAGCTTTAGGGAGAATCCCTATCCCCAGGCTTTTGGAAGGTGGGACCCTGGATGTAGTGGTTAGCAGAAGTTTTCCAGTATACCTACCTACTGATGTGGTGCTTTGCATGTGCTTTCACACAACACGTATTGAAGAATATCACTTCATTATAGACTCACAGAAGCTAATAGTATTAGGAAAATTTTTATCACTTAATCTGATTTATTAAGTCATGTCAGTTGGACAGACTGATAGATTTCATGCTAACACTTAATCTTGTTACAACTTCCTTTAGGCTTTTGACATAAATGACATTTCCAAGTGCTGATTCAGTTCAAGTCCATTATCTTGCCTTGGACTCCTGGCCTCTTGCAGTATTTTTGAAGAATATTGGAAGTGGGGAAGATGAAAATTCATTCCAACTTCTTCTTTATATGAGTTGGATCACCCAAAGTTCGTCTTCCTTGGCTGTGCTCACCTTAATGTTATAACATGGGGAAAATGTTCTTTCTCGACTTACAAGTGATGAGTGTTGGGCCCTGAAGCGTGAGATTGGTTAACCTTTCCCTGTGATGAATGGTGTGACAGAAGCCCAGAGTAAATTTCAATGCTGCAGAACTGTAACACTGATTCTGTTGTGAAAGAGGAAGTGGAACTTCTGTTTCCACATTGTGGCGCTGCGTGGCTGAGGGCATTCTGCCCCAGGCATAAAAAATGAGCAAGTCCAAGTAGGAGGGATACCCTTTTTGGAAGAAGAATGTGTGTGCTTACAGGCATGTATATGCACACAGACATGAAACTGTTTAGCCATCAGATGGGAATCCATCTTTTTGAAAACAGCAAGTCCTCCTGAAGACCAGTACACCATGTTTTATATTACACTTGCAGTATTTGGGTCATGTATAATGACACTGGTAGTCTTGCAGTAAATATTCTCTCTGGAGATGTTTTCTGTCCCCTCATAAAACTGTAAGTGCATTAAATGGTGAAGAGACTGCGTGTTACACTGAGAGCTTCTCTGAAGAAGGAATTCTCTCTGCTGTTTCATTGATGTGGGCTGATACCTTTGTTAGCCCATAACAGTTTCTGTTAGATACTAACTTAACAGAAGGGAGGTTTGAGCTTAGATGTACAAAGTTTGGGATTTTAAAGCAATAGCTGTAATTCAAATCCGTAGTTGTTTCAGGCCGGTCTGGAAGAGCATGTTAGGACTGATGAGGAAGATACTGATGGGGTGGGTTTTTATTTTTATTTTTTTCAAACTACTACTTGGAACAGCTTGGCTCTCTTATAAATGGGAGACAAAAATAAGAAAAAAAGAATAAAAATAAAAAGACAAAAAGCTAACACAACATAGAATAAGGAACAGTACAGCCTTGAAGCTGCAGCATTTTTTTTGACTGTTAAAAAAAGGTCTAAAAAAGCCTGAAGCAAAGCGAAGGATTTGCTTTAGGCACATTGTGCGAAAACTGCAACGCTTTTAGGATGTCATCATTTTACATTATAATGTTGCTGAAGAAAGCCAGCTGATGCAGTTAAGTCTCTTATTGGAAATTTTAGCCTGATTCATTACTGTGATTTGTGGTTGTACACAGAAACACTTTATCATTTTAATGTGCCAAGCTCTGTTGAATCTGCCGAAGATTTTCTGTTTCTTTGCATAATTCGAGTTGCCAGTCTGCCAACTGGTAATGGTTCAAGCCTGTTGCGTTATCTGTGTTTTTGTCAGGAAGTGGTGCTGCACGTAGGATGGATCTGCAGTAATTCTTTTGTAATGGGTTTATGAGCAACACTACTTCATTCACAATGCTAACATTACATAGCTTTGATTATTAGTTCAGTAGTTGTGCTGCTATGCCTTTGTGGCCAGACCAACGCTCTACAGAGTACTAAAAAGGAAAACTTCTTAGCCGTAGGTTAATTAAACTTGCTGAGAAAATAATTTTGACTTTATGTTCTTAAAAAAAAGGTGAAAATATTCATATTTTGGAGAATCTTATATGTTCCACATATGCTTTGGATGTGCTGTGAGGGACTTGTCTTTCTTTCATCAAGTTTGATAGGACTTCAGGATACACAGAGGAAAACAGTACGTTCTAATGGCATTGTCCGTTTATAACTAACTTATTTCTGTTCACGTGAACAGAAGATATGCTTGGAGATTTCAAGAATGCACACTGTCTTACCAATATTTACCATAATAGCATTACTGTTTATTAAGGTTGCAGCTCAGCCATAAAGTATTTATGCTTTCTTGGGCCAAACTTCTAAACTCGGAAATTGTTGTGCTTAAGGGCTAACAAAACAGCACTCTAGAGATGTGAAAGAATATACACTTTGTAAGAGATCAAAGAGCTTGAAATAAAGGAGATGAAGACAGAACCTATTTTCTTTACTAGGATAAGATTACCTTCTCAGAACAGTTTTCCCTTTCAAAAATCTGTCGTACACTTATTTTTAAGGAAAATGCAGAGTCTGACTCCAGGATGATGCAGATGGACTTTAATTTAGTAAGTCCTAAGCCTACATGTTGTACCTGCTCCTTTAATCTTGTTCACATTCTCTGCCTGTGGGGGCATTGGATAATCGGTCAGAATGATGAGGTTTTCAGGCAACAGGAGTGTCCTACTTTCCACTTCTGCACTGAGATTATAAATTAGGAATTTATTTTTTTGCTGACATCTTGCTGACGGTCATTGAAGGCACCACGTCCTAGAAGGCAATAAATGAAGATGCTTTTCTTCAAAAGATAGGAGTGTGAGGTTTGACCTAGAAAAGTATTACTGTTAGAATGAGTGTAGAGCTTGCTGCTAATGTAGTATCTCTATAACCAAAAATAGTTTCAGATCTGTTCTTTTTTTTTTTTCCTTCACATTATTCCTGAAAATCTGACAAGTAGAGATTGCCTTTTTTTGATAAAACTAGGCTTGGTGAAAGTGGTGCTCATAGCAGATCTTTTTTCCTTAGGTGAGAAGTCATAATTTTACTTCATAGCAGCAAGATTCACTGTAGACTTCCGTGTAAACATTGAAATAACTGGAAGTAATACAAGTAAAATCATCCAGCGTTCCTTTGTCAGGAAATACACGTGAAATGGATTGAAGAACTTTTCAATATCCCTTCTTATATTTGCCTATCTAAAGGAAGGCGTATTTCTATTGCTTCTTTTGTAGTGGTTTATGAAGTAGCTATCAGTATCAATTTGGAGCTCACTGTAGTACTGTACATAATCAACTGTAAAATGTCTTCAGTTAATATTTTGTAATCTATTAGTGCCTAATTTGGGATTTTTCTTTTTCTTCAGTGATACTGCAGTACCTTGCTGTGATGGTGAAGAATAAAATGCAGATGATAGCAAGGTTTAAACCTCTGTGTGAGGTTTAAATATTTTCTTGTGGTTTTGGAACTGAGTATACTTAGGTCTGCTTATTACAGTTTATCATCACTAATACTGCATTTCATTTCAGTTAAAGGCCTTTCTTCGTAGGTTATGTGTTTATAAGCTCTGAGGTGAAAATGTGCTCAGTGTTTGAAATTGAGAAGGGAAAGCTGTGTTCAGAGAACAGAAATCGTTCACTAATTTCCATTTGAGTAAAACAGTACTTCTAAGATTTCCAGTGGTTAAAAATAAACTAAAGCAGGAAGTGTTTGTCGTCATAGTGTGGTGTGTGTACAAATATTGGTGTTCTACATTGAAAAATATACTACTGCTTTTGGAAACCCAACAATTCAACCTACTTTATGATAAAGCAAAAGCATGTCATGAGCTACTAAGTGTTTGTGTTCAGTTTTTATATTTGTTTAAAAAACAACGTTGAGCTATTTCATGCGTCCAGGTTGTCAAAACTATGCTCTTTTTATAGTCTCGTAGTAGAGAACATAGTATTAAACTGACAGATATGGCTCCTTCCACCAACGACAGCACATTCTGCATCGGATACTTGTTGCCTAAAAAATTTTCTTTGTCGTTTTATAGTTGAACTGAAGTGTTGGGGCACTTACGCTATGACTTCTCCTGAAACCGATCAGCGGAGTCTGTTAATAGTAGTACTAGTAATAATAATGACTTCTTCATGGTACAGCGAATAGTGTTTGTATGCTCTACCAAGAGCCAACCCTGAAGTATCATTCTGAAGAACACAGGGAAATGATACTAAGGGGCAGTAGTTATAAAAGCAAACAAGAAATGAGGATTGGTGAAGTGAATAGTCTGTAAATATTACAAAATCATGTTATGAGTGTATTCGTACAATTCATTTGTGTTAAGTTCTGGTTATTACTGGCCACCTTGACAAGTGGCACATAGCAGAAACAGAAACACTGCAGAGCTGTGGTCAGAGACCTGGAAAAATTTCAGGATGAAAAGGCACTAAAAAAATGGCATTGAAAGGAAAGATAATTTAATGACTACGATGGCATTTAATTTCTGGAAGTGTTGCTCAATTGCTTTCATTTACCCACTCAAAGAACCAGGGCAGTAAAGGAACCTGTTTAATTTTGACATGGCACTGCTCCCACCAGAGCTCTTGGTCAGCACTGTGGTTAGAAGAGAGGTTTAGCTGTTAGTATGGATGTCTGGAATGTGCCTTTAAGCTAGTGCACAGATGAGACAGCTGATTTTCCTGACATGCAGCAACCCCTCCTTGGCAATAAGGAACTGTTCAGTGTTGCCTGTTTCCTTTGGTAGCTTCCTGGCTGCTGTCAGGAAGGAGGTGCTTGCTGCATTTGATCAGCATGCTGCGCTGTAATACAGTCCAGTTAAATGCTGCAATATCCTTTCTTTCTGAAGCCACTTAAATATAACAAACAAATCTGTATCTTTTGGTATGTTTGAAGCTATAGCAGCAGTGATAAAAGTAAAAATAGAACTGGAGAGGGACAAAGTGCCACTGCTCTCAGAAGTTCTAAAAGAAAAAATCAGGATTTTTTTAATGGCAACAGATGCTTTCCCAAACAAATTATGAAATCGTTTCCCTCTCCCTCTGCTGTCTCCATTGGTCATCTTTTATTAGATCACTGTTTGCCTTTTGCAGTGTAACTGTGGCCTCTTACCCTTGCTGCACTGCAATCTTTAAGGTTGGATGTGTGATTTTTCTTTTAAAGGAATGTATTTGGAAGTACATTTAGCTTTGGAGAGTGAATTTATTGTTTTACACAGTCACACCTTTGTAAGTGAAATCAAGATACGTGTTGTACTTTGGTGTGCATAATACCAGTGCCCCGCAGTTGGAGGTCCTGGTGGAGGTGGAGTCTTTATGTGAATAGCAGAGCAGAGTACAAGGTGAGGCCTAAGCTACCTTATTTTTCTTCAATAGTTTAAAATAGTTTTCAAAATGTTTAAGGAAAGTTTTCCAAATTCCAGGTGATGCAGAATGAAGTCTGGCTTGGAACTACAGTCCAAGTTTGAACAAGACTCTTAACATCTAAACTACAATCCTGTTGCTGTTATCATAACATATTATTGCTTTTTCACCTTTTATGCTATGTTCTTGTTTCTTCCTGAGTTTGTTCCCTTGACATTTTTGTTAGTTTTCCCTGATGTTTTTATCTCACCGAAAATTAATCTCTGCTTTTATGTATTACTGTGTCCTTTGCTTTCACTTATAGCATGGATTAATGTTCACGCAGTCACACTTGCATACCTGAAGTAAGACCTGGTATGAAATACTCTATGGAGCCTAGAAGATTATGCATTATCCTGTAGGTACCACTTTATAGAACCAACTTGAAGGGAAGGAAGAAAGGAAAAAGAAAAGGGGGAAAAAAGATTGATGGCTGATGATGCATTCATGCACTAACAGGAAAAAAAAATCTTAAGTAAAATAGAAACTTTAGCTTTCTTAACAATAGATGTGACTGTGTACTTAATTTGTAGAATATTTCTTTTTTTAAGGTATAATGAGAAGTGCAGTGCCAGCATATGTAAGAGAATCTGTCATTTTAAACAGAACGTGAACACCATTCCAGTAGTTTAAGACTTATTTTAGCAACCATATAGACAGTTAGTTTCTCTTTCATGATACTGTACAGAAATTTCATCACAAGCCTGTTTTGTTAATTATTTCTAATGTTCATCTTTATTTTATCTATGCGTGTGAATTAGCAGACAAGGAAAGCACTCCTAATGCATTTCATTTTCTCACCTCAAGCAGCAGCACAGATAATAGTGCATGTTTTAAAGATAACTTCATATGGAGTTAGCATAGAAATAACAGGATTTTCTGATGTATCAGGCACGGTTCATGAATTTCAAAATAGCATGTTCACATCAGTGTAACAGCAAGTTGAGAAAAGAGGTGCTGATGTGACTCCCCCATCTATCCAGAGAGCACTTGAAAGACTGCAATGCAGTAAGCTGGGAGTTAGCTAGATTGTCTTCAGAGAAATGTAGCTGTTAACGAATGGCAGAATATGAGTTGAGTTTTGTGAAGCACTGATATGCAGACATACTTGTAGAAACTCGTGAACTGTATATAATACATAATAGGTTTTTGTTTGCAACTTGCAGAGGTTCTTTAAAACCTTGTTAACAGCATCATCTGAAAACACGATAGACTTCGGCACAAAGGAGTTTGTGTAATCATGCTACAAAACCAGTTTAAGATGATACTATTTTGTTTTGATTTAAATATCACACTGGTAGTCCCAGTAACCCTGAGGGCCATCACGTAAGGCAGTTCTCTGAGCATGTGCTGTATCTTGTAATTTATAACTACAGGCACAGTATTTTGATGTTTTGGAAATTATTTGAGGAGGATGAAGCATTTTGACAGTCGAATTCAGTAGAAGTAATGCTTGCATGGGAATTACCAGGACAGCTGGTTCATTTTAAGCCCTATTGCTCCTCAGCACCAGGCAGCAAATAATATAGAGAGACTTAGTTCTCCTTATTACACAATTTTCTTGTTCAGCGGAATTACTTTTGATTTAAACTAGTATGAGAGTAGAATCGAGTTCAAAGGTGTTTAATTAGAGCAAGTGTCCAAGGTGGGTAGAATTATTTAACAGAGTATTTGTGATATAACAGGTTAATACAAGAAACGTTACTATTGTTAAAGAGAAACTGGTGTGATACTTCATGGGGTGGGAGAACAATTGAAACTTTCAGGTGAAGTAGTAGAGTTGTCAAGTAGTGGGAGCAGCATCAGCCTGGCAGTGGAACACAGTGATGCATGGAGTTAAGTACTGTAGAATTAAAACCAAAGCGTGTTTGGAACAAAAAGAAAAAAAAGAAAACAAAAAAGGAAGGATTGCTTTAAAGCTGTGTTTCAGAGCACAGAACATCCATTAAAAGAAATGGTTGGCAGTACTGTGTGCTGTGAAGATTCTGTAGAAATCCCAATCCACTCATATAGCCAAGGGATATTCAGATCCCTGAACGGGAGTATTTTGGATATCGTTGGTAAAAAAGTGGCTTTTTACTCCACAGAGATGCAGTGGAACTGCTAAAAACAATCTATAGATCAAGATGCTTCCTTAGGTGTCTCCCTGCATTTTGCAGTGTGCTCAGGGTGGTAGTTATGTGCACATCATCAGAAAATCACAGAAAGACATAATTGTAAGGCTTAGAAAATAAGCTACTAAGCTTGAAGACTAAACTGTTGTAGGTGCTGTTAGAAAATAATCCTCTGAAAATGGATTATTCTCTCTTTTCTCTGTGTCTCAGTTGATGTGAGAAAAGACAATTGCATAAATGTAAGTAAAATTAAGAAGAGAGGAAGAGAGACATGAACAGCAGAGGAGAATACAATAGAAATGTATTTTAAATTCAGAACTAAGAGATTCGGATACCTCTAAAAATCAGGTTCTGCTTTCCCCCTTTTCTGTTGCAGTGCTGAAAATAAAGCTGATACAGTAAAAACACTTTAAAATGCACAGATGTGGGGAAACATTCCAAGATAAGCTGTGCAGTGAATCAGTTTGTTGATCAAACTGTCGAAGTATGTTCCGTATGGTCTTCAAGAAAGAAGGAGTTAAAAAAGGCAACTAAGGACTCTTTTTGGTGGCAACAGAATGGAAACAGAAGGCCCAAACAAACTGCATCTATTAGTATCAGACATTCTGTGTTTGTTTTCATTCATTTTCCACTTCAGTCACATGATTTTGTCAGTTAAAAATGGCATGTGATGGAAAATAGTAAGCTTGTATTTGTAATTAATCAGTGCCTTCCCATTTATGCTGGGCATACAGAGGTACTGTATTTTGCTGTTAATCTCAGAAATTGCCACTAGCTGTGCACTAATAAATCAAAGCCACAGAACTTGAGCAGATTTACAATGTATGTATGTTCAGTGCATATCTCAAAATACATATTAATAGCAACTTTGGCATATATGTTTTAAATTGCAAAGATATAAAAGAAGCATACTATATCAGAGAGGAGAAAACTACTCAAAAGCAACTTAAATAAGCTTGTAGTATGACATTGGGATCTGAAATGCTAATGCCAAAGAGAGCTAGTGTGTGGGGGAATGCAGTAATCTTGAATTAAGTATGTGACACTTGTTCTATTAGAGCACTATCACAACACTGTCCCATTAAAATACCCACAAATCAGGCAAAATATTGAGAATTGGGAATCAGAAAATAACTACAAGAATAGCTGAATGTTAGAAAACATCTTCTTATGAAAGGCAGGGGAGCATAATGTATATTTGTTTTCCACAGAGAAGAGAAAGGTAGACTTTGAGGTCTGCAAGGTTCTGAGTATTAGGAGTGGACTGTGATGGTAAAGATCAGTTTTGTGGCAGTCTGTGTTTTGAGCCTATAGGGAAATCAGCTATTTTCTAGTTAAAAAATAATATGTATATATAGAGAGAGAGAGTTCTCTTGTGCTGACTGGAACAATTCTGTGCTATGCTGTGATTAAGGTCTACATTTAATACTGCTAATTTACCATCAAATGTCTTAATGATCTTTAGAAATCCTTCTCTCGTTGCTATGGAAATTTGGCATTCTGGACTGTAGTTGTGACATGTGAAGTCTAACACAAAAATAACAAATTGTTATTGCTGGCAGTCAACAGTTGTCCAAATGAATTCAATGAGAAAATTGTCTATAAAACTTAGTTTCCATGCAGCTGTTACGTATGTGACATCTTAACTTTGTTCGGTGAGAACTCTTGGGTGGTTGTACTGTAGAATTAGTACAGTAAGAAATTTGTATGTGATCACAGAATGGCTTGAGATGGAAGTGACCTTGAAGGCCACTTGGTTCCAACCCACCTACCATGGGCTGGGACATCTTCTGTTAGATGAGCTGCCTGGGGCCCCTCCAGCCAGACCTTCAGCACCTCCAGGTGTGTGATATCCACAGGTTCTCTGGGCATTCTGTTGCAGTGTTTCACCACCCGCAGAGTAAAGAATTTCCTCCCAACATCTAAACTTAATACCTCTTGTTTTAGTTTAAAACCATCTCCCTTTTAGTATCATACACTCCCTGATAAAGAACCACTCCACATCTTTCCTGTAGGGCTCCCCTTTGGGTTCTGGAAGGCTGCAGTGAGGTCTCCCCAGAGCCTTGTATTCTTAAGGCTGGTCTACCTCAACTCTCTCTTTGTAGGAGAGATGTTCCAGCCCTCTGGTCCCCTTTATGGTCCTCCTCTGGACCCCCTCTACTAGGTTCATGTACTTACTGCGATTAGGGCTCCGAAGCTGAATGCAGAGTGGAATAAAGGCCCTGCTGGCCATACTTTTGTTGTTATCATCTTGGAAATCAGCTTGTCTAGGAAATCAGCTTATCTGCCAACATTTTTTTTTGTGTGTAATAGTCTTTGTTTAATAACGATCTGGGATAAGAAGATTTCTTATTGTGGCCCCTAGGTGGCAGAATGATTTGGACATACTGTAAATTCCTAATATATCAAATGGATGCCTGAATAGCATATAGCTTCTACTGAAGTGAGGTCTTTTACTGTGAAAAAAGAAAAGGAAAATCTGATGATTCCTACAAAACAAAGTCAGCACACTTAGAGCTATGACTTGCCATTTTGTTCCAAATGTTCTAATTTATTTTTTCTTGTTGTTTTCATTTTGGAGGGTAAGGAATAGCCTTGAGCAGTTCAGAATGGACTTGTACAGAACTGTGTAGTTACGGTTAAATCGTGCAGTTCAGTATGTTTAAAGGGTATACTCTTTACAAGCAGACTTTTTAGGACTGCAGGTTGCTGTAATGCAGTTGTGGTTCATACTTTGCCCAGTTGTAGAGTATCTACAGCAGCAGGTTTTTAGTGTTTTGTACTTTCCTGCCATATGTACTGCAGTGTTTTATAGATGCAAGTTATTACATTTAGAAAATGATAACCTTTTAAGCCTGAGGAATTGGCTTTCAGAAAAACATTCTCCTTGTAATTTATTGATAAGTTTTAGTCTCTAAGTCAGGTTTCTTTCTCTTTATTTTTCTGTTTTTTACTCATTGCATTGTCTAATTTTTCCTCTTCATTTTGATAACTTAGATGTTCATTATTATTTTCTGTGTATGTGTATCTCCTGAGAAATCTGACCATGTAATAGTGGTGATCAGAAAACTAACATAATCTGTAATGTTTGTGACTCAAATCTTTTAATATTGTTGCTTCTTTGTAAATCATGTTTTAGTGGAGTGGTAGAAAAATACATGCTGAACAGTTCCTGGCTGTGTAAATTACCCATGGGAAAGTTAGGGAGGTTCTAAGAGATGCATCTTTAGTACTATCTGTAAATAGAGTCTTTGCATGCTTCAACATCTGATATTGTTGTGGTTTTTTGTCCGTATAAGAGTCTTTAAAACAAGCTTCTAAACTTCTGGTAATTTACATAATCATGTGTAACATATTACAACTAGAAATGCCTGTATTGTTTGAGTGGGGAAAAGAAAGTTTGGTGCAAATTCTTCATTTGGGTGTTAGTATATTAAAATTCCTTTTACTTCTCATGCAACTGCAGTTAAATAATGAGAACACATTTCTGTGCTGCTGTGCATTCGGTGCTTTTCCATGTCATTAAAATGCTATGCTAGATAACTTCAGTCAAAGTGGCATCGATAGATGCAGGGCAAATTTCAGCAGTGCTACTTACAACTGTTTTTTAAATAGTTGTGACTTTTTTCTAAGGTTTTAATTTTCTTTATATGAGGGCTACTCCAAAAGGAGTGCCTCCTATTTTACCATATTGGTTCGTGACACCAGAGGCAGATGTTGGTGGTATGGCAGTAGAAACTGATATTTCCCAATCTGTTTTGTTGCCATGTGACAGATGGCATCTGATATGGAAGTGTCTGAAGCAAAGGTGTGTCACTGAAATCCTCCATGCAGAAAAAGTGGCACCCGTAGATATTCATCAACACTTGCTGAATGTTGATGGAGACCAAGCAGTGGATGTAAGCACAGTGGGGTGGTGAGTGGTGCATGCCAGCAGTGTGACAGTGATGTGAAAGACAAGCCAGGTTCCAGATAGCCATGCACAGCTGTGACACCATGAAGTGATCAGCTCATCCACTCTAATCAGCAGATGATGGCCTGGTTACTGAGTACAGAGCTGCACGTTGGCTTCAGTGCATGGGGAATGATGGTGGCAACACTGGAATATCACAAAGTTTGTTCCAGATGGGTGCCACGGATGTTACCACAGGAACAGAAGGAAGACTGTGCAAGTTTGCTAGTACGTATTGAACCAGTAGGAGGCTGAAGGTAATAGTTTCATGGATCACATCATTACCTGTGATGAGTCGGGGTGTCACTACTACAATCTGGAGCCCAAATGGCAGCCTATGAAGGGGCAGCATTTGAATTCCTCATCGATGAAGTTCAAGACTCTGCCTTCAGCAGCTAAAGTGATGTGCACTCTTCTGGGATAGGAAGGGGTGATCCTTCTGGATTTCTTGGAACACAGATAAAACATCAACTCTGATCACTACATTGTGACTTCCATAGTCTGGCTAGAGCAGATGGCAGTGTTTCCCTTGCAACACAACAGCACTTGGCTATGTACTAGCTGTAAGACCATGGAGCACATTGCCAATCCAGGCTGGGCTCTCTGATCAAACCCACTGTATAGTCTGGATTTGGCACCTTCTGACTTCTGTCTGTTCAGACCAATGAAAGATGGACTGAATGGGCAACATTTTCCTGGCAACGGTGCTGGTGCAGGTTTTTACGAGCACAGCATGCAGGCTCCTGTTCATTACTGGCAGAAATGCATAGCTAATCATGTTGACTATGTTGACAAATAGTTGTCATTGAGAATTTGCTCTATCAAATGGTGATTTTGTGCTCTTTCATATTCATGTGAAAGATTTATTATTTATTTTTATATTTAATTTAATTTTTTATTTTTTTATTTATGTTTTTCATAAACACATTTTGTTATTACAAGTATTTGGAAGGTGATAATAGGAATTGAGAAGAATTCTTCTTGAATGTGTTACAAATAATGCAAAATAACCAAAAAGTCAAATTAACGTAGCGACACAAACACAAGACATTGCATGTGTTCTGATTTTTGCCTTGGAGAGAGTTAATTTTCTTCATGGTA
Organism: Odontophorus gujanensis; assembly: GCA_013399175.1. NCBI lineage: Eukaryota > Metazoa > Chordata > Aves > Galliformes > Odontophoridae > Odontophorus > Odontophorus gujanensis. Next base: position 197,552 of record VXAB01009421.1, on the reverse strand, counting down.
TTTGTTAGCATGTTGCGTTTTGGACTTAGGAGGAAAACAGTGTTGATAACACATTGATGTTTTAGTTGTTGCTGAGCAGGTGCTGCACAGAGCTGAGGATATTTCAGCTGCCACTGGGGGGTTGGGGATACACAGGGAGCTGAGAGGGGACAGAACTATACCTGACCCAAACTGGTCAGAAGGATATTCCATACCATATGACATCATGTGGCATGATAAAACTGTGGTGTTGGCTGGGACCATCTCGGCCTCAGTGAGTGGGTGACGAGCAATTGTGTTGTGCAGCACTTGTTTTCTGTGCTGTTTTGTCCATTAATATTTGTCCTTCCATTTGTGTCCTATGGAATTGCCTCTATCTTAGCCCATGAGTTCTGCTAGTTTTCCAGTTCCCTCCTTCATCCCTCTATGGGAAATGATTGTGCCCACAACTCATCACACCATATCTTCTTGGTTACTTTTGCCACTTCAGAGAAACATTGAGAGCTGTAGTTTTATTTTAGGGTGCTTCCACATGAAGAAGGAATTTTGAAGGAAATATAGTTGTCTAACAAACAAATTAGATTTGGCAAAGCAAATACTTTTTCTAATTAAGTTAATCTGACACAGCCTGACTGTGTCTCCCAAAGGCTGCAGCAAAACGTAATCAGTCTCAAAATGAAAATATTAATCAGAATTCTAAGAATATCTAAGAAATTCAAATATGACTACCAAAGGAAAATGGCAAGAGTTCCTTGTAACATTAGTTCTTCACTAACGCAAATGCATTGCTATCAGTCTGCATTTGAAGGCCTGTGTTTGAGGATTCTCAAATCTAGCATTTAACTATCAAGTTCATTCAGGTGAATTGGACACCAATGCATTTTATGTCTTTTAAAAAACCACATTGCCATCGAGTCGGTGGCTTGCAGCTAAATATTCAGACTTATTTTAAGCATTCGTGAAGTGGTTGGAGGCATGATCGCTGTATATACAGAGAGGTAGGTTTGTGTATGCAAACAGGTACATGGGCTACAGTAATTGAACAGATTGCCTAATTATGTTTCCAGACATGCAGCTCAGTATGCAGACTAAAAGCAGTTGTGCAATTTGGTGTATGCAAATTAATGTCATCACAAGTGTGGCTGGTGAATTAAAACCCATAGATTTAATATAATGATTCAGGTGTCAGCAGTGTCAGAGGGGGGTGGAGCTTCTGTATTTACCACTAGTTATTTCATTACTAGGGAGAGATCTCCAAACCCTATTTCAGGAAATCGAGAAGTGCAAAGTCTATGAGTGGAAGAGATTGACTTGTGTATGGCTTCTTATTTTTATTGTGGCAAAATACTAACAGGGACAAGCAGCTTTTTGGTGACTGTTGTGTAATCACAAAATTAAATGGCAGAATATTAGTAATTTCAAGTTGTGATGATCTGGATGTTCTTGCTCATCAAATGGAAAAAGCAACAAATACAGTGAGGAGGGTGTTTCTTACAGGGACGTAACTGATTTATTAGTTTACTAGTTATTTTCCTCTAACCTTTTAAAATCTAAAAATGTATTGCTTTAAGTGCATAGTCAAGTTACAGCTGGCATTATTTGTTTTGTCAGCAAGCAGTCTTTCTGTATCCATACATCATGGTCAGCAGCAGCAGTGATTTATAATTCAGGATGATTTTTATCATTATAGTAGTTTCTATTGTAAGCAGTTTGTATGTATGGTCATTGCCTTGTTGAGGGGGAAAAAACCCACGCTGTAGGAAACACTAGTATAAGCACTGACAAACAGTTAAGGGAAACAAATGTGATGGAATTAAATAGGCAAGGAATGAAATGTTAGGACATTTAAATTTGAGTCAGTACTAAGAGAGTTTATGAAGTGTGTGTGTGTACCACAGCTGGTATCCAAAATATTATTTCCTTATTTTCTTGCCAGCACATCAACAGGCTGTCAGAAAAATAAAAACAAAAAGAAGCTGTTGAGCAGCTATACTGCAGAATCTTTTCTTACTGAAGCTTCTGAATGTGTGCCTGTCTAAAGCATTTATATGACTGAAAATCTCTGGACTAACATGATTTATAGTTTATTACATCATTTATTCTGAGTTTGGAAAATGCAGATATTTCTGTTTTATAGAGGAGTTACTCTAGTTACATGGAAACCAAGATCTTGAGGGTGATTTGCTGAAGATCTCAGGAGAGCTGTTTGCAGAGGAGGAAACTTGACTTTTTGTCCTTGGATGAATGGCCTGGCATAGCTTACATTTAAAAGCTTGGGTCCGAGGCTGGTTGAGAGAAGGTGATCTTTCTATGTTGTTTACACCACTCTGCTTCTCTTCACAGACGTGCGGTTTGTTTCCTCTGCTTGTTCTGGTGTCCAGCCCTGTTGTGATCTTTTCTGAGACATCATTATCTTTCCTTCCTTTAAATGATTTTACTCATCCTTTTTTCTCAGTCTGGACATGCCTTCCTCCCACCCCGTTCCCATCTTTGTCTGTAAACCCCACTGAGGGGATAGATTATTTAGCATTGAGGACAGATAAACTGAAAATCCACAGTCTCTACTAGTCTTGAGGATAAGTACACAACAGCCTCTGAGTATCTCAGAAGTCCTGTTTCCAATCTTTACTTCTACCAGAATTCTTTCTGTTGATGTCTGGGATTTGTGCAGTTGCTTTAAGCAGTGTTATACAGTTACTGTGACTCAGATGAACAGAAGTTGCAGCAAGTTGCTAGCTGGGACTCGATAATCCTGTCAGTAATCTCAGGCTTCCAAGACACTTCTGGAAATTTGTAGTCTACAGGAGAAGCAAACAGCAAGAGAGAGACACTCCTATCTTATGAGGCTGCTGCTCATGAGGATCCTTGGAAAAAGTCAAGTGAGAGGAGCCACAGTAATAAGAGATAATTGCTACCTATTACATATAACCAAAAGTACTGTTCATTTGTACCTTTCTTTAATTGAAATGAAATGGTTTGTGTTTAGCCTTCAAATTATGCAATCCAGCAGAAAGTACTGTTATTTATTTTTAGTTAGTGGTTTATCTTTGAGTTCTCTGCCTTGTTTGTACTTCCCATCCAGATATTTTGCCACTCATTATGCTACATGTAATTGTGAATCAGTTCAGAATATAGTCACAACATAATCTGAATGTAAACATGTGTATGTAAATTACATGATCTTTTTCTTCTTAAAGACTTAATTACAGCCGTAATTAAGGATAGCATAAAAACATCAGCGTAACCACAAATGGCATTATGCTTTGGTCATCACCGGTTTTCCATCGAGTGTGTGCTTTCTTATGTTTACTCTGCACATCATAAAAACAGAGGCAGAGTTGTGTTTTTTTCTCAATTGATTTCATTTTATTACTCCCATAAGTTCTTCTCAAGCGGTAGATCACAACTACTTAGCAGAACAGTTGTTGATCATCTGTAGGTGAACTAAACTGAAAGAGTTCTGCTCTGTTAAAGATCAGGTTTGAACTTTTTGAGTGTGTACACTTAACTGCTTTGTTGTCTCCTGAGAAGTTCTTGCTGAGTTCTAAGCAGTTTTTAGATGTTTTGGCTAAGATTCCAAGCAGGAAATGCAATGAGAAGTATATTGATCTATTGTCATATTTGTATGTAAACCATTTGTTAATAAAGCACATTGTAGGGCAGTCTATGAATTAGGCAGCTCTCGTAAAACAGCCTCTTCAGGAAGCAGCAGTTGTTCTATGCTTTCATAGGTGAAAAAAACATATGAAAATGTCATGAAATAACAGTTCAGAGCAACCAGGAGAAAACATTTTTCTCTTGGGTATGGACATATGATATGAGCTACTGAAGGGTAGGAGAATACTTTGAGGAAGTGCCACAACTTAGTTCTTATTTTAGTCATTAACCTGACCAGCATAGCATTTGTCTGGGTTAAAATGTGACTTTGTATGTTTGCATACAGGTGAATGCAAGCATGCAAGCTTACATATACACACGCATGTATATAAATCTGTGTTCCAGCAAGCTGCTTCTATTTACCTTTGAACCCTGCTTTTGGTGGTGGAGTCTGAATTTTGAGAAATGCAGTCTGTGAAAGACAATGGTCAAAGGAAGCTGAACAGTACTCTGAAGGACCGTTTCAATTGAATTTCTTATGATAACGTTTAATAATACTGAAGTGTTAACTCTTTAAACTCCAGGTACAATAATAATAGCTCCATTCATATTATTTAATAAGAAAAAAATAAGCAAATACAACACAAGTCATATATCTTTCACTGATCAGGAAATGGAACAGTCACCGAAGCATCATCTTGGTTGTCTTTTTCTACCAAGATGTCTTAGAAATTATATGCAGTTATTGGGTATAGCTCCAGTGAGTATGGATTGATAGCAAACAAGCATATAGCAAAGAGTAAAGACTGCCAGTGCTTTGCTTAATGGCTGAAACAACATGTGGCTTACTGTTTGTAAAGGCTCATTAAAATACCCTGATTGTGTTCTATTTTTACTACTGCTTATCAGAGTTACATACTTTTTGTTTACTTACAGTATGAAAGAGGCTGGTTTAGGCCATAAACAGTGGAGGGGTGGTCCCATTTCATCAAACTGCAAGCAGTGTCCAGTAGTTTATACCAGTCCTGTTTGTGGATCAGATGGTCACACATATTCTTCTCAGGTAAGAATTAAATGCAGTTCTTTCAATGTTCACTTCAATTCCAGCTCTTGGAAAGTAAAATACTGTGTTGTTCCGCAAATGAACGTTTGTTTGTTTTAACTAACATATATTCATGACTGCAACCAACAGCAACACTAGCTGCAACACTTAAGGCAAAAAATAAAAGTGGAGGCAAATCCCAAACAGCACGCTGGGCACGGCAGTACTCAAAAGCACAATGTGGCACAACTCCAACAAAATGTGTTTGCTACGGGCACCAAGGCATGGTTTTGAAGAGGAGGAGAAGTCTTGTGTGTCCTCAGTCTGGTGTCAGGTCAACCTCAGAAATCAGATATTCCTGTTGACCATTGACAAGATGCTTCGTATTCCAAGCACAGAGACACAGATGTAAAATATCCAGAGGAAAAAAAAACAAAACTAGCGATTTAAATAATTGTTGCATCAGCACTTACTCTATTTTAAGAATTTTCTGTCATACTTATTTGGAGACAGGATAATAGCAAAAACAGTATTGTCAGTCTTCCTAGCCTTTTGTAGAGAAAAGTTTTTTGTCACCCTAAGTCCAAAAAACTGTGAGCCCGCATTAGTACAGTGCTCAGCTCAAGCTTACAGATGTCGCTAGGAAACTGGGAGACTTTAAAATGCTGAAAACAAATCGATTGCGTTAGCATCTTACTTAAAGCTTTCAGTAGGAAAAAAAAAAAAGTCAGAATATGATGACAAATTTCTCTACCTTGACTAGGATAAAGGCACGGGAATTAACTTCATATTAGAAAATATTGTTCTTAGAAAACCACAACCCTTAGAGAACAGTGCACAAGAATCTTAGTTAGAATCCTTAGTTAAAACTCTCAGCACAAGGTATCTCTGCCTTAATAGGTGTTCTGGCTTTCCAGAATCAGTATGAATTAAAGGTTTAATTTCAATGTTTGAAAATGTTTTTATTTGAATTCCCAGTAATTTCCTCTGTTTTGTCAAGAGCTTGAAACGTACTTGCATCTTGCAGATAGACATCATATTGTTTTTACCGTTTCTTTAAAAAATTAAGGCAGTCCTTGTGAGTTCGTAATTGAAGTATGCCAGATAAGTAATTTGAGGTAAATAATATGGAAACATGAGTATTTTTTGTGGAAATATTGTCAACTTTATCCATTACAGCCTCTCCTTACCATCTTCCTAATATAACACAAGCATCACAACTGATTTTCACCTTTATTGCGTAGTCTTGTGTGTTATCAGTTTTCTGTCTCACAGGGACCTTTGAGAACACAAGACAAGATTGGAAGCAGACTTCAGTTATAGTAATGTCCTGGGCTTCCTTGTCCTCGCCTTTGGAAGCTGACATGTTGTCCCAAGGAAGGAGCAAAGCAATTCTTTGTAACCTCTCTCAAACCACTATGCTGAGACACAAGCAGTTGCTGCTTACTTGGATGCCTCTATTTCTCTTAATTGCAGAATGAGCTTCTCTAGTTGTATTTACTGTATGAGAGCGAGAGGAGAAGCCAGCAGTTCTGTATTTGCACACAGACTGTCTCTATAGCTTTGAAGCAACTTGCACTCATTTTTAGGATCAGTCTGTTGCCCATAGTAAATTCTGAGATGCTCAGTGTCTTGTACTGTGCGTGAGCAAGATATTTCCGAGTCACTCACACTCACTCACACTAACAGAAGATCTCAGAATTGATTCATCTTTTGTGGAAACATGGGAATAACTGATCAGGAACATTCGATCTGTTTAGAATCAGGTAACTTCATTAACATTGTATTCATAACAGTCCTGGGAGTGAAAGCAAACCCTGATGGCTTCTCTGTGTCCAGTCTGAAGGAGACACACAGAAATCTATAAATAATGAGTTACAGATACTTTAACATCAATTAATATACTAAAGATAAGGTGAAGATGTGTTGCTTAAACAGAATGATGAGAAAAGAATGGAGTAAGTAGATACACTCTACTTCCTTTCCAGTGCACTGTCAGAGCTGCAGTCATTCTAGTAGTACATGTTATTTTACCTCTGTGCCCTTTAAATGGATGTCATACAACGGTAACATGGCAGCAGAGTGCATTTGCAGGGCTTTGCCTTTTGTAATTCACTACCTCTTCATGGTAGATTCTAAATTTATAACAGGAGAATGCTTGAACAAAAAAAATAAATAAAAAGTTAATGACCATAGTTATGTATTACTATAAACATTATAAGGAGTTTTTCAGAGATGTTATGATTTGAAATTCAGTGGTGGAGTTGCATTGAAATAGAGGTCTCTGCAAGGTTATTTCAAGAGCAGTCATTTTTAAAATTGATGTAACTATGTATGCTTGTATTCCTTTACTCCAGGCCAACAGTTTATTTTTGTTGTGTCATCAAACTCCAGCAGGAGTTTATATAGCAATTTTCTTTTGCTTAGAATGCATTTATCAATGACTGTGCCAAAGTGTGCAATGCATTTTCTGGAAATCAAGTCAGTAAATCGTAAAGTCAGCCAGCAACCTGCACTTATCTGAGGGACACTACTCTTGTATGAGCCCCCTTTTCTGGCCAAACCCATGCAAATATTTTTATAAAATTATACAACTATAGAGATTTCATTATTTATTTATTTTTTTCTTTGGGAAGAAAAATGAGACTATAATGGGTAGGCACTGTAGAAAATAAGGTTAACTTCAGGATCAGGTGAGGTTGCTGTGTTTCACACTGATTTTTATCAGACCGTGTTAAGGCTTTCTGTGCTCTCAGCCCACAGTTGTTCACCAGTAGCGAGTATCAAGAAAAAGCAGTAAGTAGGAAATATTAATTATTAACAGCACTGTAATGTTGGAATAAAGCTATTGTGTGCTAAAATGTTATACAAGTGAACTTTAATTATTATGTAAGAAGAAATTCAGTATAAAGGGATCCTATAGTTTTCCTGCCAGGCTGGCATTAACACACAGTTTTTAAATAATACATGTTTTAAGTTCCATTAGTCTAGTTTTATATTCTGCATTTCTCTTTTCATGTGTCGAATGAAGATGGTGTATCTGTGGATAAGATGACAACTGAGGTGCTTGAAACACTTCACGAATATTGCAGTATATTATCAACAGGTTATTTCTTAGGGCAAGGGTGATCCTTAAATATCTGTAAGCAATGTTTTGAGTATTTTGAAAGGAAAACGTTACCAAAGTGATTTTATTTAAATACACGTGTTGCTTTGTGATTTTATTCTAGAGCTATCTTGACAGCATGCTCTGGATCCTCTATCCACAATTTCCTTCAGTTATTTTCATATTCACAATGAATTGATGACATTTTTTCTCCTTTTTATGAGAATCATATCCTTTAAATGAGAATCCTTCATATTCTCATCAGCGATGATGCCATAGGCACAAGTAGCTTCCACATTACTCCCACTTGTTATCTTATGTGATCAGATCAGAATGCTATCTTAGGAGCAATCAGCTATTTCAGTGACGGATCTGATTTGTAATGAAAAACTAAAGTAATCACAAACCTGAATGTCCGTCAGACTTGGTAAATTGGGCTAATCTAATACACCATTTATTTCTTATCTGCATGGTGACTCAACTGTAGACTTAAATGAAACATAACCAAAAGCAATAAGTTTTAAGCTTTGTCTGCTTAAAACAAAATAACATAATGTGAAATCTCTTCATATTTTACTGGTCCACAGATGTGCATCTGGAAGGAGGGAAGAAAAAGACAATTTCTTTGTTGTGGTTCACTGCTAGTCAGCAAGGCAAAAGGAATATTGCTTGATTGATGCATGAAGTAAGCTGTATGAGGTTAGGCCTCAGATGTATGAGGTTACGTCACAGAAATGCTGGAAGCTCCGTGTTTATTATTTTAACCTTTTAAAGAAAGACTTGTGCATTTTTTTTTTTGTTTGCTTTTGTAATCAGTGCACTTTGCCAGTATTGCTTGAAGTTTTGTTTGGAACCAGAAGTGATGGGATATGATATTCCAGCAAAGTCAAGCAGGGAAGGGTTTACTTACTTTATTTAGTCAGTTTTTCCAAATAGACTCAAGTACTAAAAATCTCAAATTATGTGTTAACTGGTATCTTTCTGTCAGCTTCATTCAAAGTAAATAGCTGCTAAAGCTGCGTGAAACTGAGACGATAGCTTAGATGACAAAGTTTCCTAGAACTTCTAATTAAATTTAGTAATCAAACAGAACAAAGCGTTCAGCTTATATTAAAAAAAATAATTATGCACACTGTGTAGGTCACACTAACACTTAACAAGAAACTGAAATAACTACATATTAAATAGTAACATCAGACAACATAAGCAAAATTTAGACCAGCAGTGCTATCAACAAGTCCTACTGTCTCAGAGCAAAGACTCAATCCTACCAATTTAGTGTGTTTCAGTGAAGTATAGCATCCATAACAGAATCAAGAAAGAAGGGAAATTCATAGATCACTGCAGAATCATTGGAGGAGTGTGTTGGCTTAGAAAGATTTGCTACTCTGTCCCTTCATTTGGAAGATGACTTAAAGCTCTGTGTCCTAATTTTAATTAGTATATTTGATAAATTTAGAACATGGAAAACTTTGCATACTATTTATAAATGAAGTACTGACAGCAAGAAGTAGAAAGATTTAGGTACACTTCTGTGTGGCTTTATGTAATAAATGAACATTATGGAGTTTTATAAAGGAATTTCTCTTAATGGTAGCATTTGGAACCTAATATTTCAGGCTAAATAAAAGATTTCTTTTTTTTTCTGTTGACGTGGTGTAGTTTAAATGACTCAGACTTGGACAATATAGCCTTGCATAGACTAGCCAAGTCTGTATATGTTAATTTAATTTTATTTCCTGTAATTGAAGACTAATGAGCATATTCTTCAGATGGTATTTTAGTTCACATATAATCTTATAAATATTTCAGCTTAGATATAATTAGATAAATTCAACTTGTTTAATTAGTAATGTAATCAGCCAGCATAGTAGGAGAGTATATGATATTAAAAGTACAGTGATTATGCATGCTAATAAACCATAAGCAGATTTTTTTTATTAAAAAGCAAAACAAAACATGCTTTTGCAAGCTGTTTGTATCTTACTATAGGCTTTACAGTTTCCTCCTTACCCTTACTTTATTATTGCTCAGAAATTTGCATGGCACCTAAGGATTGTTGGGGGATTTTCTTAGTAGATGTTCAACTCAGATGTTCAGCTGTTCCTAAGACGATTCAGGAGAAATAGTTTTTTTGCTTGCACTTTTATCTTTTTTTTAAATATTAATTTCCACTTAAAGTGGGAACTTGAAAATGTAAATTTATTTTTGTCTGAGCATTATTCCTTCTTCAGTCAGTCAAGAAACTTTCTCCAAGTTAGAAAATTGTGAAAATCAGAAAGAAGGCAGACCAAGGGCCTTATATCCTCAGAGTTGAATGAGATTCCATGGATCTGTAGCTTGTGGCTTCTAAGAGTTATGAAGAATTTTCAAAAGTGGAGCTTGTTTAAATGCTAGAATTTGAGCAAATGACATGGACAAAGGCCCTGAATAAGAGACAATTCAGACTGGAGATTTAAGTAGATATGTGCATACTTCAGAAAGAGAAATTCCCTATATCAAAGATGCTTACAGTAAGCTATTTGTCTATTTTTAATCTGTCAGTGATTATACTTGGGAGTAAGCCAAGAACAGAACTAAAAATATAGGTGGGAGTGGGAATAACATAGCTGACTATTTCTGCCCCTTTTGTTAATCATTTTAAAAAAAAATAAAACCACAACTCTTAAATATTTTTTAAATACATATTTGAAAAATCTTATCTTTTACCGAATTTGTCTTCAGGGAATATTGAATAATATGCAAATTAGGTAATAAATTGTTTTAGACCAGAAGTGAATATAATTGTAATGAATTCTAATAAAACCTTTAAAAATATTAATTTCCTGGAAACAGCATGTTTCAAATAGGGATATTGGGCAGTTTTGTTTTTCAGCATGAAGCAAACTTTGTGTTTCTTCCAAAATATAAAATGAGCCCACTTGATCGTTGAACATAGAAAACAAGGCGGTGAGGTATGCATCAGAGTGCTCTGAAAGTAATGCCTCCTACTTTTATTAAGTTGACCCATGATGTCAGGGACAGATGTTGGTTGTATGGCAGTAAAGGCTGAGTCTTCCCAACAGCATCCCATTATATTTTGTTGCCATGAGACAGATGGTAGGAGAGGGGCAGTCTGACAGAATGGCTATGGACATGGAAGTGCACATGAAAGAAAGGCGTGTCATTTAAAAAGCAGATAGATGCATGAAAGGATTTTCAGAAGCTCCTAAACAGCATATATCTCAAAAGCATCTGTTAAAGCCAAGGCAGGTAGGTATCTAACTTTAAATAATCACAATAGGCATCTGTCTGCTCCTTTCTGTGAATTAATACTTTATAGGGTGTCCAAAAAAAAAAAAAAAAGTCTGAGTAGTCAGTTAACTTGTTTTTAGTCTTTTTATGCTGTTGCACTGTACAGTGCTGTAGAAAACAGGCATGAGCTATGGAGGCACAAAGGAAGAAAACTATAAACAGATTTTCATTTTGTCATCTCAATGGCTTTTTCTAGTTCTTAGCTTCAGAAGCAGTGTATCCACAGTTCTTTCAAACATAAATTTCCTTTGCTCAGGGTCTTGTTTCAATAAGTGTTTGTCCTTTTGTTCCCCAGTGAAAATACTAATTGCATGTTTTTATTACTGGTGTTTTTCATGTTATTTTCATTTAAACAGTAGTTTGTTTGCTAGGAGTTTGGGTAAAAACCTTCTCATTACTTGGGTATCACATGTAATTACCATCTTTTTATAGAAAGATCAGCTGTTGCCAAAATAATTTTAAAGCATTTTTAGGTCTGTGTGACACTTCACAAATTAGTTTACAGGTTAGCTTTTAGTTTTTAAAGCTTGAATTGCTTGAAAGTACTGTATTTGGCATTATGTTTAGCTGATTGCTTTTAGTTTGAAGCTGTATATTGCAATTACTTGTCTTCTCAGCTGCTCTTTGTAAAGAATTGCAGATTTGCATGGCAGTTTCCATGTTAGGCCTACCATAGTACTGTCACAAAATCTGGACATGTTTTTACTAAAATTTTCAACTAATCTGTTGTGATACCTCAAAAAAAAAAGCAGTATCAACCATTGCTTTGTATCTGCCACTTGAGTATTGAAATCTGAAAGAGGGATAAAGTACTTCATATCAAGTAATTCTTTGTGTTGAACTGGATCTGGAGCATTACCAGACTAGCATGCACTTGTTTGTATCCCCCTCAACTTGTGATAGCAGTGACGAACCCAGTTATAATATACTGTAGTTTCATACCTATTTTGCTCAGGACATTGAAATCTGAGGCCATAATTCCACATAGTGATTTGCACAAAATTCTTAGGATTTTTCTTTTACTGTAAGCGTATGTATGTAGTCTTTCTGAAATGGAGATAAAAGTGGGAAAATAGGGAACATGAGGGTGAAAAGCTGCATGAAATGAAGTTGCAATCTGCAGTACTGATTACTGGTGGAGAGTAGTTATCTGCTCAGCTGTCAGGGGTATCAGGTTCTAAAAACGGAGGGAAAACAGATCACTATAGATGGATTAACGTGGAGTTCTGTGAGAGAGATTTCTATTAGGAGGAGATACAATAATACTGGGAGAAACGTTTAACATTTCAGTCTTTTCTTCAGCAGCTTTCTTTGCCTGTACTCTAGCAAGAGATCCTGTTGACTGCATGGTACTAAAATCTCCTACCACCCATCTATGTTCCTCTAGAAAATAAGAACTGCAATGTGCAAATATTCAAATTCATCCTTTTTAGTCACTCTGTGTCACAGAATTGCAGAATTGTAGGGGTTGGAAGGGACCTCTGTATTAGATAGTTTTCTCTGCTTGACCCATAGACATTCCATTGATGGGTGTTGAGTGCTGTGGTCTACAGCTTGTAGACTACACTATCAACATTTTGGATTACTCCAGTCCCTGCTGATAACTCTAGTTTCCCCTTATTCTCTTCTTGTACTCTGAATTAAAGTTTGTTTAGAGCTGAGTGAGTAACAGTATGGAAAAGTTGAGTAGTCAGAAGCAGGACTTCTTATATTCTCCTCTCTCTCAATGACTAGTGTCAAAGTAATAACCCCTGACCGTAACTGGTAGTAATAACAAAAAGAAATCAAGTTTTTTTCCCACCCCTCTGTGAGTGTACATACTCTCAAGTATTTATAGCATGTGAGCTAACTAGTATCATCCAAGTCTGAATTCAGTTATTTGTCAGTGTCTTTTTTCTTAGATTGCACAACCTATTTAATTTTAAATGTGCAGAAAAGCCAGGGACATCTAAAGAGCTCTCATTATTCGTATAAGGTACAATTACAAGTGACAGTTATCTTTCAAAGGTGAGACATTTTTACAGAAGTGAGTTACATGATGTCTAAAAGGTAATTCACTAAGTGCTCAGCATTTAATGGAATAGTGTTCTAGAAAGCCTTTTTATAAGTTTTATGTGCCTCAGTGCATCAAAGAAAGACTTGATATCCCATCCTACACTGCAAATTTATGTTTATGTTCTAGAAGGGGTGTGTTGACGTATCTAATGTAACTTCAAATTTTCAGCACAAAAGACTAATATAGCAGTGCTGCCATGGCTTGAGGCATGTAATGGATGCAATAAGTATAGGTGACCAAAATGAATGCTGTGGCAGATCACATCAATGATTTGCATCTTATGCTGCTAGTGTGTCAGATCTGTCTCAGCTACCCACCACGCAGAAGGTGAAGAGAAGGAGGAGTTGGTGGGAGTATCTGCAGACTGCTCTAGTGCATGAGCTGCTGTTCCTTGCTTGCCAGAGAAGTTGCATGTATTTTTCAATAGTTGGCTTTAATGAGTTGGTTTAAAAGCTGATAGGTATTTGTAACAAAACAATATTGTTGCAGAAGAATACATTGTCTTGTCGCTGAGGAAGTATTCTCAAAATGGATAGAATTAAATCTGTGAGAAAAATCTAGTTGATAGACTGGGAAATGCCAAAGCTCATGTGCGAGCACTGTTTTCCTTCTTAAACAGACATATAATGCAATCTTACATTATGTTTCTACTGTTTCTTTTTCAAGCCTTTCCCTCGCTTAAAACAAAGAAGCAGCTTGTATCTCGTCATGTAGTCAGTCATTTTTTGTCTCTGCTTTGTTCAGCAGTCTGACATCTTCTCTTATGCAGTAGTTACACAGTTAAACTACATTCCTCTTATTAAAAACATATCTCTATCCTCTGTAGTTTTTGAGAGGTCTGCAAATATTAACCAGTTTACACTGTCTCATCATAGTCCCTCTGCGTGATAGGAAAGTGTTTTACAGATAGAGGACTTGCAGATAAATGAAAGCCATTATTCATAAGATTTGGCTGTCCAATTAAAGAATCATTTTCATCTTTCGCATCAATAAGAATTTACAAATTATCTTGTTTCGTTGGATTGAAAATATTTAGTATGTTCACAAATCGTATATTGGGTTTTTAAGAGCCCAGAAAAGCAAAAATACAGACTTAGTGCAATTTTGCTGAATTAAATTGTCAAACATTCTTGGACCAGGATAAATATCAATTTCATTTAGTTTTATACACTCTCCGTGTTTGTTTCCTTCTTTCTTTGCACATCGTGCAGGCATGTCTCTTGACACTGAGACCAGACCTGTCCTGGGCTTTCTCATACAGTCAGCTTTGCATTGTCTGGTTGACCCATTTTCTCAAGGCAAGATAAACTACACAGGTGCCATCCCTGACGGACTTACCTAATCCTGGTTGTAAAGATTCTAAGATTCAATACTCATTTCCAGCAATTTATTTTGCTATCTCACCACTTCATTATCTGAAAGTCTTCCTGGTATCTAATCTAAAACTCTCCTGCATCTATTTGAGGCAATTACTTGTAACATTTTTATCACAGTACTCTTTTCAAATACCTTCAGATACTTTGTTTGACAGCTATTACATGAATCCTCTTCTCTCAAGACTGAATGCCTTCACTACTTGAGCTGGTTTCTCATTTAATGTTTTTTTCCTATGTTTTGTGGGCTACAGTCCTGTTTGTATATACTTTAGTGTGACATTTTTCTTAAAGACCATGTGTTTTCCACAATCACTTGATTCTTTTTTTTTTTTTAACCATTTGGAAAGGAACTCTAGCCACTTTCTCTTAACATTCGAACTATGTCTTCTGGAAAGAGGAGCAACAATTTTCTTATTGAATTACATTGTATTTTCAGCCTTTTTCTAGAGCATGAGTATTTTTATTATGTTCATGTCTTCTCAAGTTATTCCAGTGTATTAACATGTTTCGTAAGATATCTTCTGAGCTGTTAAAGGAAGAACAATAGATAGTTCTAGGTATGTGATACACTCTTGTGACAATCTACTTCCAGTGCAACCTTTCAAGACTGCAAGTCACTGACTGCTGTTACCTGAAAATCACTTGGAACTGGTTCTGCCATCATCTTACAGCGTGGTTATATAGAAAATGACTGTACTTTCTGATGTGGCTTAGAGGGTTTATATGTGATATTCATGCTGACATAATACTCCTTTCTGCAGAGACTTCCTGCAGTCTTTCAGTCCAAAAGCTGTCCCAAGTCACAGGTTTTATCACAGTCCTCCACA
This sequence comes from Odontophorus gujanensis, assembly GCA_013399175.1. Classification (NCBI taxonomy): domain Eukaryota; kingdom Metazoa; phylum Chordata; class Aves; order Galliformes; family Odontophoridae; genus Odontophorus; species Odontophorus gujanensis. The sequence continues at coordinate 182,275 of VXAB01009421.1, read as the reverse complement.
CGTATGCATGTACGTACTGTCATTCACACATGAAAATTACAGTTGGTCACAGGAAATTGATTTGGGGATATTCTAAAGGTAAGTATGTATGTGTGGAAGTGTGTGATATCTACGTGGAACTTTGTTTACATACAAATACGAGAGGAGGTGGGATTCTTTGCAAACTCACTGTGAAAAATGTATACTGCTCTTTTATTTGTAACTGTTCAATTTCCCCTGAATATCCATTATTTCACCACAGATGAGAAAATACTGCTTTTTTTCTTCTTGGGTCAAAACTAGTTTTTTTTTTTTTTTTTTTTACATAGAATAAACTGAGATTGGTTTGGCGGCTGCTGATGGGTAGCTCTTCAGATTGGAAGGTAGCACAGCTTAATGGAACATATTGCTGTTATTTAATCTTTCCAGCTAGGTAAGAGTAGTTATAAGAACAGAGCTTATGTACATAAAAATAATGTAGATAGTAATTGTTCCAGAAATGTAACTGCTCTCACGTTTACTGTAAGATCAGTAAAGCTGCATGAGCTGAGAGATAGTGTGCATTCTGTTCTTCCCATGGCTTTTAACTGCTTGTCTCAAGTTCACCAAACAACTACTTAAGGCAAATGTTGGAGAACCTTGGGTCCATTTAATACAGAACAGGTTTTCCAACAGGCAGTTTATAAATAAACAGATTGCATCTTTCAATGGGAAACTTGACAGTACAGAAGTGAGGTACTTTTCTTCCTGAAATTCACTACCAGGAGACCCTGACCTCGTACTTAGACTCCATCTGTTCTCAAAGCATTATGCTGCACAGTGCTTATAAGTAAGAAACAGCTGTTATTCTGCCTTGAAACAGGATATGCAAGATCTCAAAACAGCTGAAACGGCCCTAAAATCAGACATACAAATGATACATAGTGAAACCTCAGTGCAGAGAATCAAGGCCAGTAAATAAAAAGCTAGATATGCTCAGATGTAAAATGGATTTTTTTCATGCATATAAAGAATTGTGGAGAAAATAGCACAAATAGTCAGCTGTTTATAAGAGCAGATAAATTAAGGAATACTACAAAAGATGAATTCCCTGAAGGATACACAATAGTATATTTTCCCTATGTAGAAAATCAATATTAGAGATTAATAAATTAAAATTATTTTGTTTCTATTAGTAATATTACGCTTCATAGTTATGTTCCTGTGTTTTCTGCTGTTTCATATATTCAGATCCTTTCCCCCCAAGACCACAAAATGAATGACTTTGTCATGTTCCCAACACTTTCTCTACTAGTAGTGAACATCTCTTTTTCAGTGTGTCTTCATATTCTGTGTGCCATAAATTTCTATGATGTTTTAAGTGTGTTACTTGCTCTGCTGCCAATTTATTGAGATGAACTTTGAGGGATACCTAGCCTGCCTTTACTGAGCTGTCTTTGTAATATCCCAGTGCACTGTTGATTTAGAGAACAAACACAAGAGTTTAGAATGAGAATTATACTCCTGGTGTCATTAGCTGCTGCTATTAAATTGTTGAAAAAGCCAGCTGATTTATTTTTGACTTATGCAAGCTCTGTGATTTTGCTGTGTTACTGGAGATGAAGAGTGTACTGCCTGTTTGTCCATTGAGTTAGTGCATGTGGAATTCTGGAAGGCCTGTGAATGGGAATACTGAGTTGGAACTGTCATTTACTAACCTTGCACTTATTTACTCAGTTGTCAGTGTCCATGACAGGTGCCAGGCATTGTTTTTTCATCACACTGCACCCTGTCTTATGAGGGCATCGTTCATTCTACTTGAAAGCAAGTGGATGCCTTTAAAGAAAATTAATTCAGAGTGCTAAACTCATACTTCCAACCTGTGATGTTGGTGGGAGCAACTTTGAAGTGTGTATTAGTTTCTTCAGCAGCATTTGGGTGAAGCAAAGTGGAAGTAGTGAAGTCTTAAACAAAAAAAAGCATCAACATATGTTTCTTTGTTTTATGCTCCTCATGTTTGATTGCCGGTATTTTAAATAATTTAAGAGTCAGTTCCCATGAGGAAGGCAGTGGTATTTATACAGCTTTCAATTGGAAGAGATCTGTGTTAGTGTTTTGTTTCTTTGGTCAAATTCAAGATTATTTTAGCCATGCTGTCCTTGAAGCATGCCTTTTATTGAGTGAAGGTAGCACTTTCAGAACTGAACTGTGATCATGGCTTTACATAAGCACGCAATGTTGGAGATGCTCTCACTCTTCTAATATGATATTGGAAATGGTGCAAGAAGGTATTTTGGTATGGTGAAGTTCAGGTGGGGAACTGCATGACAGTGGGACAAGGTTACAAGTGCAGCAGTGTTTAAGGTTGATACAATCCTATCGTATCACAGGGCTGAACTGTGCTTAAGTCATTCTATACGCATATTAGTGGAAACTTCCATCAGGCCTCTCAGCAGCATCTTCTATAGAGTTACAGGGTGTGCCCCAACCCTTCCTCATTCTTAGGTAAAACTTCAGGATTTGCCAGAAATCCTGTTCATTTCACGATGCAATTGCATTAAGCTGATGTTACATACTCAAACAGAACGTGTGACAGTGAATGTAAGTCACAAATTCTCAGTTTTCTTTCCTGAAATTGTGTGGTGCGTAAAAAAAAAATTTCATATTTTTATTAGTCACCTGAAATGTTTTTCTGACTCCTACAATTTTTGGTTATCTGTACTTTATCAGACTAAAGAGGCACCTTCAGTCCTTTGTTCAAGGATAAAGCATTGTACATGAGCACCTTGCTCTTTTCCTTTCCCTATCTATGAACATTGTCAAATAGCTAACTTTTTTTTGTTTTGCTTTGTATGTTTCTTGACAGTGTGCTTGTTTTGGAAAGACCAACAAAATATGATATTATTTTCTGCGTGTGTGATCTTTACTAGCTTTATGTATTTGAGGAAATTCTATTTCCTGGTTAGATTTAATTAATTTTTGCAAGGTTTGTGAATCGGAGCAGTAGGTACACAGATGAGAGCCGTATAGATAATTCTGTTTCTATATTAGAAAACTTTCTGCTAGAACTGAATCTGCCACAACTTTCTATTCTACTTGTTACTGTTTTTTAGTAGGCTACTGCTATCTTAAAAGTAGAAAATAAGACACAAATCCTGTAATAGCTCCCTCTTAATCCCTTCCTAAGGACTGAGGATATTGATGCCTTATTTATATTATAAGAACGAATAAACAAAACCAGTGCAGTCTAATTCAGTTTGGTTTATGTACTCAAATCTGTAGTTACAGGAGGAAGGCATGCTCACCTGTTTGTGAGGAACTAGGTACACAGGGAAGAACTCCAAGAGGAGGGATCTCCAACGAGATCCTTCCTCAATGGCGATGGGCCCTCAAGTGAGGTCTAAGAATTACCTTCACATGTGCTCCCAGGGCTGATGAGTCTTTTCTCCAGGTGCTCAGTCAGTGGGCCAGGCCCTGACTCAACAATTCCCATATAGTCTAAAATCAGAAGTGCATTAATGTCTGAATTGCGTTTGAAACTGTGGACAGGTCAGTGAGCAAAGCCTTTATACATTTATCCAGTCAGACTCTTGACAGTATACTGCAGACATTTTTCCTTGTACCTGTGTCTTCAAAAATTGAAGTACCTTATGAAAGATTCCTTCAAGATACTTAAGGAGCTGTAATTTTCACTGTAAAAGACTGTTTACGTTAATGACACTCATTCTCTTTTCTTGCAGTGCAAGTTAGAATATCAAGCTTGTGTCTCAGGAAAACAAATCTTGGTGAAATGTGAAGGACGTTGCCCTTGCCCTTCTGACAAATCCACAAACACAGGCAGAAACGACAGGAGAGGTGAGTGATGCTACTTGGTAACGGCTCACTTCTAGAAGGAAATAAGGTTTTGCTCATAGAAGAGCGCAGTGATCACAATCATTGTGTACTTTTTAACAAAAATAGTTTTGTTTTATTCAGTGGCCTTTTTATTTTCTTTTGAAACTATGTATTTCAGTGCACCACTGTAATTATCAAACACAACTATTTTAGTGTGAGTTATTGTTCTTTTGGTACTTGTTAATATTCTGCACGATATCTGTGGCAGTACTTAAGATGAAGAAAAAATTGTTCTCTGCTCCTTAATGTTTTCAACTGAATTTGCAAGAAAAGGTAGTGTGATGGAGGAAAAAAAAGAAACTTCAAGTCCTCATTAGAGCTTATTGTAAATAGCAGCTGTACTTAAACTGTGGAACGTCTGGCGAAGACTGCCATGTAAAAATGAGTTCTTTGAAAAGTGGGTGGGAATTTATCTACTTTTTGAATCGTGTGAGATCAGGTCGTGGAAACGTTTGGTTGCTTTGCTCTGTTGCTGCTCAGCCACTGATGGAGCTGAGGAAAGAAGTTGTGGAGTATTTTAGTGACTCCCAGGTGACTTTGGAATGTTGCTGTTAAACAAAACAAAATGTACTTATCTTTCAAGGACAGCCATCTAATAGCATGGTGTGTTAGGCTGCCCCGGATCTGAATTTACCAAGAGCAAGACTGGAGGTCAGCACTGATCTTTGCTAGGTGTATTTATTTTTTCTTCCTTACATTTAGTCACAACGTTTGTGAGGCGCAGGTATCCTGTATCCCAACTGGATGAACACCAGAATTCATTTTTGAAGACTTTTTTTTTCCTGATAGCGATCTTTTAAATATAGAAGAACTGTATTTCAAACTTACATTAACACTTTTTTTATTATGCTAAACTCTTAAGCTTGATGCACCATTGGATTGAGCAGTGGTTACCAGTTCCTTTACAAGCTGTAGCTGCTGCCAGCAAATTGATTTTTATCCTCCTACTTTAAATAAATGAACGTTCTTTGAGCAAGGAATGAAGGTGTGAGGACTGTGAACACTGGGCTGGGTGCAGTCAACATGCTGATCAAAATCCTCCCCTGAAACATCCCTTTAGGCCTCTCATGGCTTTCTGTAATATCACTGATTGTGTAATTAAATAGTATTAAGTACATCTAATTAAATTTTGCCTGTGCTGTAAACTCTGAAAAAATGACGTGGCCTTGGCATTTTTTTAATGCATTTATAATAAAATTTCATGTAGTCGTGGTGAAAAATAAGGTAATCTGTTATTTGCTGCCAGCACAAATTAAAACCCCGTGGAAGGAGACAGTCAAATGTAGTCAGTGTGACCCTGTGGGGTGTAGCATTAGTGCAGTTTGCACTAGCAGCCATTTCTGGCTTTCCAGCACACGTGTAAGGATATTTACAGCGAGTACGAAGTGAAGTTCAGAGAGTCAGCTGAGAAATATCTCTCTGTGAGTAACAGGCCTGCCATTCTCCATGTTAGTTTTTGAACTTATTGCTGCCCTCCATTTAAAAAAAGTAATAAAATCATTGCTGCCTTTGCTTTAAACAGTTTCACCTGTGCAGGGTTTTGTTTGTATCTTAGTCTGTCTTTTCTCTAGCAGACTATTTTTTGTACTCTTCTACATAAACATAGAAAGCAACCTGTTTTGTTTGTAATTAGTACTGGTAGGAATTAACTCTTCTCGAAGATTTATACTTCCAAGGGAACAAGATTACTTATGCTTAGTTATGTAAAAGAGAAAGCAGAAAGAGCCTGCGTGAGTATAGGAATTAGCACTAATCCTGTCTTGACAGATTGTCAGGGCAAGCAAAATCGGGGCTGTTCTACATGCTGTGTTTTACCAGAACATTGAAATTGGAATATAATTTCTTTACAAGGCCAAGGGCCAGGAGACATGAGAAATACTTAAGTGAGCTGACTATCACTGCTGACATTTCAGCCACTATTGTAACTTGAATACAAATTTGGTTTTAAGTGCTGAAAGAGAATCCAATTATTTTCTTTAAACTGAATTCCATTAAGTGTAAGCTGGAGGTGCAACCTTGAATTGCTTGGAAATTTGACATAGCAGAAGAGACAGAGTAAGATTAGTGCTCCAGTTTCAAACATAACTTAAAGGGAGACATCCTAAAATATATCCCCATCCAAAGCATTTTTTTCATTTATTCCTATTGAGAAGTTCTGATCTACTTATTTTTTTCCTTCCTTCCCTTTTGTGTATATCTACAAAGTTACCCAAAATAGTCTTGATATGAAATGCCATTCTCCTTTGGGAAACAAAGTGAAATCAGTATTCAGAAAAAAAGTTTCATTTTTCAATGAGTGTACGAACCTAATCATGAAATCATACCAAACCCTTGAGTTGAATGGGAACTCAGAAGTTTATCTAGTCTCTCTCACTCTGCTCAATGTATGAGACAAGTGAGGGCATGCAAGCTTTTCTGAAAACTTGGTCTATGGCCTTGAGAGTGGGGAAAATGTGAAGAGCTGTTGAAGTGGTGTTAGAGAAAAGGGTCACACAGAGAAATAAAGGAAGATATGAGATACAGAATAGTGGAGTGTGTTAGAGAGCCAAGAAAAAAAGGAAAACCAGAATGAAAGAGTGAAAGGTTGGAGTGCCATCACTTAGTGACAGAGGTGCTAATCAAGAGAAGTAAGGAAGCATTTGCAGGGCTCAATCTTTTCCAGGCTGACCCTTCACCACATGTCCCACTTTCACCCACTGTCACCCTGATCCTATTGAAATATATGCCAGGATTTGGGGCTTTCTGGTCACAGTGGCTTGTGCAGATATGCATGTAGGGATTTCACTGTGTTGGAATCTACTGCTCTTCATTTCTGCAAGTTCTTCAGAGGATTTTCTTTCCCCCCAGTGTTTAAACGCAACCAGAAAACAGGAAGTGTTCTTTGACAAGCACTCTCTACTTTTTATACGTCCAAGGAAGTTTTTGTCCTCTTGGCAGTATCTAGGCCCTACTTTTTGCTCAAGATGCTACCCATGATCTTTTACTCTCAGGCAGTTTGAGGCCTTTCCTTTATACATTATAGAAGACAGAGTTTTTGCTAGACCTTCAATCCAATGGATGAATACAAACGTGTGATGCACTGTGTAGGCTTACCAATGGCCTCTATCTTGATACAGAAATATCTCCTTTTGTCATTCTAAATTGTTACTAAGGAAGTGGAAGATAGGAAGAACAGTAAGTTGTTTGTGTCCTTTTGGTTTTGCTATTTGAGATTTTTGACGAAATGCAAAATCTATCTCTTTACAGCAGTGTACTCATATTCTCAGGAAGTATTTATTCAATGAACAGGACAAATGGAGTTGAAGCCTATTACATTTTCTATTTTTTAGAGCATGTGTTGAAATGGTTCTCATTAGGAGGTAGCTGAAGTGATGCTACACTTTTTATTACATGTAATTGAAAAACTGCAGTGAGACGTTTTAACAAACTAAGATGTTCTTAGGAGCATGCTTCTCAGTGAAATCTTCTAGGACCATAATGGAATGTTTAGTTTTTCTTTTCTCATGTAGCATGAGTTGAAAAGGAAAGCCAAAAAGCTTCTGTAAAAATGGCACAAATTTGTCTACTTTGGTAGTTCAGCTTTGTTTAGTGACTTCAACAGTTCTAATTGTAATAAAATTGCTCTGAAAATGCATCATGACCCACTGTACAATCTTGTGCCGCGTTACCTTACACAAACTGCAGTTTTCTGTGTATTTCCAGTAGTTTGTAAAGTTGGAAAAATAATCCTGAATGCCCTTTAGAATCTTCTAGGGAGAATGTTATATACCAGCAAGCTTAATTAAAAACTCACTAGGTGTGAACCCTGGAGTACTTGCCCCACCAAGTAATGTCAGAATTTTTTTGATATGCATAGCTTAAGCCACAGTTAGATAGAAGGAAAATAGGAAGAAAAGGAAGAAATGTTAATTACCTAATGACTTACTGTTTGTTTCTTCAGTTAGATGAAATGTTTCTACTTACTTGTACATTTTCAGGATTATGCCTGAGAAGGATTAGAAGTTTTAGTTCGGTTTGTAGAGTAAATGGGCTTAGTTTGTGTCTTGGAGGACCTAGTAGGCCAGGTTTAAGAGGTTGTGTTAATTCAGGAGTGAATGTCAACAGCAAGATCCTCAGAACTTTTAATAACCAAAAGTATTTGTTTGAGACATTAAATACAAGAAAATAAAAAGGTGGGTACTCAGGGCATCAGGACCTGTGTTGTCTTGAAATTTCTTTTGATGTGTTTTTATATTCTACATAAATAGGCAATAAGGTAACCCATGGAACATAGAAGTGAGGGCATGCAATTTTAGCTGCGTTTAACATATGTCATTTAACATAGTAATACAGGAAGCACATCTATTTAGAGGTGTAATACTTCACATTCTCTTATCAACTAAAAGAGTAGCTGTGACTGAGGTTGGATGAATGTAGTTGTAAAATAAACATAGGAAGGTCGTGAGCCAGAATTTGTCTTAATTCATAGTCAGTTGGCCATTGAAGTAATTGGCCTCATTTGTAGCCTCCACTTCCACTTGTACTGTACTTACATTACTAGCTATGGTATGGAAAATCTTTAGTTAGTTAGACATTTTTCCTTCTGTTCTCCTTCTCACAAAGATTATGTGGAGGCCTACTGGTTAAACAAATTTAAAAAGGAAAAGAAGAAAAAGAGAACAAAAATAGTATTAAAAGCCTTCAGGAGATGGGACTTCTTTCTGGGCTTTTTTTCTTGCCTGAACCAAATACCTGCATACAAAACATGTTTTGAATGCCAAGGACAGCAGATAAGCATATGGCTGACAACTCTGTCTGAACAAATTGTTTTCAGAGATACCTCAGGAAAGCAATCCATGGTCAGTTGGCTTAAAATTGTTATACAGGAATTTGTTCTACAGATGTTGTTAAGGTTTAATTATCCTTAAATCCAAAAAACTTGGAAACCAACAACCTGGACAAAGTGCCTGTCTTCTATGTGTCAGTCAGGCTACGCTAACACTGATAAATGTGTCACAACATGCTCGGTATCCTGGCCTCCCAGAGAGTCTATATTAAGAATTTGGTTGTTGTGTGCTAAACATTTTCCCTGGATTATGTCTTTGAATATCTTCTTCCCGGAAACAAGGTTGGGATTCTGTCCCAACAGGCAGTCAGGGTCCAGCTGAGACACACACTCACATCCAAAAGCTCAGAGTTAGTTGAAGATCCTTCAGTTTAGACAGAAAAAGCTGCAACACTGCAGATAATACATTCAGTATCTGTTTTCATTAGCTACTAAAATTTGCTCTCAAAATGTTTCAAGGGAATTTCGAGTAAATCCTGCAGTAAGAGGTCACTTGTTATTTTCACTGAAGTAACAGGTAAACATATTTCTGAAAGAGTGGGCTTCTCCATTTCTCATCATCTAGAGAGGACAACATAGGTAACATAGGAAGCTACTATAAACGTCATACTCTTCATGTCTATTCTTTTGCCAGAAGGAAGTCAAAAGGCAGCACTACATGCTGTAAATATTTTCGGTTAGCATATTTCAAATAATTTAATCATAGAACGTAGCTGCTTTCTCAGCTGCATCCTATTTTACACTGAATACTGCTAAATTGTTAATTGCTATGAGGAGATGAGGTTAAGTAACAGTAGGATTAAAGACAGTTACATTCTGTGTGCACCAATGCTTGAAAAACAAATAGCAAGACTGCACGCCCCCAAATCCTCTTATTTTATTTACATACCACCATCTTCTCAGTACATGGCCTCAACCATGCTTCATATAGTACAGGTATAGATGCCAAAAAAGAGCACTCATTTTTTTCATGTTCCAGTTCACAAATATAAGAGATCTAGAGCCAAAAATAACATCTGTTAACTCCTTAATCTCTGCTTTTCACTAGCTGCCCTTGAAAGTTAAAAAGATGTTTTTATTGGCTGTTCTTTTTCTTCAACATTAACACCAAGCTATCAATAGAATCAAATCTGTATCCACAACACTGTTTTGGACCAGTTAGGCCTCGTACTATCAGTGCTCAGTTATAAGTAGCCAGGAGAAACCATTTGTAAAAGACAGGAAGCAGAATTGCCTTCAGAAAGGTGAAGAAGTTCATACTATGTGGTTGGGATTCAAATTTAACTTCCAAAGTTCAATTGTGAGAAAAATGCCTCTTCAGATAAATGGCTGAGAGGTTGTGAGGCATTGTAATACTTTTTGTTGGTATGTTGTAGTGTTTGGGATTTGCTTAGAAATAAAACAGTATGTTTTAAAATATTTCTGATCTTAGCATCAAACTAAACACTGCCTTACCTGTTCCAGAAAATATAAAATGAATTTTATTTCCTATGAAGAGAAGTACTGAAGTGTGCTGTTCGTAATGGAGAAATTGCTCTCAGTTGTTAACTGTCTGGGAAGAATTTGCGCAACAAATGGAAGGAGTCATTCTTACCAGTTTTGGGTATACACAGTGACAACAGTTCATACCCATTAGTTAAATTTGCTTTAGGCTCTCTGTTCACCCTGGGGGTCTTTGAATTCCCAGATACGAACAGCATGTATGTGCTGGATGGGCTGGGGCTTTGGCAAAAGATGTGTTTGTTTGAGGACGCAAGCATTGCTTGAGTTACTCTGTGGCCTTGTCCACCACAGGGAGTGATTTTGGACCTGAACTTTACCTTATTTGAGAGTATTTGTCTTGTTCCAAATAGGTACGTGAGAGTAAGCTAACACACTTGGAGTGCACAGAGCACTTGGGGCTTAGCATTTATTGCTTCGATTTTTTTTGTGGGCTGATCAGACAGAACCATTTAGGCACTGTGGTGCTTCTGAGGTCAAGACTTACTATGTACAAGATGAGTCATGCTTGTCTTCTTTCAGTGCTCCATTCATACACTTTTCACAAAGGAAAACATCTCTATAGGTTGCTTTAAACTGATCTATTGGGAAAGTCTGGTTTATTTATTATACTTTTAGCATTTTTAAACTTTCCTCTTTTTTCATAGTATAAATTAAAAAGGGAAATCTTGTGGTGAATGTCTTTGAAGAAGGCGAAAGCTTTGACTTTCTGTTATGCTGTGGGTTTGTAACCAAGTGCATTGTTTGTATGTGCTGCTGAATTTTAAGAAAGAGACAGACAAGCCATCACAATATAAGAGGATATTAATGCTGCTTAATTTTCTGTTTGATAATTATTAATTTTTATGTAGGTCATTAAGCATTCGATGAGCAATCTCAGTATTAGAGGTCCCCCAAACGTGTCCAGATTGTTTGGAAAGTTTAACCTGTGCTGCACAATCTCTTTTAAACTATTTTCAACTGTCATAAGCTTTATTTAGGATATGTTCCTTATCTTTTTTTGCTCTGTGCCAGCCAGCGTTGATGGATTATAAAACTAGAAGCATAAATGTGGTTCAGACCATTAATATGGTGTTGCATTTAATGATAATGGCTATAATGGCCTTAATTATGCAAATGAAGGGGCTGTGCCAGTCTTATGATACATTAAAGGCTTTAGAAGTGTGTCACAATAATTCTATTGAGAATAAATAGCATATGATCTACATCTCTTTGGTTAAGTATCTGGATCAGCATTATCTTTCTGTTCATGCAGTGCATGAATAAACTTAACAACGTGCTGCTATGTTTGTACCTCAATTACTGATGTGATTCTAATGTTTTCTCACTGATACTATTTTTATACCATCAATGTGCAGTTGCTTTTAAAAGTGATTCATTGCATATCAATGGGAAACAACTGCCAGAAAAATACTTTCTCTATAAAATCTCTATAAGATTTTAAACTAGGTTATTTGCCCCTCCTGCTTTTTTTAGGAAGCTGAAACTCAGGGTGCCAATTGTGCAACCTACTGCCAAGCTGGTGTGAGCTGTCATCATGACTGAGCTTTCTGGGTGATCAGGAAATCGATAGGAAACTCATGGGGTGATCGTTCAATAGTGTTCTGAGTGAGTGCTGGATCAGTGGAGTTCACTGAGTGGTCTTCAAGTCAGATGTAAACCCGCTATTTAAAGAATGCTTATATCCTATCTGCAACCAGTTCTCAGGAAGAGTGAGTCAATCTGGAGTAGTTTGATTTCCTGCCTACTTCAGAACTTCAGTTGTGCTGTGCGTGCTTGCTGTTAAGTGGTGGAAGCGATTGTTTTAGTAGCTGGAAAAATCTTGACTTTTTCTTTGTAACATTCCTAAAGGCCTGGGCTCATAAGGTGTACTCCAGCAGCTTCTGTTGATGCTTCTGTCCTTGATACACTGAAATGACAGAAATGCAGTTGTGATATGATGTTTCACTGTTCATGCTATTAACTGTTTGCTTTTTTGGTATTTTTTTATGATGCATAATTAGATCTCAAGCAAATATCTGAACATTTTTAAGCAGCTCTCTGTCATTAAATGTAGTTTAATGCTCCTGAGCATACAAACAGGATAGCAATATTGATTACGTAGTTAAAGTATGGCTGCTCAAGTGGTTAAATATTAATATTTCATTACTAACAAGAGAACAGAATGTTGTAAAATGGCTTGAGTCTGAATCAGATGGAAAGCAGCAAGGTGCTACATGCAGCTCTCCCTTAAGTGCTTTGAAACCTTTTGTCTAAACAGCTTAATGTAAAACGTCAGACTTTTTGTAGGTCTTCTAATATATTTCAAGTGAGTTTTGCAATTAAACATTCTGCTTTTAATAGTAATACTTGCTTTAGAGAGCGTGCCTGTAAAACTGTGTTGCATATCCTTCTGGACAAAAGTTGTTTTCGAAAAAGCAACCTGAGTGTTGTAGTCACTAACTGCTCACCATAGGGAAGAGTTTAAATCTCTGAGAAATATCATGCTCCTAAAATATCTTGTGAAATCCTGATCATTCCATTATCTCCATGAAATATATCACCAAGATATATGTAGCTCTCGCTGTTATTTTCACTTCATAAATGTTTGAACCCAGTTTAAGAATCAAGATCTGTTCTTTTTGTTGGTGCAGTGGCATTTGATTACGCTTAGGCCACAGTCACATCATCTGAATATCCTGTTAATGTCAGGATGTGTGAATTCCTCGAAGTCTGAAAAGATGTTGCAGAGCAAAAAAGAGATTTAACAATACGTTTCCTCTCTGGGGCAAACCTTACACACCTGTTTTTCTTTCAGAATGTATCTTCCCTGTCCCCTTTGGCTCCAAAATCACACCCAAATGTTCACATGTGATTGTCATTTGAAAATGCTATCCACATCCTTCCAGCCTTGACTCTTCTGAGGGGTTACTGTATCTTGACTAATATTCTTGTGAAGAGGAGCTAAACAAATGTGTGCTAGTATTGACATCATCTAAATCTGCTTCGAGATATATGTTTTTATATCTTCATCAGTTTCATTGTCATGAAGGCAAATTTTCTTTTTGGAAAAGGGAAAGATAAAAATGGTGTGTTGTGATGAATCAGCACTATGAAAGCATACACTAACAAAACAGATATTTTGTGGCTCGATTATTGTAATAACCCAACTGTGATGCTTTTTTTTCTGCTTCATGAGTTACAGTATGACTTTTATTTTTCTGTCCTGCTATCTTAACTTTATATCCCAGATAGAGACTACCTCACATATCAGGAACCCACTAAATAAAACATCACAGGCTTCATGAAAAGCAAAAAAGCTGGTTTCAGCCCCAAAGGCACAAAGATCCATGTTATTAACTGCACTGTGTGTTTTAACTCTTGTTCCTGCTGATAGTGCAGGATCAGGAGCTGTAGTCACTTTCTATGCAAGCGTCAGCAGTTGCTCAGTTGTATCAAACCATAAGCTTTGGCTCATTAGCATGGTGACACCGTTAGGATGCTACTAATAAATGTATGATGAATACTAATGAGGAGCACTCAGCATTAAAACATAACTACCCCCTAAAATGAAGTGGCTTTGGAAAGTACTAGGATTTGTTAGTGCCGAAATGTGGTTTGTAGAAGAAAAGAATAGTGTGTTTGTCATTGATTAAAAAGGTCATAGAAATCCTGTGTTTGTACATATATATTGAATAATAGTCTCCATCAAAGACATTAACGTTACTTATCTTGTTTATAGTAGAGATGTACTGTAAATTCCTGTGATTTCAAAGGAGAAATGTTAACCTAGCTTTTGGTGGGAAGTGGGCTTTTTCTGTTGTGACTTTTCAGTGGCGTTGTCACCTTAGCTGAGTTTAGATGGAGATGGAAGTTTGTAACAGTTTACCCCGTCTTAAAGGAATTATCACCGCATCACAGAATTGTAGAGCTTGGAAAGGGACCTCTAAAGATCATAGAGTCCAACTATTGCTTTTTTTTCCTGTATGTTCTTTTCTAAAGTTAATTTTGAAGTATTTTTACATGCACAGTGAAAGAATGTTAAAAGATACCTCAAGAGACCATTAATGTACTGTTATTGAGTTAACTTCTGTGTGAAGAGTTAACCACAGAAGTGGGAGGACTAAAAGCACATTGTTTGGCAAGAGAGTAGGATATCGTGGTAGCTCAGAAAAACTACATCAAAAAGCACACTCCACTCTTTTATTTTTAAACAAAGCAAGCAGAGGAAAAGTGCACCAGTTTGTGCCAAACTATGGCCCAAGGACATCTTGCTGCTAGTATTTTTGTCACTGGCAAATCTAAGGAAGGTATACTCCTCCTTTAGCTTTGACACGAGAGGAAAAATACACTTTGACCTCACACTTTTAGGTCACGAACTGGGAAGTACGTGGCTTAGCATGTAACATAAAATGTAACTTAAAGCTCAAAATGTATTACAGGAAAATTGCTTGTCATCTTTAAATGGCCATGTACACATGCAGCTTTGCTAGAAAGCTTGCTATTATGGAATTGAAGTCTTTCTGGGCTTTTGCTAGATACAAAAATTCCTATCTCCCATAAGAAAGCCCTTATGTACAAGTGGTTAGAGGTGAGATAAATGTTACATGCTCAGTGTGTTGTACTGAGCTAGATAACCCTTTGATGTCACATACTACCATCACTGTTACTGTCTTTCATAACCCACACAGACTAGATCTTGTTAGGGGCTAAGTTGTAGTTGCCATATCAAGTTCACAAGAAGAAAATGATGGGTTCAGGTGAACAGTAGAGATGTATAAATAATAATGTTTTATTACCAGGTAACTGAGCACTTTCTTGATGGGGTTTGCAAGCTGTGCACTGTAAGTTTACCCTCATGAAACAACATGTAGAAAAATAAATAGATTTCCAGAGGACCTTTATTGCACAGATACACATTTATTTTTCACTTAGACTTTATTTTTATGAAAGGGTGTATTTGCTTGAAACATAAGACATGCTCATAGTCAGAAATGGTCAGATCTTCACTACCAACTTAAACTGGGTGAACTCAGTACGTCTCTGAGCTATGGTAAGCTGTCTTCCCCTGTTTGATCCACAGAAATAACTGCTCTGCTCTCTTTCCACAACAGTTGTGATAAGTTGCTCTTGGAGACCAGACATTAGACTCAATATAGTTTGATCTGAAGGCTATCTGAAGCCATTCTTATGCTTAGCAGGCATAAAATTGGCATTCATAATGCTGGAAAGCTACTGTTTCACTGCAGTCAGAATTCCTCTTCTGCTTCTACAAAGCTTGTTCCCCCAGTAAGAAGAGGTTAAAGAAGTGTGTGCATTTGTAGCTTTGAAGTTCTTTCCTTCATTTTTCTTCTTTTTGTAGATTTTCTTTAAATTGAAGTCTGATTTTCCTTCCTGATGCACTCAAATTATAATGCATGTCATAGTTCTTGTCAGCTACAACAGTGTTCCAGAGTGATGCTGTATGTTTCCTGGATGCCACGGGACATAGGCAGCAGAAAAAAGCACAGAGAAATTAAGAGGCCAAGCATTCACCTTAACAGAAGAAATGCCGTAAATTCATCTCAAGAAAGCATATTGACTTATGAAATCTTAAGTGGCAGTGTTACAAGAGCAGAATCCCTCAGCATTATGTTTGGTGTTGTTGCAAGTTACTGCACACATTAAGCTGTCTGTGGCCTTGCGCGTGAGTCAGTTTCTCTTCTTGGTGACTCAGGTGACAAAGTTTTACTCCCTCTGTAAATGCTTAAGAAGAACTCTTAGGTTCTAGTTTCCTAAGAGCATGTGCTGTTGCTAGGTTCAACACAGGAGATGACATGAATGAACCACTTGGTGTTCAGTATGCAAACTAGCAAAACATAATTACACTCTGCTAGCATGTCTGCACGTATAATATTTGTATTACAAATATTTGTATAATATTTCAGAAAATTTCTGATTTTTTAATGTAGGAATGCTTTGTTTTCTTTATTGTGGAGTCATTATCCAGTCATTTTTTATCCTTGTCTGTGGGTGGGAAAACCTTTATGTCAGATGCAAAGATGTCATTGTAAGACCCGTCAGTCTGGTCCTTGAAAGGAAGGAAATGTCCAATCTTCATCCCAGTGCTGTGTAATGTTTTCAGAAAGCCTTGAAACTGTATTTAAAGAAGTACATTACCTTTAGGGTAGAGTTGGCTGGAAAGCTTTCACCGCTGTGATTGCTGTTCTATCCTTTGAAACTTCTGGTGCCTTAGATGATGAAAAATACTGAATTCAAAGGGTTTGGGAAGGAAGAGATCTTGGAATATAGCATGTTATAGTGGAGCATCTCCTGGCTATCTAATGCTTTGTTGCTACCTAACTTCATAAGTGTTCAGTGTATAGATTAATATCATCTTCATCCTCAGAAATTCTTATTTAATTGTGATGCTTTGGAAGGTTACACATTTTAAGTTGAAAAGAGTGTCTTAATATGTAAGTTCTATATGTTACTGCTGTTTTTCCTGCACTCGGAAGTGGTCATTGTATTTAAATTTGAGCAGACTTTAAAACTGAGAGGAAACAAAAATGTAAGGTTTTTTTTCTGAAATTGCAATTTAATTGAAATCGTTTTAAATTTTATGAGACATTAATCATGAGCAGAATGTCTGTATGGAACATTAATTTGAGGCCCTAGGAATAAGCAGCTGCACTTCCCTGATACGGTATCTGAAGCATTTATATTAATTATCTCATAACACAGGCTAACTGAAGTAGAAAATTCATTATGTTGAGTTAAATAGTAAGGAAATCAGAATGCCTTTATTCGTTAGTTTCAAGGTATCTTCTTAAATCATGGGCCCTAGAGGTAACAGATGGCTAATAAACCCCATTGTCTTATAAAAGCAGAGAGAGATATATGAAGTTTTTCAATTTACAGCGTTTTTTGGTTCTGGTTATATACATGGGACTGTGAAAAGCTAACCTAAATGACTGTCCTACTGTTTAGTTACATGTTTGAAGGGCTTTTTGTCCTTCAGACAAATTGTTTCTAGTGCATACATTTATTTTTGTCATACATTATGCTTCCCATTTGTGACAGAGCTAGAAATACTGCTATTTATTGCAGGAATTGCTAGACCTTTTGCTAGATGTTTTTTTTAAAAACTTATGTATTATGTATTCTTAGATGCTCAGAGTTACCTAAATGAAGAGTAGCTGTCAGTCTGGAGCCTGAACTTCTCAGTTTAGGCAATCAGTTCCTTACATTTAGATTGATACACCTGTGCAGAATGGCAGCCTCACAGAGCACCTCTGGGTGACTGTCCTTTGTATTCTGCTTTAATGCAAACTATATTTAAAGGCAGCACTGCGTTCTAGTATTAGGGTTGCAGTATTTTCCTGTGGTGCTGTCTTGAAAAGAAATGCATGTGCAGTTGATTAGTGCAGCTAAGGTACTTTAGACTGACTATGCAGCCATGCAGCAGTGTGGCCAGGTAATAGAATATTGGACTCCCCTAGCATATTGGGCTGTTGTAAGTGAGCCTTCTCACAGTTGAATTGTTGCTACAACCAGCGTCTGGATGTCTACCAATCCTGGACATGTGCTAACAACGTTCCCATGAAAAAATGGGAAACCCTATAGCTATGAGATGGTCCTATATTGTTGCTACTAACATGAGTTGGTCTTTCATATTGTGAAGAGCCTCCACGTGAATGGCACAGTGATCACTCAGGATGTGAATGTCTGGATGCTACCCAGAGCAACCTTGTGTAATTAGAATGATATCTGGAGCTGCAGAAGTCTGAAGACTGAATGACTTCTGGAATTCACTTACAAGCTGAATCATTCTGTGATCATCTGTAATGATTCCAATTCACTGAAAAAGCTGAGATGATTAGAAGTCATGCTTTAGCATGCACTTGCTTTTATCTCAAGGAGAAGTGATTCCTCATTTGCTGCAGGAGGTGTTATCTTGCTTTTCAAATTTTCCATGAGCTTACTCTATATTTACTTCTAATTATATTTGTATGCTTGTGATTCTCTAGTTATAGTTCTGCTTGAATGTGTGAGATTGATTGTATGTCCTCTTCTGCAATTCTAATTGTGCTTTAAAACACACAAGGAAGTTGTGTGATAAGCACAACCACATCACGAGGCGGTCTAGTACCACACTGTATCTTGGAGGTCTACCTTCTTGCAGGGCAGGGTTCTGTCTATCTCACGCTGAAATAAAGCTTACTCTGTCTCCTACAGCTTAATTCAACTGACCAGTAAAAACATTTGGTCAGTAAATCATGGCTTTTAAACTAACTGGCCATCAGCGGATTTGGAAGTGGAAGAGAATCACGTTATGTTACATTATATTAAGACTTTAGAAAGATTCTGTCAGTGGGTCTCCAAAGACAGTTTAGTGGATCAGTTTTACACTCAGATTTACCTTAAATTGCATGCTAATAATTTCAAGTCTGTATAGCTTTCTTCACAGTTGTCAGGTGTTCTGTTCTTCAAATTGACTTTGTAACCAAGGTATGCTGCTGAAAATGCAGCTGGAAGTGCATCTTCCTAAAGGAAATGGAGGTATAAGTTCTGTCTCCACCATCATGGTGCCATGTCCTGTTGTGAATGATGCCAATAATTTGGGGTGTATTTATCATATTTTTCATCTGCATTGCTTTTTGACCCTTAACAGAAGTTTATCCATAACCCAACAAGATTTCAGTGTGCATTTTTCAATGTGACAGTGATTTATGTTCGTTGAATTACAGAAAATCTTGTATTTGTGTGTCTATCTATTTATTTATACACTGTTAAAATACCTTATTCTCTGCCGTGTCAGAAGGCTTAAATCTGGTTTAAGTATGTTAGAGATTTCAATTCACTGCTTTAGTCCTAAAATGTGTTTTGCATGTGTTTATAGCTCTCGTTAGCACTGGCTTTAATTCTTCATCAGTTGGTTTGAGTTGAAGGCAGTGAAAGAAAACATTTTCAGATACTCAAATTCCAATCAGTAAATTATATTCAGATGCCCACACAAATTTACTGTATGTGAAAACAAATGGAACAGTTGGTTCCACGTAACATTTAAAGAATACTCATTACAAAGATATTTCTGCACTGAGTACCTGAAAGTTTTCAGATCCCTTCATGGTTTTGCTTAGATATGTAAGTTGTTTTTAAAATTCAGTCAGTTTTTAATACTTCAGATGACAGGAGACTCCAATAGTCTCTGAACTGGTGGCTTCATTTTACCTCATACTAATTCTCTTAATGGCTGCTAGGATTGACTGTAATAGCAGGAATGCTTTGCATTGACATTAGGCAAAAACAGAATTACTTCCTGGCAGGTTCCTGAGTGAATTTGTGTCATTTAATATGCATTTTCTGATTACTGTCTAACCTTCTACAACCTCTGCTGTCTGTCTTTCACCATTAAAGATTTATTTCCCAGTCTATCAGGTGAAATAATAGTCTGCATAAATCTGAATTACCTCATCTTGACCTATTTTAAACCAGCACATACCAATGCACGCAATAATTTCAGCAGTATGTATCTTTGGAAGCTGATCACTGGGACAGAAAGTCTCCAAACGTATTCTAGAATGCATTGATTAAAACTCTTCATCATGTAGCCTAACCTTGAGCAAGCCCATTTCATTGGCAGTGTTTTAGTGCCAATGAAAAAGCAAATGACAAAGCATTAGGCTGATCCTCCTAGAGAGAGCAAAGTTTATTCACCTTAATCCTCATGATTAAGTTGGAGTACTGTGACTGTACTGCACTGAGACAGGATACAAATAAAAACCAAAAGCACTGTAGGCGTTTTCGGTAACTGTACCTGATTTGTATTTTCTTTCTTTTCCAACTTAAAGATTTTTAATAAGCATTGCTTAGGGTTATTTTGGGCAGCCCAAGTGCTGTGAAAAAGAATTGTGTTTATAATTGTGATAAATGTCTCGATATTCTCAAGTCTTTCAGAAAGCTACTTCTTTGACTCTTCTTTTTGTAAGTCTGCTCTCTGTTAACAATGTTCTTGGAAAGCTGAAGAAAACGCTGATTTGATTTTGAGTGGGAGTCTTAGAATGGTTCTTATGTAGAACCTTAAGACATAGAAATGGGAACGGCAATTTGAAATGTGATGAAGTGCTTTTAGAAATTAGTAAGAACCTTCAATTTGTCCGTGTCCATATGGCTGATACTCTTTCCCCCAAAGGAACATGAAAATCTCCCATTACAGAAGTCGCTGCCCTACTGTAAGGATCTGTTTTCTTCAACTACTACACTGTGTTGGATCTGATGATCTTTTGAGGTCTCTTCCAACCTGGGCTATTCTATTGGTTAGTCTTGGCCTTTAATTTTCCCCAGTTAGCATGATAGAAAACAATCTTTTAAAAATATATATTTTTTTTATATTTCTGAAATGCTTTGCTCTTCTTCTGAGATGTTAATTAATATTTGTTGATTAAAAAACTGTGATAATCAAATACTAAAATGAGATATTTTGATAAAATCCTTTAAATCCTTGATAAGAACATGGTTTGTCCACATGAATTATTAATCGTCTGTATCACTGTAGTTCTGCTGCATCTCTCATGGACATTTCTCTTACAGAAGACATCTGCTTTTACTTGACTAATTAGAAGTGTTATAAACTGAAAATTCTCTCTGCATTTAAATTGATAATAGGGTAAATGTGATTACCTGCCGTGTTTGAGAGCTGACTCCAGCACTTGAGTAGCTGTGGGGTGTAAAATAATCAGATGACAGTTTATAATCAGCTTGTTTTGCATTGCCTTGATTTCTGATGATGATCAGTTCCTATCATCAGGATACCAGGATCTGTAAAATTAACAACAACAAGATTATAATTTTCTCATTCTTTATTTTGATCTAGAACTTGTATTTTAAAACATCAGGCGAAGTTTGAGGAGAGGGTCACAAGAAATTGTAGTTGGAAGAACGCTGCTAATCTGAGAACCGATCCAGGATGTGTCTGATGCCCAAAATGTGCCATATATACATTCAATTTTGAAAGGGAGACAATTCATGAGAGCACAGAAAATGTCATTCTTTATTATACTGTACACAACAGTGGCTAGTGTCACACTGAAACTGTGAGCTGTATCTCATACACAGTAGTCAAAGAAGCACTGCTTTTCCTATCGCATCTCTTTCACATCTAAATGGATTAGGAGATGATTAGCTTAATTATGTCTTTTTAACTGCTTCTTACATCTCTCCATCACATGGTTGTCACGTGCTTCTTTCAGTTAGTAGTGCTGAAATAGAACTTCTTTCTTATATCCAGCACTCCGTGGATCAGAGGTTAATTAGACATAAAGCAAAACAGCCAGGCTCATGTGCTATGTTCCACACCCTTTGATTCAATTCTAAAAGCTTTTCTCTTAAACCTAGGAGCATAGTTTGAGGAGGCCGTGTTATGACTTGCTGAAAGTTATGTCGCCATGCATTACAGACTGCTACATAAGTGTTGCAGTTTGAGGAGCCATACCCCTTCCCTTGGGGGAAAGGAGGAGTGAGAAGGAAGAGGGGAAAAAAACCTAATTGAATTAAGAGAAACTAATTTATTTAGAATGCAGAATGTGACTGCAAACTATAGAATAGTTCTGTTGGGATGGACCTACAAAGATCATGAGGTCAAACCGTCTGCCGCAGGGCTCTCCAAGCATTAAAGCGTGTGATTGAGGGTATTGTCCAATGTCTCATGGGCACTAACTGGCATCAGCAATCAGTTGAGGAAGCCTGTTGCAGTGTTTGGCCACTCTCCTTGTAAATAAACTTCTCCTGATGTTCAGTCTGAACCTCCTCTTGTGCTGATATCATTTGGAGATTATTCCTGTTGACGAGGGAACTGTATATCCAGCTTTTGTCAAAAGCTTGAAGAGCAGAGTTCCAGAAGGGACATCTCCAAGTACGCATTTTCTTCTCCTGCAACTTAATAGGATGGGCCTCATCCCTGCACAGCTCTTTCTTCTGTGATCCTCAGTACAAAACTACCAGTACCATACAACACTCAAGCCAGTCCGCTGCCTACCTCTTGCTGTCTGCTGCACTGCTCTTGTTGCTTCAGATGGTCTCTTTAGTCTTGTGTGCTTTCTTTGTCTTTGCTGTTTCTGATCAAAGAAACATCTTTCCAGTCACCACAGTCTGTTACCTGTTGCAGGTAAAAGTGAATTCAGTCAAATAAGCTTTCAGGACATTCTTGAAGTACTTTCTCTGTCAACACTGTTTCCTTCTTTCACGCTTCAGTGTAGGAAAGCAAGGGGAGTGTTCCTGTGTTCTCTCTGTGCGTCTCTGACATGTACTGGTGGGGTTTGCTGTACTGTTGCTCACTAACATAGAAACGAACCTCTGTGAGACTGTCCTGGGCCTGTCATGCAGCCTTCTAGAGTAAGATGTGAGAATATCTTTACTAGAACTGTTACAGTTATTTGCAGTAATTTACAAATGGTTTTATCAGCTCATAGATGTATTTCCTATGTCTTTACATGTAAATATTTTTACACATAAATAATCATTTAATTTCCCTGGACCCTAGTTGGGTTTTGAAGGCCAAGCTAAGTAATGAAAGTGAGTTTTATGGGGGAAAGCAAACTCTGGAACATATGTGTTTGTGCTGTTTTACATGGTTTATGTTTTTAATTATCATTTGAAGAGTTCTATATAGCATGCAGGATTAAAAAACAAAGCAAACAGTTTAACGTTTTGCATTTTGTTTTTCAGTTTGCAGTGACCTGGAATTCAGGGAGGTTGCAAACAGGTTGAGAGACTGGTTTAAGGCACTTCATGAGAGTGGAATTCAGAATAAGAAGACTAGGATTGTTCAAAGGCCTGAAAGAACCAGTAAGAGATTTGTGCTTACATTATTTGATGTTCTCTGTGATGTTGTTGTTTTTTTTGTTTTTTTTTTCATAGTACATGAAGTTAGTTTCTTGTTTACGAAGCGGAGCGGTATCGCTTTATACAAACATATGTTGCTCACTTTGAACTTCAAAACTGTTTGGCAGTATTTTTATTTATAAGAATATATGGCAGCTGCCATTCATGTTGTAGTAATTAGTAAAGCTTTAAATGTTATAATAGCATCTATTTTCAATAGCAATTAAACGGGCAGTAGTAGTTTTATGGTTGATGTCCTACTGTGGAGGAGAGTCAAATTACATTTTTAAGCCTTAAAATTCTACTTTAATATGAAGAGCAAACTTGCTTGCACAGAGCCAAAACATTTCTCCTCCTCAGGCCCCCATGCCAATATGGGGCTGGGGAGTGCACAAGGAGCTGCTAAGGGACAAAATCTGCACAGCTGAGCCAGACTTGTCAAAGGGATGTCCCATTATCGTGTGGTGCCATGTTCAGCTGTAAAGGCTGAGGTGAAAAAATGAGGAGGGGGAATGCTTAGAATGATGGCATTTGTCTTCCCAGGAAACTGCTATACGTGACAAGTTCTGATGTTCTGTGTCTGAAGTGGTTGGTTTCTTTTTGAAATCAAGTGGTCACAATATTTTGAAAGAAAATATTGAGTCTCCCTGTCCCTGTAGAAACACAAGTGAGAAAGTAATATCCTTTCTGATACCACTAAGAAATTCTTATATCTGCTGATCAAGAGGTAAGCTCTGGGTAAGCTCTAATCAGGTCTTTCCAAAGCTGGTCTCCAAAGTTGTATTAGGTCCAAAATATCAGGCGTCTTAATTCCTAATGATGTCAGGATTAAACAGTCCAGCCCCTATTTTAGAGGTGTGTGACAGCTACGTGTAGAAACAAACATGCAGAGAACTCACTAAACATGCCTAGAGACCTTACACTTAACTGCACGAGGGAAAGATCTATACATATCAACAGCCACAAAACAGCAAAGAGAAACAGCTACCTGAATGCAACCTCCCCATTCATAGTCCTGAGTGTTTAACAGAACCCTGGACTTGATCATCACCACTGGGGAGTTAAAAATCTCTCATGGCACCCTTCCCCTCAGGCTTTTACTCTTGTCAGAGTTCCTTCTTTGCTGAGAAACTATTCTGAATTTTAAAAAGCAGTTTGTGACATCCTTTCTGTTTGTGTGTTTGTGTTGATTTTTTTACCTGTTTCAGTCTCTCCTCTGGCATTTGGGGCAGGATTTATTGAAAGGCACAGTGCTCCTGACCAAGGTAGAGGTGCTGAAAGTTGATGGCACCCTGCTAGTACTGTTCAGACTTATTTCAGCTCTTGAATAGTTCACAGTGATAGTTACATTCATGATTCCTACTTCGTGACAGCTCAAGCTAGGGCTTGAATTAACAAGGTGAAGTGCCCACAATGCTGCGTTTGTACCAGCAGTTAGAGTTGTTTCTTTTTTAATCTGTATCTTATTAGTTATGCAAGCTGGAATGTTTCTAGTAATTGATAAGAATTTTATTTCCAAAATGCCATTTGTGCTCAAATGCATTCAGATTGTGTGTCCCTACAAGTATCGTTTCTATAAGTGCTGTGTAGGAATTTAAATAGTTTCCCTTTTCCCTTTTGCCATTTACAGTTTAGCTAGATGGCATAAGTAGGAGAAGACTGCTTTACCCTCATTCCACTATAATACTCTTTCTGTTATTCCCTTGTGGATGGGGAGGCAAGTAGCTGAGAAATTAGGTGAGATTTTACTCGTCTATTTCAAGATTTAAATTTAATCTATTTCTGTATTAATTTTGTGTGATAAAACTCTATGGAATTAATGTATCAAATGTAAAGCATTAAAAAAAAACAAACCATAGTCCCATAAATGTTTCTGTTAGCAGACAGTCTATTTATAATATATATATATATATAACTGAAAGAGCAGAGACCAGATAATAGAGGACATTCTGAGTGCTTGGTAATTATTTGGTTATTTAGATTCAAATAACTTTGTAAGTAGCAACAGCAAAAAAGAAAGGAAATTAGGACTGGCTCATCTGAAGCTAGCATGGAGAGATATTATTGCACTACAACCGCCAAATACTCTTAACAGCTCAAAGCAAGAGCTGACTAATTTCATATAGAAAAACATGAATAAAATCAACGATTTCAGATACCTGCTTGGAGGTATCTGTGCTCTGTCTCTTTTCCATCCACATTTTGATGTAAAATGAGTCAGTTATCCCAGGTACATCAGGTGCTTTTGGTACCTTCCCAGTGTCTTACTTGAATCCTGGCTCTGCTCCCACCTGTGTAATTGCAGTCATTGGGAATATATTACCTTTTAGGCTACAGAGAGTGTGTGCCTAATGCTGTCTCTTGGTGCCAGGTGAGTCTCAGCTAGATCAGCATTTTTGTGAACAGTAGATGTGACAGAAAGCCTTCTCATCTGCCTCGTTGTCCCCTAAACTTAGTCCGTGCTCACATATGTTCCAGTAACACTGCGCTGGGAAGGAAAACTTGTGGCCAGCTTGGTGCAGTGTAGGTCTCAGCTGTGAGATAATGTTAATGTGAAGTCCTCTGCTAACCTGTATGTGATACACAACTGTCACCAGTGCCAAGAATCACGCCTTCTTCCCTTGGCACATACTAACAACTTCACATAGCACTCTGTGTGAGCCTAATAACTAAGCAAATAATATTTTTACATTGAAAAGCTCTTTATGATCATTGTGAGTTTTCTCCTGAAAAATAATCAGAAACACAGGATCATTTTTTGTTGGTTCCTTTCTATATAATGGCTTAAACATTAGCATCCAAAACATGAGTGAGGTATATTTCTCAATAATATTTTCCCCGGGATTGTTTTGGCTGGGGAAAGGAGCTTATGCTGGTACTTCACATTTTTTTAAATCAAGTTCTTTAGCAATATATGCATTAGATGAAATAAAGCTAAACCCTTAATACTTCTTTTGTTCACTTTTACTAGATTTACACAATGTTCAGAAATAGCTATATAAAAGCCCACTTCATTATCATATATGGAAATAGATTTCAAATAAATGCTTAAAATGAGAGAGTTTTTCCACTAATTCAGACATCTGAGCAGCAATTTTGCTCTCCTCAGTATGCTATTCTGGAGCATTAACAGGAATAAATTAATATCCTTTCACTGTACTAATTCTTCCTCTTTGTTTTCTTCACTTTGCTTTGTGTCACAACTGCAGAAACTGGGTAAGAATGGCATTCCAGTTGGCTCTCACAGTGATAACGTGTGTAGTCTATGATTTGGAGCAATTTATGTCTTAGTTCTGGGTCACTTAGTGGTAATGCTCCTTCCGTCAAACCACATCAGCAGGTGTTTCACTCTGGCTGTTCTTAAGTGCTTTGCTGACTGTTTTCTGAAGTCTGCCAGCTTTGAGAATGAGAGATGTTTAAATTTCTCAATATTGTAGAGGAGGAACATGACTGCAGTACGAAAGCTCTTCTGAGCATCTTAAGTTTTCCCAGTTGCTTGAAGGGTCTTAAACACTGAACCAAGAATTTGGCATCAACATAGTAATCCTGTGAGAGCAGATGTTATGAACGTGGAACTCAGGTAATGATCTCTGTGTGGTGTAACAATTCTGGAGTAGGTGGGCAACTTGTTCTCAACTATTTTTCAGGCTCTGAATTAACCTAAGAAGTTAGTTACGTGGAATCTTCTTGGAAAGCCAGAGGGACATCACTACTGGACACTTTATTAAAATATAAATGCTGTATAGGAGAGAGAAAATTTCGAGGAGTTGGAGCAGAGGAGGAACTGAAATTGCTTGTTAATGGAAAAAAACTCCAGAATACAATCTTTTTTTTCCTTAAAAGAGTTAATTACATATATAACACTTGCTTCTAGTATCCTAGAAGGCAGTATCCTTAAGGTGTACTTCAGTGGATTTATTCTTCTGGTATGGACCACATGTACTGTGTCCCAAACTTGAAAACGATACCTCTTTCACTAGATTGATGCTTCAAATTCCACATACTGATGTACATTTCTGCATGGTTATTCATCCTTGATTGGAGTGACTTTCGTCTCCCCACCACATTCTAGCTAGCATCTTATTCTGTCTTCTCCTCGTGGTTGCTCTTTTTCTGCAACTTTTCTTACAGTCTGGTGAGCTTGCGAGAATGTCAAAATCAGATAACTTTTAAGAGCACAAAGAACAATTCCTCCCTCATACAGGTACACAAAGGGCAGGATAGGAAATGGTATGTTTCGTATATGGTTGGACGTGATCCGAGAGGCCTGTCAGTGCATGAATTTCCTCTCTGTGTCTGTATGCAAGTCTGCTTGTACTGTACAGCTGGTAGAGTACATGAAATCTGAGATCTGGCTGCAGGAATAATTAATTCAGCCTCTTTCTGGTGGCCCTGTTACCAAGGAGCAGTTTAGGAAAGCTGTACAGGAAGATCTTATACTGGAAACAGGCTGCTCTTAGAAGTCCCCTTTTGCATGGCCTCCCCTGAGATGTACAGTGCATCAGATCAAGCTAGAATGTCATTACTTTCTAGGCATTGCTGAGACAGTATGAAGTTCCTTTTTCATTCAGCTGAATGTATGTTATAGGAAGTAAAAAATGTGCTCCAGTAGTTGCTTGCTGTTTATTCTTTTCTTAGTTTTGTAAACTTTGCAAACCACTTCAGCTTTGCTTCACTCTCCTGATGTATAACATCACTAAAATTCTTCCACGAATATTTTTTCCAGGAAATCATGGTAGTTGGTTCATTACTGTGCACACTACCCATGCTATAGGTGCTGTATTTGAGAAGAAGACTGATATTTCTAACGACTTTGACATTGATGATGGGATTTATGTTAAGTGGATTAATTTAGTGACTTTTTAAATGAAGCTGAATTATAATTAATGCATGGAATACACTGCTTACGTACTGTATCTTTGTACTGCTGGAGCAATTTCCATGATACAGCATGCTTTTGTGGTGGCTGAACTCAGCAGCGGCTTCGTCCTTCCTGTTATCTGATTTTTTATTTTTCTTTTTGACTCCTAGGATTTGATACCAGCATTTTGCCCATTTGCAAAGACTCCCTGGGCTGGATGTTTAACAGGCTTGATACGAACTACGACCTGTTGCTGGACCAGTCAGAACTTGGAAGCATTTACCTTGACAAGAATGAACCATGCACAAGGGCGTTCTTCAATTCTTGTGACACGTACAAGGATAGCTTGATATCTAACAATGAGTGGTGCTACTGCTTTCAGCGACAGCAAGGTAAAAGATGAGAACAACCTGCATGTGTGTCGGACTGATCTTTCTGTTGTGCTCTATCTTTCCTTTAACATAGGAAGATTATAACAGTGAACTACAAGCTCTTCAAAATGCTTTACTGCGAATACCTAAAGAAGAAGGGAAAAAAAAAAGCTACATTGAGAAGTTTGATGGATATTCAAGGATAAAGTACAAAACAGTGGCAAGAGCTTTTACGTAAATACTATTTTATGTTCCAACTTCCAGTAATTACGCAGAGGAAGGAGACCAAAATAAAGAAAAAAATCACTTATATTAGTTCTTTCCCTATCTACTTTGTCTACATTGCATTTTATTGCTAAACTAGGGCATCTTAATGTTTTACTTTGTAAGCCTATTACAATAACTGAATTAACATAATGGATAAAGCTTTTTTCGGTCATTTGAACCTGAAACCAGTTGATTTTCTCTGCCTGGAAGAATCTCTTTATCTCTTTTTAATGTCCTAATGTGATTTGTTTAAAACCAATAAACACAGCATGTAAGTATTGCTTTTTTGACTATCATACAACAGTTTTAGTTGAGTCATCACATAAGTTGTATGTTCAAACTAGTAGTGAGGAATTGCAGAGCTCACTCAGTAAATGTTGGCTGAAACTGGACAGAATTGCCCATTCCATTCTCTTACCAACATGAGGGAGATTTTGGGAGGGATAAATAGCAACTCAGATGTAAATCTCTGCAAATACTGAGCGTAGAGGAGGTAAGACTGATGATATAGTGGAAGTTTTCAAAACGTCTTCAATGTTTTTTAAATTTTTAATACTCTCTTATATATATATATATCTTATGCTTTTAGAATGATAAATTCCCATTAACACTTACTGTGTGTGGTTTGGCTCTGATCTGTCCAGAAACAAAGACTTAGCACGTGATGCACACCAGCTTTGTAAATTTGAGCAAAAATAACGCTGCACTTCTTCAGGTATACAGTAACTGCCAGCTTTTCTTTGGTAATTTTGCCACTAAAAAGTTAACACTTAGTCTTTCAAGCACCTTTGCTTGCTTTATAGTAGAACAATATTCTTTTTTATAAGTAGTGCACTGCTTCCAAAATTAGTCGGTAAAACATTACCCAAACAAAGTGGTTCTTAAGTAAAGAACACAGAGCATTTGGCTGCCAAATAAAACCCCCAAACCAGCTTAATAAATAATCATCTTTATTCTTTGCAAGACAACATAATTCTTTTTAGTTAACATTCATCAACACCTGTCTTCTTTTTTTTTCTGAAGGTGCAAGGACAAAAAACGTGCTTGCAGTCTGTTGTCGTTTCACGTTGTCTTGTGCAAGCGTCAGAACTTCCTAGCGTATGTGACTTACTGAGTTCTCTAATTGTAATTTGTTGCATTGTAGCATCTTCTAATACATTCAAGTTTGTCTGTCTTTTGCCTCACGGAGAGCTAGAAAGAAGGTCTTTCACTAGACCTTTGCTGAAAATAGTAAGGAAGTGGCTAGGTAGAGAAATTCGGTGTTTTCAGCAGGAAGCTTCAGGCCACAAAGATTAACTGTCTGATTCATTGAACATAGCAGGTGCTTTCTGGATTTATACACAGTTTTACAAAAGTACTGATTAACTGGGTTTAAAGTGAATGCAACATTTAGTTTCAGTGAGAAATATCATACTAGCATAGAAATTCCATTTTTCTATTTTTAAATCTACATTCTTTGCTTAAGTCATCATTTGAGAAGGCCTCTTACTCTCATTTTAATTTATCAGTTCATGACTGTTGGGATCAGTTACTTGCAAGTCTTCGTGCTTTCTTTCTGCTTGAAGTGAATTATGGTGAGTTAAAGTACACTAGACCCATTGCTGCAAAGTACATCTAGTCAATACAAGCAGTTTCTTAGAGTATTCAAATCTCATGTCTTGCTCAGAAAAAGATCTTCCTGTAAAAGCTGTCCCTCTTTGCTGCTTAATTTCTTAATAGGGTGCAGTGCATATTGCGTTTTTTCTTGACCTTATCCCACTGTAAGTACGTTTTCGCATTTCTACTGTACTTGGAAATCTGGATTTCTGCAGTGCACTGCTATTTCCCCACCTGTTTTGCTCCTTCTTACCCTCTGGTTTCAACTGCAATTGATGCAAGTGCTTCAGAACTTATCTTCATAGGTCCTTGACGCTAATTTAACACTTCTGATCTTGTCTGAATGCTGTTGGCCTTTTAACAGGTTGGTTATTTCTTCTAGAGCTTTATTATTATTAGTCTTGGTGTTTTTGTTTTTTGCATTGCTGCTTGAAAATGGAGTAGAAGAGTACCCATTTTGACTGTGAATATTAATGCTTGGAACATAAGCATGTCTTTACTACAGGCCTCTGTGCGGGTCTATTAGTCCAGCATTTATCTTGGGTGTCTTTTTCCTGCAGGCTCTTCTCCCTGTCAGGAATAAAATACTACTTTGTGACCTTGAAACTAGTTTATCTTGCAAAATGGTGATAAATATTGTGATCTTTATTTGTTGCATCAATGTCTGGAGACTACAGGGTATTAAATATGATTATAGGTGGTTCTAGAGAAACATATAATGTGGACTATATAAATGAGGTCCCCAGAAAGCTTTCTGGAAGTGCAGTATTGACCACTTCAAATCTCTATAGCTAGACCCTCAGTTGTCCTTGAGCAATCATGTATACTTGACTGCAAGGAGAGGCAAGACACAACATGGCAACTTTAGTGTCAAAAACAAGGGGCTCTACACCATGTTATCTACTTGATACATGGAAAATCTTAGGTTTGTAATTGATAAAGATGCCCTGAGAAGCACAGCTTAAATGTGTGTCTTGAAGACTTAACCTCTACTGAGTATTTTGAATGAGTAACTTTCTCATACTGCCTTGTTTCCTTTTGATTGGTGGTATTTTTTTTTCTCCATTGTACCACCGAAGTTCTGTAGCTGTAACTGAAGGGATTTTGTAGGCATAGTCCATCATGTTTATGTTCACCTGTTAGTGACCATAAATGCAACTCCACATTACTAATGTAGGATTTTTTTTTCCATTGACCACAATAGATTCCTGTTAGAATAGTTCCCATCTTCTTTCTTAGATCCTTCTAGTCTGTGGGACTTCTTTGTGTGAGTGACTGTAATTATTTGATTACTGAGTAATCAGAAATACAGTTTCTGTGAGAAATAATTTTTCCTCAGAATGTTGTAAATATAACAGTGTAGAAAATATGAGCTATTACATTACTTAATACCAAAGTACAATGAAAAGCTCAACTCCTCTTGATATTTATCCTGATATTTACATTAAAGACAGAAACATTTGTTATGAAAGGTGCTGCATATTTCTGGCTTAATAGTGAGCACAGTTCTCACTAAAGCACTTCTTACACCAAGAAATACGTAACTTCATGTGACTTCAGCATATACTTCAAAGGCTGAAAAGACAATACCCACCAAAAGATATCAAGTTTTCAGGGGGACACATTGAAAATTTCCTGATTATCTGGGAAGGCATTCCTTGCATTTTGTTGTGCCACTGAGGCTCCTGTCAACTGTATTTTAGAAGTAGAGCCTACTTTTAAGTCCCTAATTCTAAGAAGAATCATTACAGTTTTAATACGGCCCACCAGAGTTGAGGGCAGCCTGAAGTTTTGTGTGTCTTTAAGTGTATGAGATATGTAAAGAGCATTTGAAGTACAAAGCCAAGAAAAATTCACAGTTGGTTCTCAGTGAGGGGTTATTGATGTCTTGCAGTTCATATTTATTCTGTCAGATAAAAGGTCATTAATAGTATCAAAGGCCTACTGGTATATCCAGGCAATGCCAGCCGTGAGACTCTGCCCATAAATTTTGATCCACAGTTACTCTATACATAATCACTAGTGTTTGAGCATTCTCACTAAGAAGTTATCTTTGGGTGTTATATTTTTGTCCTGCACCCTTTTGTGCATCCTGTGCTTCTCCCAGCTGCATCCCACATTCTTTTTGCACTGACTTTGTGGTGAGAATTCTTGTTTTCCCATGGTGGATTTCAGGAATGGTTGCTTTGGACTTCAACCACTCTAGTGTTTGTTTTTTTCCTGTTTCCTTACATAGCGACTTATTTGTCATTACAGGGTGTCCTCTGCTAGTTTATCTAAAGCTAAGACAGTCTTACTGATCTTGAAAGTAACTTAGTCCTTATTTTCTGTGTGCATGGACAGAAGTAGTTTGGTGAGGAAGCCTTGAGTAAATTACATCACTAAGATGTATTGCAGACAACCAGGGAGTCTTACCCTGAACAATGAACTTAATAGCATGTGAGATCTTAGTGGAGATGGTATCAGAATACGGTCTGGGAGCACTTTAAGTTAAAGACACACGTGAGTAAACCCACTAACATTACTACTGATTCAGAATGAGAAATACTTTTGTGCTAGTGGTGTAACACAGTATGCAATATCAGAGTTCAAAGGTCAGCACTTTGCTGGTTTAGCTTCATTCATGTATTCAGCAGTGATGGATATGTATTTGTTTCTTATTTCCTTCCCATTCATGGGATGCACTCTCTGACTGTATAGAGTAGAAAATTAAATGATTCAGAACTGTAGCTCTGAACCATGGAAAACTTATTACCTCTTCTACCTCACAGAAATCTGCAATGTGGCCACAGTTTTAAATTAGATTGCTAAACAGGGAACTTTGTACCCATGGGATTCTGTCTTTAATTATTGCAGCAGAACACCAATCTTGCAAATTTCAGTGAAGAAAATTCTTATTTAGTTAATGTCATAAGTGAAGTACAAAACTTGAACGTGACTTTCTATCAGAGACAAAAGGGTAAGAATTAAGAACCATCCTGTTTCTAAACCAGTACTTTTTGCAAACTTCACAGTCACACTGATTTCTCTGGAGTGATGAAGTAGGGTCTGATAGAGCTGCTGTTTCATTACAACATTGATGCTCGGTACTAGTGACCAGGTGTTCACTTAGGGATGGGTTAACTGGTGGTTGCTTTCTGTACAAATCCGTGGTCATGTTCATTTTCCTAATTCCAGAGCTGTGGCAAGCTGGATTAATGCTTTTCTTTCAGAGTTTAGAACGTGACTACTAATGCAGGATCTGTATGTTTTTAAGATCAGCAGTTAGAGAATGTAGCAAACTATGAAAACAGTCATATGCTTTCCTTCCTGGAGACAGTGTAAAATGTTCAACATTTTTCTTGTCATTTTAGATCCACCTTGCCAGACAGAACTCAGCAATATTCAGAAGCAGCAAGGACGAAAGAAGCTGCTAGGTGAGCATAGATCACTTTTATGAAGTTTTTATTGCTTACATAAATAATCCTAGTGAAACAGCAACATAAAATCAATATTCATCCAACAAAGAGAGACTACTGTAAATTTTAGTAACAAGATTTATGAAGTTTTTGAAAGCTATTAGTTTTATTACCACCCCTACCAAAAGATACAATGTCTGTTCTATTATCCTAATAGAAAGTATGTTCATACTGTTATAGAGAGTCTGAGGCACTCCTAAATTAGTGTCTCTGCTGATCCCGTACTTTTAATCTTATTTAAGTAGTTGAAATCTTTGTTGTTAATCAGTTTATACTGTATTAAGATCACTAAGATGGGAGATCTTTGTTTTACCCTTATCCTCAGTGTGCAAGCTGCAGTAAAAGGCTGGTATGCACTGTTTTACATCAGTCACTGCTGCTTAACTGAATGGGATAGTTGAAAGTGAACTGGCCAGCGGAGAATCTGGAATGAGGAAATAGCAAGAGGTAGTTATCTTCTGCTGTAATCATTGCTTTGGTCAGGGGGCATTTATTAATGTCCGTATTCAATATCTCTGTATTCCAGGGCAGTACATCCCTTTATGTGATGAGGATGGGTATTACAAACCAAGTCAGTGCCATGGAAGCGTCGGGCAGTGTTGGTGCGTTGACAGATACGGCAATGAGGTAGCAGGATCCAGAACAAGTGGTGCGGCAGAATGTGGTGAGTTCAGAAACTTCTAGGGACTTTGTTAAGAGATGTTAAGTGCTTTGATTGCCAACCAGGCTACATTTCCCCACAAAGAGCAGGCATGAGATGCAACTACATGGATTTTGGTGTAATTTTTGATTTTTATAACTTCATTATTCTTCGCAACCCCTATTACTGTGTCAGTTGTTAACAGACCTCATGTATGTGCTTTGCATAGCATAGGTAAACTTAGGGAAAATGAGTTACCTGTAACAGTATTAGACAATCCCCAGAATGCTTGGTGACATCTCCTTGGGTAATAAGCACACTAGATTTTTCACTTGGTTGGAAGGAATTCCTGAAAGTTTTTAGCACGTTACTTCTTCTCTTTTTCCCCTAAAATGCCCTGTAACTTCCAGGCTTTCCCATGTCATCTTTGTTTGGCATCCCAGACATCCAAAATGGCAATTAAAAAAAATAAAGCCTCGCTTTTCTCCTTTTTCCTTCCTTTACAGAGGAGCATAGCCTAAAATACCAAGTACATTAAACACATACCAGTGTCAAAGCAATTGATGTACATGTCTGAATATTTTGTATCTCTTTTGAATGCATATGGATATTGCACTATAGATATGGTACATCTTATTCTATGAACAGATGATGTCATTTGTCTCCCGTATAACTATTGTGTCTTTTTAGCTATTGATTTAGAGACATCAGGTGATTTTGCTTCTGGTGATATCCGTGACTGGACAGATGATGAAGGTGATGATGATGAAATAATGAACGATGAAGATGAAATTGATGATGATGATGGTGAAGATGAAGGAGATGATGATGTAGATGATGACGATGATCATGATGGATATATTTGATGATATGAGGAGGGTCAATGAATTGTACCTTTCCAAAATTCACAGTATGACATTTCATAAAATCCCTTTGCTCTTCAGGATCAAAAGGATTCTAACAAATGTGTATATTTTGTATGATTATTTCAAACATTGCAGCTGGAGTCATAGACTTTTTTGTTTAAATAAGAATAATTATATTATGTGCTTTTGAGTTTTTAAATGCCTTTGCGCTGAAGAAAACACATTGGAAGTGTAGCCTGAAGAAGAAAATGTTACGTGCTACTGAACAGATAAATGTGGAAAATACATTGTAAAACCAGACCGTTTAAAACTTCTGTGCAAAGTTATTTGCCCTTACCTGGAGCTGTACATGTCCTCTTCAGGACACCTACTGTAACTCTGCTTTAGTTCTGTCAGGCACAGCAGGCTTTGCAAGTTGCCCATTTAAGAACACAAAAACACAGTAGAGGAGAAAAACGTTGGTACAGAAGTAGCATCTTTCCAGCCTTTAATTAACCAAAGGTAAGGAGAAAAATTTACAGGAGGGAAAAGTGAAGCCAAGTCCTCATTTGTGTTTGCATTTGGAGTTATGTTTTGTAATAGGAAATGGCTAGGTTCTTGAAAGGACTTTTCAAAAGCAGTCTCATGGACGAGCACTAATTCTGTAAGTGTAACAAAACTTAACATTTTCTTGACCTACTTTTTTTGTTTTGTTTGTTTTTGTCACGTCAAGGTTGTCTAGGCTTTATGGTCATTTGCTCGAACATTACTTTGCCCTTTGTTGTTTTTCTGTATTTCTCTCTAATCAGATTTCCGTAAAATACTTGGGGAAGAATTTGTGTAAAACTATATTACCTTTATGTATGACTGCATTTCAGAGTACTGATGGTTGCCCCAACATAGTTTTTAAAAAGTACAAAATTATACCTTTTATTTTCTTAATTCAGGAAATAGTTTTGCATCTCTATCTTAGTTCATGTTGTTTTCTGTTACTCGTGCAGAAACTTAGCAAAAGTATTGTAAAGGTGCCTTGCAAAATAGAGATAGAGAGATTTTAGCATGCATACCAGTATAGGTTGTTAGGCAATAGCTAAGCACACCCAATTACCAAATTAATGCCAGTATAGGTACTGCTGCTGGAATGAAGAAAATGGATTTTTTTTTTTCCTATTGTTATGTAACTACCATGTGGATTAGATCATAATTATTGTGTAGAGTAGCATTTAAGATTTGACTGTAGAGAAAATTTCTTTAATCACTGTATTTATGTTAGCATGTTAATTAATTGTGTAGACATTTTGGGACTCCACCATCTTCACATCACATCTATTGCTTTCTGCCCACAATAAAGTTGACTTGACCTGTATAATGCGATACTACAGGTTGTATGATTTCAAAACTGGATTACTGGTTTCCCATCAGTAATGAAAAGGAAAATCAGTTTATTATTTGAATTAATTTTTACACATGAAATACTAAATTTAATGTTTATCCAATGTGATATTGAAAAGTATATTGCATTTTCTTTTCTACTGTTCCTGTATAGTTTGCAAAATAAAGACTCTTGTAACCAACTTTTTTGCCAGCATAGCCCATCATTTTGACTTTTCGCATAGTTTGAAATTTTGAAACGGAAAATTCATGTTTCAGGTACATTTCATCTACAAAAACATGTATTTATTTATATTAAAAGCATTTTTTATTATTTTATTTCCAGTAAGTAATTTTGGATAGAGGCAAAACCCATAAGGAATTTCTATTTTTCTGTATTTTTTCTGAATTTTCTATAGATTTGTTATATACTTCTGTGACATTGTGTTCATTATATAGTAAAGAGAGACATACTTTTGTTTAAACTCCATCGTAATCTGTGGGGCATAGTTGTATTATTTTCTTAAATAAAAGTAGCTAAGGGTTTGCCAGTCCCAATGCAATGGGATTTTATCAGAGTACAGTTTCTTATGAATGAAATTAACTGATATATAAATTGATTTTAAATAAAGAAGCTAAAGATAAATTGTTGTCATTATTGGCTGATGTAGCAAATCCTGTTATGTCTGCTGTTGGTGGTGGTGGTGGTGTTTTTCCTGATATGACAGATCTTCGTTAGATGCAGAGGAAAAATCATTTCTTGAAATCCTGTGATTTGGGGAACTGAAGTATGAAAAGAAAAAAAGAAAATTCATAATTTATTCAGCTAATGAAATTACAGTACGAGGTCTGAATGTGAGCTGTCGCAAAGAAGAGGACGAAAGAAGGTAGTTTGTTCTTTGCCAAAAATTCTGCATTGAAATGGACGAAGAGGAGATCAGCTTGGATTTTAGTCCTTGAGTGTCACAGCTACCTGTTGTAAAAGTTGTTAGGAATGCAGCTTGGTCGCTACATTTGCTGAAGGACAGTGGAGATTCAGGGTAATTCGTAAGAATTCTTGAAGTGCAAAAATAAAGCATTAGCAATAGATAGGAGTTGTTTCTCATCCATGGGGAAAAACTATATGATTTGAGCCTTTCTTTAGAAGCATCCTTCCTTTCAGGAAAAAAAGGTAAGTGAGTCTATGAATGAATGTTTTGATGTTGCATTTGCTTTCAAGAATTGTAACCTACCACACCACATCAGGGAAGAACTGCATGAAATCAAGTGCAGGTATAACACATGAAGGCAAAGGGTGAAAATACTGAAGCTTCAGA
Source organism: Odontophorus gujanensis (assembly GCA_013399175.1). Classification (NCBI taxonomy): domain Eukaryota; kingdom Metazoa; phylum Chordata; class Aves; order Galliformes; family Odontophoridae; genus Odontophorus; species Odontophorus gujanensis. The sequence goes on along the minus strand of VXAB01009421.1, from coordinate 144,533 downwards.
TAAACGTGCCATTCAAAAACTACTTCTTTCTATCATATCCAAGCAGTATATCCCTCCAAGTACAGTCAGGCAGAAATAGGGAGCCCTTGGTTTTAAAACTTCTTAAATGGTTTTTATAGAATCATTGCCATTTTCTGTCTTTTTTTTTTCTCTTATAATTGTGCACATTTTTATGTACTTACAAATATATATATATTAATGTGCAGATTTTTTTGACAGTGATTAATCTTTGAGCTTTTCTGACAGTGTGTGAAAATATTATTCCTGTGTTCATTCAAAAGGAATACTGAGTTCAGATAAATTATTGCGTAATCTCTCGAGAATATTGTTTTTTCAGGTCAAGCTTAGTTTAGAAGCAAGGGAATTACTGTCATTAATTCACCTGTATGAAACTAGATTACTGTGCGAGACTGAGAAGATGAACTGTAATGATAGTAGGAAATTTTTTACAAGAGCTGGTTTTCTTTTGTAATTATTAAAGAATCAAGTGTCGTGGTGGAATAATGAAATTAGAAAGTTATTTCACATTTCATAGGAAATGTTAAAAATATTTGTATCTGCAGGGTTTCTACCCTAAAATAATACAATTTTTTCTTATTATTACTAAATGCTGTTGAAAATTGGATTCAGAGCTGTGGTGGCACAGCATTACTTGAAATACAGTAATCATTTTCACTGTTTGGCTCTGGGCCAAGTCTGTGGTTGGCAACTGCCCACAGGAGGGGGCTTGAAACGAGATGATCTTGAAGGTCCTTCTCAACCCAGGCTGTTCTGTGACCCTGTGAGTCATATGATGTTATGATTCTACCAACTGAAACACAGAATTAGCAAATAGTCTGCAATTTTATTTCATCTGGTTTAGTGGACACGCTTAAGTAACAGGGGAAGCTTTTGTCATGAGTACAAGTCCATTGGTGTGATGTGATTGTACCCGTTATACAGTGTAGGTGCAGTTTGCCAACTTGTTAGTTCAGCTGCTGAACTGGCAGTAGAAACAGATGACTATTTGAGATTAAGGACCCAGAGCAAGAAGAGGGAGCGTTCTTGCTTAACGCTAATGTTGAAACCTCACTTTGAAATTTTTGTTGTGTTCCAGATGCTAATTGAACTACATCTTGAAGAGAAGATGACTACGCACCATCTGTCTGGCATCTCAAAGGTGAGTTTTACAAATGAAATGCGTGTTGCCTATTCTAAAAAAAGAATCTCGTTGCCTTATTAGCTATTTAAAGCAGTTTTACATCTCTTCACCAGTTTCCCATATGACCCCATAGAAAATTGTGATCAAAACTTCAGAGAGTGGTATCCATGAAGTTGTCACGTTTTAATTACCTGCCTGAAAGTAGGGCACATTAATTATTTTTCCCAAGATTGCTGAAAAGCCAATAGCACATCCTGCTACTATACTATTCATCAGGCAAATACAATTTTAAAAGATCTGGCTATACCCATCAAGACACAGTATTGATGGTGTGCAGTATAGGTCTTTTTATTAGCATGAGATACCGCTTCTTAGGAGTACTCTCAAACTCCTGTCCTCTTTCATTGTTTACCTCACCGGCTTATGTAAGGACAGGTTTGGGTGAAATTGTATTGCCTGCTGGTCTTAATCCATCTGAAGTAGAGAGTTCTTGATCTCTTTCATGGCTCTGTGGTACTCAAGATGGGTTTCCAGGTGCCTGATGGGGCTGGAGGGCCAAGCTACAATTTATCCAGTTTTTAGTAATATTGAAGTAGTGCTGAACAGAATATTTTGCTGCTTTTGTTTCAGAGCTAGCAAACAGAACCTGGCAGTAAAGCAGTAGCTATAGTAAGAGTACAGTTTTGCAGCCATAGTGCTGATTTTTTTTTTCCTTACTGGTGGTTATTTGAAAGCACACTGATTAAGAATCAATTTCCTTGAAGTACTATGCAAAACTTAACTTGGTGCTCACTCGGTTTTACACTTAACTTTGTATTCCTTAGTGCTCCATGGTGATAAGGAACTAAAACAGGCTTTAAGACAAAACCAGGGTTCTCTGTGTGTTGAAGTTCATCTATTTTCTACTGTAAATATTAGTTCCCCATGAAGACAAAATCCTCATTAGTCTTGAAATACGTCTCCACAAGAATTTTAAACCAAATCTCCCAAAGCAAAAAATGACTATAAAATTAATCTTGTTTCATGTGAGGCATGCCATTAGGTTTTAAACTAAGGGGAGATTCAGGTTAGGAGGAGCTCTGTCACCCAGAGAGTGTTGACGCACTGGAACAGGTTGCCCAGAGAGGTTGTGGATGCCCCATCCCTGGAGGCACTCAAGAAGGCAGGGCTGGATGTGGCTCTGGGCAGCCTGCTCTAGTGGTTGGTGACTTTGCCTGTGGCAGGGGGTTAAAACTAGATTGTCTTTGAGGTCCTTTTCAATCCAGGCTTTCTATGAACCTGTGCTTTATCCCCCCTCTCACCAAGAAAGACGTGGTTAAAAGCTAAGAATCTTTAGTGCCACATCTATGGCAACTACCTGGCAAGCAGAGTTGTTCATTTACTTAAGTTTAGTTATTTGTTTTGCTTGGGAAGCTTTCATGTTTGTTCAGTGTGATGAAAAGATTCGTACAAAGCTGCTGACACTCAGCTTTGCCTTCATTACAGTTGATTGATCAAATGGATTTCACAAGGTTGTGTGTTAGTGCAAACTCAAATGAGAGCCTGCACCGTGTGAAATGACACCACAACAGCACAGGATGTTAATACCAGTTTTCGGATGTGCACGTGAACTTGAGTGAAGAAGCACAAGCTTACCTCACTTCATCCTAATCGGGAGTAGAAATATCCAACAGGGATTGCGACAGCTTTCTCCTTTCTCTGAAGAACCGACATCTCTGAAGACTGAGCAAATGAGGGGGGTGGTATTTTGCAAAGAGTACATCCTAACAGCTTTTTCACTTTTAAAATGTTCTTGGCCCACCTGTTAGAAAAAAAAGGAAAAAAAAAAAATTGCATCAAAGGGGAGAAAAAACAAGGCAGAAGTCTGAAAAATAGTCCTCTACTGAGGGTGAGGAACCTACACTCTGTTCTTATGGGCTCTGTGAGTGCTGTGATCTGTCTGCAGCAGTCCATAGCCAGTGCTTTATTTCTGGAATGCTGACATTAGAGCTGTCAGGTACTCCCTCAGGAAGCTCTGGTTTTCAGTAACTGCCTTTGTTTGGGTCCTGGAGCCAAAATACTGATCTTGAAATGATCACTGCTTCAAAGCACTGCAGGAAAACCCTCTGAATGTCTTTGCAATTGTGTCACTAAAACATGTGCTATCAAGGTGAATTTAAATTCAAAATGATCCCGACTGAAACTTGAGAGATGTTTGGTAAAAATATCTGCTGCACTTACGTAGACATATGTGAATCAGTTCTTGTGTGTACTAACATTACATTCACGGCCAGATCTAAATTAAACACTTCTGATTCAGAACTGGGTAATGAGCTAAAACAGATCAGTACACAAAATTCATCAGACGTCATTTGAATGCTCAGCAGCAGTTGTAGAGAGACCTTATGAGGAATTATTTGGAGGAGAATGAAAAGAGAGAGCAAAACCCAAAGAAAACATTGTTTTATGTTTTTGTGCTGATTTGTGACTCTTCCCTGTTACTAAAGGATAGAAGGGGTCTAGAAAAGTTACAGGTAAATTAGAATCCAGCCAAGGGTAGGAGGTGTTCGTGTGTAGAAGAGAGAAACCAGCTGGCACATTGAGTCCTGGTGTAAAGGTATCGAAGTTGGAGTTGTGTTAGGGTGTGGTAAAGTCACAAGTGACTTAGAGAAAGTGGATCTAAGTTTTTCAGATCCACTTGAGTTTTGGAGGAGCAAATTCACTTGACACTAACAGTATTCCTCAGCATAGTGGAAGAATACCAGCGTGTTTACACAGCAAATCAAAGATAACAGTAATTATTGGGCTTCTCCTTTACCTTATCAAAGAATGTAAAAACAGCCAGTAAGTAAGAGACGTGACATCCAGGCAGTGCTATCTAGCAGGTAGTACCTTGCAAATACTAAAGAAGGAAACAAATAAGAATGATTAATTACTATGCAAATAGTTCATTTTTCTGTTTGTCTGGTGCAGCAGCACATTATCCTGTCAGTGGTCTAATTTTGGTGGTAATTTGAGCACTCCTCTCTGAATCTTTACTTTTAGAAAAGATTCTGTCATTTTGTTCCCTAAACAGAGTTCAGAAGGTTAATACATTGGACTACAAACATCAAAAAATATGCATATTGAAAACTAACAACCAAACAATAGCAGCAAAAGGTGGCTATTAATGACAGTAACATTTCTGCCTCTTTTTGCAGAAAATGAATACGTATAGCTATGCTTCTGGACACTAATTAGGTGTCTTGCACTAGTTAACAGCTTCCAATCTTTGAGCTATATAAGCATATAGTAGATGCTGTCTGTTCCCCTTGAAGCTGTCTGAGAACCAAAGGGAGAGCTCATGCACATCCTTTCTCTGCTAGGAGTCATCGTTTGGGTGGCACCTTCTCAGCAGGCTCAGGTTGCCATCCACATGTCCTCTGAAGCAACAGTCTTGGCTACAGAGAGAGCAGGCACGACTTTCAGCTATATCTCTTCCAACTACACCAAACTGTAACACATTTTTCCTCCTTCAGAAAGTGGCTTTACAGATGAGATTTATCTTTCATTGTAAAGACTATGCACCGTGGTTCTGCTCCCTGAAGTTTTTATTCCTCATAACTTCTAGTCATCTACAGTACAAGTAAATGTTACACGCTCTGGGTTCTCCTTCCTCCCTTTCTCCGTATTACGTCTATTTTTCCACTCAATACATTTTGATTTTCGAAGAATTACTTCTGCAGTCAGCAAACTCCTGCGTTACTCTTGGTCCCATTCTTTCATATGCACAACAGATCTCTTTCAACAGTTCCCATGAGACCCTTTGCTCATGAGCTTCATCCTCAGTGGGAACGTGCAACTGAGTCAGAAAGTAAGTGTTCTTACAAACACTTCGCACCATATATTTTTACCTCTCTCCATCTCTGTTTGCTATCCTGCTTGCTCCTCAGGCTTGTTTCTTGAAAGTAGGCTTCTCTTGTGAAATCTGTCAGACATCCAAATGATCAGGTCTTGCTATTGTTGACCCTCACTGCAAGTTCTTGAAAGTCAAACACAGAGTTGGACAAGATCTCCTGGGAGGGTTCCTTGACCTTTTCTTTCATTGGTTGAATATTAGGACTGAAGAGCCACATCTGGATTAAGAGGGGGGAAAAAGAAAAGCATGACCTATTGGCTGAAATTTGTATTCAGTGTAAAATCTTACATAAGGACGGCACCCAATAATATTAAAAACTTAGAAAAATTGTAAGCTTTCCTTTCACCAAGTCATATATGAATAGCACTTGACAGACAGAGGAATCAGTGGTAATTTGCACTTTCTTACTTATGAAGAAAGAACAACTTCATAGTTGTTCAGATGTGATATATTCTTTTCATGAGTAATCATTTATGTCCCATGCCTTTCAAAATCTGTATTTTTATTTCAGTCTCATTTAACTTTTAGGTTGGCTTTTTATTACTAGGGAAAAGAAAGTAATTAATTAAAGGCTTTTTAGCTAAAGCCATCTTAAAAGATTGAATTGCTTTCTCTTTCTGCCACCTTTTTTCCCCCAAATAAAAAAAAAAATTGATCCTTAATTTTTTAATGTTGTTAAACCTGTGGGTAACTGCACTTGCCACCATCTGCCACAGTGGAGGAAATATAACGCCATTGGGACTTGTACTGGCAATGTTAGAAATAACTTCAGTTTCTTGTTAGCCTTGCTTATAGTACAAAGCACTGCAAATTTGCAGTAAATAAATATGAGTAATTAATGACAAATTAATGGCAACGCACAATGAACTCTTCATAGGTTTGAAGCTCCTATGCGAGGTGACTGTAAAGTTTAGCTCATCCCCCGCACACACAAGAAATAATTGAGTTCTCACATTTTTACATCTGTATTCCTGTTAAAAAACCAACAAGCAAACACAAGCCACCAGAAAGTGGCCCAGAAAGGATTTTGAAATCACTATTCTCTATTTGGAAATGCTGTGTAATTCAGTCACTGCCAAAGGAATCTATGCTGGGCATTAGTATGTACACATATATACATACAGAGAAGCAATGAATATCCAATTGCAGGAAGATTTATAATCAGTCCTGCTGTAGCAAAGTGGCTGTGCTAGAAAACTGTATTACAAAAATGAACATTAACATGCATGATCCACATCTGTTAGTGCACACCACTTCTGGAGCCCATGGGCACCCTGTGACCCTGCAGTGATAAATCAGCACTGTGCCTGTCCTCAGCTGCAGGTAGTTAACGGGGCTCATTGTGTTTTAATCCCCCACACTGCTCTGCTGCAGGATGATGGAGTTGCATGGCAGGGGGAAGGTTGACCCTACTCCCCTTTGGAGCCTACAGGAGGCTTAGGAAACACTTTCCAGACTCCCAAATCCTTCCTGTGAGTGCACTGTGGGCTGGAAGGGGACGGTGGAGCAGTGCTCCATTCAGAGCAGCCATGTGGAAGGACAAGAAAGGCAAGACATTGAGAGGATGGTGACGTGTTTGTTGTTGGTACAGTAAAAAGTTTCAGATATACTGATGGAATTTATAGTTAAATACCTAATGTGAGTGGGAAGCCTAAGCCAGGTGGTCTAATTCATCTCTCATTTAAAGCGCTATCAAATCAATTGAAAAAATTTGAAGAGTTTAAAGCTCTGCAGCTTTAAACTTCGTGCTGTTATGATGAATTTATACAGGTGTGGGGGCCATTTCACTGGAAATCTTTTCTTTAAAGAACAACCTGACCTTGGCATTTCTGGGCTTGCCATGTAGTTTCTTTGATGGTCTCAGTAAAAAGTTTCTAAACTTATTTTCTAGTGGACAGTCAGTACTCCTCACTCAGATTTACTGTGGAGTTCAATCAGAGTGCTGCTTTATGCTTAGCTTCCTCCTGTGACTGATTTGCTAGGGAGCTGCATTCATAATACCCTGCTGTCTCAGCTTGACAGGCTTAGCACCTTTTTCTCTTCCTCTGAACTTCCTTAACTGCCGTTCTGGCATATTTCAGGCTTAGATACTTATAACTCATTTTAAAGGCAAACTTATAATGACGTCCTGAGAAAAATAGTTCTCAGCAGAATTGTCGGAACTGGTGGCTGGGAGAATATATGGATCCTTTTAGTAACAGGAAAGATGGCATAAATCTGAATGGGGCTGACAGGGATAAGAATGAGTTCCGCACGGAGCGCTCTGCCCTCGTATTCACAAGTGCTATTCTCCAGATCTGTACTTTGGCATTGATTTGTTACTGATCAGAACTATCCACTGTCGATGGCCCTGATCCTTAAGGGCTTCACCTTGGCTCAATCTATACTTCTTCCTGGTGCATAAGAGAAAACACAGAGAAGCACATGGGGAAGTCAAACTGAACCTTCATCTTACCATGGTCCCTTACATTGTGGGTTATTGCATTGCTGATGCAGACACTTTAAAATTGTTATAGAGAGATGTAACAATAGAACAATTGCTAAGCTGACCCTAGGTGCTGTTTTAAGTGCCAGCTGAGGGGGGAATAATGAAAGTGCAAACAATTTTTTCACTAGCTTTTGTGTTCCACGTACAAAGCGAAAAGCATTTAGTTACTGTCACATGATTTCTACTAATTTTCTATTCTACACACATTATTGGCAGAAACTGAAAGCAGAATATTTACAGTAATGGAATCTGTCAATAGTGCTAACAGTTGAACAAAGCCTTCAAGACCAGTTCCTGACATTTAGAGGCATATGATTGCACACACTCATCAAAACAAAATGCTGTTTGTGTGCCCTAGGGTGAGGCTCTACCTTCGGACACAGGTGAAGAAGGTGAGGCATCAGCATTGTCATCAGGGAAGTCTCCAGGTCTGAATTAAACTGCACAAGTAGGTCCACTTTGTCTCCTTCTTGTTTCTATTAATATATTGTCGAGGAAAGTGTCTCACAGTAATTCTGAAGTGCCTGCATGCACAGCAAGGTGGTATTTTTTCCCTCTAAATATAGATTAAATATTTATAATGACTGCTTGATTGTGCTGTTTCATCCTCATCTATCTCCCTGCATGAGATCTCAGCTGAAGGGAAAACACAGAAGAGGAGCCTGCTCATGAGAGAGTGTATGAAGAAGCAGCATGCTTTTCCTTTGGTTATTTTTTCTTATATTTGGTCACAGATGCATGCAAGCCATCAAGAATCAACAATAATGACTGCAGAATAAGGTGTTTGTTGAAATTATTGATACTTGATTCACCTGCTTCTGAAGTTCAATAACTTCTTAAATAGTGTCAGCCTGAAAAGTCATCTGCTGCAGAAAATGATCTATCTGGGTACTGTCTGGAGTGATCCAGGTCAGAGTTGCACACAACGCGGAATGAAAGAAAAGATGATGTATTTGGGCTCATACTTTGGAAGTCAGGGATGTACCAAAATGTAATTGCTGGAAAGTGGACCCTTTTTTTGGTGTATCACTTGTCTGGTGGTCATCAGCTAACAGCTGGTTTTGTGCATCATAAGTAGCTTTTCCTCCTTTTTTTTCATCTAAAGAATAGAAGATGATGTTCTATGACTAAATCTTAATTTAAACCACTGTAGTTAAGGAGTTGATGGATCCAAGAAAAGCGAATTGATGTTTTAATTGATAAACTATCATTTACCTTATGGCTTTCAAAACAGTACTCACAATACATTGGTACAGTTTAAAATGTCACCTTCTACAAAGTCAGTGATCACTGAGAGGCTGAAACGGATTTGGAAGACAGCTAGGCCATTTTCTTTAGAAGCACAATGTTAACACATTCTGCTACCAAAAAAGTGAGTGGATTTAAACAAACAGAAGAAAAGTAATCAATTTTAGCCCAATGTTTGTTTTTTTTTTTTCCCCTCTGAAAATAATTTGTGATCTGCAGTATACTTCAAGCTTTGTATGACAGAGTGAGAAGAGAGGCGAAAAGTCATTTGCAAATATCTTACATTTGTTTTGTTATTAATAACGTGCCTCGTGTCATACTTTGAAGGTTGAATCTATTGTCCCTGCAGGCTAAAGTCAGCTGCTGCACTTCTCCACTGGAGTCTTCCTACCTTTCCTCAACTAGATGAGGCATGTAATTGGTGATGGGTTTTATCACAAACTGTGGAGCTTGTTCATTTGAGAATAGGCCCTGAATTTTATTTCTATTGATGGCTCATGGCAGGACAGTGTCTGAATGTCAAAACAAGGAGTTTGCTGCATTCGCAGGCCCTTTTTTTTATTTTTTATTTTTTATTTTTTTTCAGCTTTCCATGTGCAGGCAAAAAAAAAAAGGGGGACCTTTCAGAAGCTTCAGATCTCCTGGAGTATTTACTACTCAAATTTGGAATATCTCTGACCAAGGAAGAGGCTAGAAGAAGTTATGTTTTCTGTGCCTGGACTGTGAACAATCTGCTTACAGAGATGCTCATTCAAAATAAACCCAGCTGCATGGAAAACTCAACTCCCTTTACAGGGTCTTGTTAACTCCACTTGATCTTCCCTCCTTTGGGATTTATGGATTCCAGATATTTATGATATGATAACATGCATCCTTGAGAGCATTGTGAAGTCCTAACGTGGCAACTTCAGTGCCAGTTCTTTCCACATTGTTCTTCTCTCTCTCTTTCTTGTACAGTCAGTTGTACAGGTTACTCTTCTCTAACTACCTTTCACTTGCTAAATGATTTTTTTGTGTTTGCGTGCCTGGAGAGGAAGCATTATATTCTACTACCATCACAATTTTTTTCTTATTGGCCAGCGTGAGCATCTTGCATCTTCAAACAAAAACTCTTTCAACTGCCATTTCGTTCAGCATTTGTGTTCAGTTATAGCCGTGTTACTTTCACGTTTTCCTGATTTATCTAAAAATTAAGTAGCTTGCATTTTTAAATGTTCCATTTGCTGGTTTTGTTTGTTGGTTTGTGTTATTGGCCATGGTTTGGTTGTATTGTTTTGATTCTCTTTTGTTGCATTCTGCATTCCTCTTCCACTTTAGCTTAATCCTCATTTATCATTTTGTGCTGCTGGTTACCTTATTGTAATGATTAATGAAGATGGAGACCTACACAATACTCTGTATTGATCTCTGTAAACTATCTTTTCCTATCTAGATTAACTAGCTCATGATGCGGCCTTTATTTGTGAGTATCAATCTGGAAGACTTTTGTTCAAGTCAGAGCCTTTCATTCACAGATCAGTCTGTTAGTGCTAGTCAGCTTACTATGGGAATAGAACATTTAGAGGTAGTAAAAGAAAGAAGAAAGATGGAAGCATACTCCTTAGCTGATTAACACTCTTCTGGGAGATAGACTGAATGACTTTTCTCTTATTCAGTTCATTTCTCTTACTTAATACTTTGTTTTAATAAGTCCATTAAGGTGACCAAAATGGTCATGTGCTGTTTGTTGTCTTCCAAAAAGAGAAACTGGCTTCAGTGGTTGATGCAGAAAATTCTGTTTCCATAGTCTCACATACTGTTACAGCCTCTTGATAACACAACTTCCCAAACCCTACATAACTTACTGATTTCCACCAACCTTAAATACCACTGTCAAGGCGTTCCATAAGGTACTGGAAACTAGCCACACGACTCAAGGAGAATTTAAGCAAAGAAAACAGATTATATAAGGTGAAAAAAATGCTTATTCTTAGATAACACAAGATCTTTGTCTTATCACCTAGAGAAAAGACCGAAGACCTGAAAAACCTGATGTGTTCTTAGTGGGCCTGTAACATGTCACAGCAACCCTACAAGACTGAATCTGTTAGGAAGCTGTTCGGAATAATCAAATTAACATACTGGTTACATATATTTTGGTATCTCATTAAAATGTGAACTCTGTGGTGCATTAGAAACTGGGAATAACCTCTCTCTGCTCTTTTCTGTTTCACTAATGGATGATCTATTTGTCCGTGTGATTGAACGTTTTAGATATTTGTAGAAATCTTCATGTTAACTGCATAGCACCATTTTTGTCCCTGTCTGTATGGCACTCTTCTACGCTTACTGCTTCTGGGAGCTTAAAGCCAGTAAGCAAGAAAGGTGACTTTTTGCCTATCCATGTAGCTGACATTTCTGGCAAAGCAAACGGAGGGCTTTTAACAGATTTTACACATATCTCAAAATCATGTGTGATGAATGCAGTGTACTACAGAGGTAAAGGTTACGTTCCAATCTATACTACCAATATTGATAATCACATTATCGTCCGTGCATCTGAAATCCTGTTGACATTTTGCCATTTCTAACTTTACTCATTTCCCTATGGTGTTTCACATTTGTTTTATAAACAGCATATGTGCAAAGCTATGCCATATTCTAGAAGAAGGGGAGGGGGGGTTGGGAGAAATCTAATATTAAGCCCTAAAGGCATCTGCTCAGTAACCTGTATCTGAGAGTGAGGCAACCATGCTGCCATCTGTTATATTTTCTGTGTGATGGCTGTTGCCCTCATTGTAGGTTATTGCAGGTCTCAGAGGGCTACGCTCACTTTGCCTTTGAGCTATTTTCTGGAAAATAAAAAATCTCTTGCATTTTCTCCTGTCACTGCACAAGCTGTACTGTAAAGATTGCTTCAATTACCAGATCACTTATGTTATTTCTAAGCAGAATTGATTCTGTTTTCATGTTATATAGATGAAAGTGAGCCCTGTATAAGGCTTTCAAAGTGCTATGTTCTTGTACTTTCAAGTACTGGAAAGCTGTGTGTGACTTTGCATAATGGCAATGATACTATTTACTATTCATTTCAGATATTTAGTAAGAAAAAAGTTCTTCTGAGAAACCATCTGCCATTTGTGTACAACAAAAGGAAGACATTCCTTGGAGCTGAAAACTCCAAAACAAAAACATAATGCAACATATATAGCTATATTTGTCTCTGTTCTCTTCCAGCTGCTAATCTTTGTCAAAGTCAGTCGGATGAAGTAAAAAGTGACTCTCTGCAGTCAGTGTGCTCGTGGTTCTCCTGAGCGTGAAAGGTGTGATGCACTGCTGAGATCTTTCTCAGATTGTCACTTGGTTTCTTTGCCAGAACTAACAGGTGAAAAAAGAACCCGACACCTTTTCACCTGCCAGTATGTGGACTTAAAGCTTTGGCTTTTCTCTGCAGTGGAATTTTCGTCGCTTAAAAATATCATAGATCTGCATGCACTTGACTTCTGTTTTCAAGGAAAGAAAGAGCACTGTCTTCCCAGATCTTTTCCATGGCCCCTTGCTCATCAGTAGCAACAAAGATGTCATCTTTTTTCCCTACCCCCTTTTTAGTTTATCTTTAAGAGAAAAAAATCACTTTTTTTTTCTCCCCAACATCAAAGATTTACCAAAACTAAGAGGTATTTGGGAAAAAATATATATCAAATAGATCAAATAATAGCATTGAAAGAAGCTAGGGTCGGAATAGGGTTGTGAGGGCAATGTGTTAATAATTATATCACAAAATATTTACTGGGAAAATCTCATCTGTTAAGATCTGAATGGTTTGGAAGGTTAATTGTATACTGAGCACATACAACTCACTGATGTATTAGGTAGGAGGGATGAGGAACAGCAAACAGACTACAATGACAATCGTGACTGAGATTCCCTTTTATTTTATTTTCTTTTTACCAGCAAATGAATTCCTGCAACAATGACAGCGTTTTGAAACATCATCTTATGAGTGTACTCACTGCACTTAGCATCTGCTAATGAAGCATAACAGCTGAAAACAGAGAGGTTGATCAACATCCTGTTAGTGTTTGGCAGACTGGATTTATATATGATAAAACTGAAAAATACTCTCTGAACTGCAGCTTGCTACCAAGTAATGCAGGCTATCTCCTTGCATATTTTTCTTGATCCCCCCCACATGAAGAAATGAATTGCAAATATGCTGATAGTTCCTGTTGCTTGAGTGTGATTAAACGAAAGCAATTGCAGTAAAACCTGGCATTTCTTTAACCAAGATATGTGGTTCCTGTGAGGTGAACAATAGATTAGATTAACCAGTGTCTCATTCCAGGCACAACCCTTATCTCTCGCCATTTCATCTGTTGTAAATGCTTTCCTGTAATTTAAAATCATATTTCAGGGTTCATCTCTGCGAAGGGCAAAGGAAAGAAAGAAGACCGTTTGGAGTGGGAAAAGAAAGTGGCAGATACTGTGGTAGGGTTTTGAAAAGAGATGATCTGAGAGCAATTAAGGTGAACCAGCCACCAGTGTGCTTAGTCTCAGTAAACCTACAAAGTGTTGCACTTCTAATTAGCTGTAGCTTTGAGTTACAGTAGTTATAATGGTACCCTTCTGAACCAAAACGATGCAAAACTATGCTAATCTAGATGTATTAAAAAAAAAAATAGTTAAGAAGGAGGGTCTCCATCACTTGAACGAGCAAGGAATGAACTTGGTTTCTGAGATATTTCCCTGTATTTTTCTATGAAAAAATGGTAGGTTTAGATTCCAGTTTCATCTTAGCAAATTGTTTGGGTGAATCTTAGTGTATCAAGATTTCCTTTATATCAAGAAATGATCTGTTGGTTCTAAGACTAGTATTTAAATATTTACAGCCTCCTAGGGCCTTCAGTATTTTTATTCATGGTTGTACAACTCATTACCTAATATACCAAATTTCTTTCTTGCTCACCCTGTCTTCTTTCATTTTAACAGAGGCAGGAGAGCACATCCATAGTATGTTTGGAAAAATACTCTTCGCAAGGTTCCCATTCAGGAACAGGGTTTCTAGGCAGCTGCCACATGCTATCAAACCATGTCCACCTTCTGTCCCGTTTTGCATGTGAAAAAGAAAAAGGTGTGTTAAACATTGACGGATAAGAAATAGAAGCCACTGTATTACTGTAAAATGGCAGAGGAAGAAGCAAAATTTTGTTAAAATTGGCTTTAAAAATATAAAGCGCTGTCTTCTGCACTGCAAACATCTTTTCTCCTCTATTAAGCAAAGTCTTTTTAAAATGAAGTTCTTGAAAATGGCTGAGTAATTGTGATCTAAGTCTTCCAACTCCCATGTTTGTTAATTATTTCATTGTAACTGTCCATCTGTTTATCCCCTAACTCATCTTTTAATGTATTCCTTCTCCTTTAACCTCTTACGTTTTGCTTCTAGAAATCTTTTCTCCTGGCTCTTTTTGCTAAGCCTACATTACTTGGGAATTTTCTCCTCTCTTTATCCACTTGTGTTTTCCTCATTTTGCAGAAATGTGTGAGGCTGTTGCTCTGAAGAAATGTCTTAGCACAGAGTCTGAAGAAGACATTTCCAAGGGGTGGGAGACCACAAAGAGTCATCGTAATTGTAACAAGGGAGAGAGAAAGAAAGCTAGATGCTTGTGTCCTCTACTCTTCCTCCAAGTTTATAGAAGAAGCCTTTGGAATATGTCACTCCTCCTGTGGTGTCACTGAAGACAAGAAAACTTCTTCTGACCAGAGAATTACAAAAACCACAAACCTTTTGTGAAATGGGTTGTGGAAACTGGTTACTATGACAACTCAGAACAGGTAAACAGATGTGCATCTCCATGGTCATTGACTCAGTGTAGTTGCGTACAGTACACTGAAGCATCACCTGCCGGGACTATGACACCATTTGAATTGTTGCCACATTTATTAACCAAACCATCTGTCACTGGAAGATAAACTTGAGGATTTTTTTCTACCCCCAAGAAAATGAAAAGCATCCAAAACTCAACCAACCTGAGTATTCAGTCTGACAAACATAATAAAAAGGTCTTGATTAATGATTAGGAATTTAATACTGATAAGCAGAGCTTTGTGGCTGTCACTAGTGATATTCTTGTGTAATGTCTTTTTAACTAATGCTTTCTTGCACACTCTCGTTATACACCAAATATACTGCAATGACATATCTTTCAGCAATTAGAATGGGAAAATGACCTTGTTTCCCACCTTATTTTTTCTTTTATTTTTTATTTTTTGCAATTCCTTGGATTCTTGCTTGATATTCCGTGACTGTACTCTAAAGTATTATGTTTAATGGCTCTTTGTTCGTTTCTTCAGTGATAACTCTCAAACTCAGGATGTTTTAAGTGTCCCTAACAGCTCATAAAGAAAACTCTTTCAAGAAGGAGTGAAGTAGTAACTGTTTAGGCAACCGTATCTTGGCTGTAAGAAAATGGAAAATACTGCAAATCCCAATGAAGTTGGGGGAAATATTTTCACTCTAAGTTTAAGATCAAGCAAATTAAAAGCTGTCAGACTCTAATTCTCTCCCTAGTAGCAGTAATACTTAATATCTGCTCACTGGGAACTGCCTGTGTTTCTCTCTTCTCTGTGCTTTCTTCCAGATGCTGTGCTGAGCACATGCTGCGTTTCTTCCCTCTGGTCCTGAAATGCTAACAGACTCCTACACAATACGTGCTTTGACTCCAGGAGACTCCAAGGGATGCAGGAAAGCAGAGAACTTTGCATTTTTGAATTGCATTAAGGTTAATTCTCATTTAACTAATTTTCCAAAATACTCCTTAATCCCATTATTGTGGCTAAAAAATTCAACTTCTACTTTTTCTTTTTTTTTTGTACTTGATTTTTTTTACCTGACCATGTTTTATTGTCTCATCTACAGAGGAAGAGAGTAGCAAATGCAACAGTAATTGCTGGAAATACATATGTACAGTAGTCAAATGAGATCCAATTTTTCTGGTTTCTAATTTTGTTAGCTGCAAAACTGAAAACTATGATAGTAAGAAAGACCAGAAATCAACATGCTCTTCAAAACTCATTAAATATTGCACTAGTGTACCTTGACTTGCTACTGCAAGTTTTACTGGGATATGAAAAGATTTTACTTGAGCATTATACTGCTTTGCTGACTTGGATGAAGCCTGATTTTTCATGCATCAAGATCTTCAGCTTTCCCATGCTAATAGGATGCTGTGAGCAGCATCATGTGCTGCCTCTCCAGTCAGCCTAAGGGATCACATACTTCTGAAAAGAAGAATGTACAAGCAACATCAGAGGATCCTGTGGGCAAAAAACTGCTTGTGAGTCATAGCTTGGGAATCACAGATCTAAACCTGGCAACCATATTAATGTGATGTTGATCTGCTACTCTGAATTCAAGTACTCTTTGATATCACTTTGTGTAAATTCCTTCATTGCAGGGGTGAAGATGTTGTATAAGTCTGTGGCACTCTTCTCATTTGTAAAGCTAGTTAAAATACCTGCATAATTGTAATAAGAAGTGTCTTTTTTCTGAAAATTCTGGGACAAAATTGGCTGGCTAATCTGAAATTGGTTCATTTGGTTCAAACTACTTGACTTTCCCTGTCAAGAGTTAATTGTCAGCAGAGACCTTGGATGAATATGCTATAAAAATAGTGTTCTCTCACCATGTACAGCAGGGAGAGTACTTTGTCTGGGATTGTTAATAAAGTTTAGTAAAAAAAAAAGCCATAACTAAACGGAAGGAAATGCTCCAGTCACCATATGGCAGGTGACAAGCTGTTTTTTTTTTGTTTGTTTTTTCTTTTGGAAAGCAGTGCAACAGTGTGACCTCTTTTGCATTTTGGTGTATATCAAAAACAGTAGGTATTTTGTACAAATAGAGCTGAATGCATTTGTAAAGCCAGCCTCATTGTGCTTAGAGATGAGGCTGAGATTAGATACAACATCTTTGCTCAGTTCAACCCAGAGCTAATACACAAACCATAAGGTTGGTTTAAGCAAAGACCACGAGTGAAGTGTCATAATTTCCCATTAAGAGCAAAGAAGCAAATGTTTGATCATTACATATTCTTTATTCCATCATGATATGAAAACAAACCCAAGATGGCTAACAGACGTAAAAGGTGCCAACTTGGGAAAAGTCTGCAAAAATATCCATTAGCTGCTTTGAGTTACAAGAGGCAGATTTAGGAAAGAGGGTTTCCTAAATCTGCCTCTTGTAACTCAAAGCAGCTAATGGATATTTCTCAAGGCATAATACTTTATGCCCTTGATTAAATATCTATTACAGTAACTTGTGGTATCACCATGATTCCAGTTATCTTACAAGTATTTTACGAAACTGCTCAGGGTGACAAACTCTTCCTTAAATTATCACTCTTGAATAATATCAAAACATCCTCATGGCCCTTAGTGTATTTCTAGTCCACGAAGTGAGCATATTCTACTTCATTAAGAATCAAGAAGAAACTATTTTAAAGTCAAATTGTTCTTTTTCTTCTGACTACCCATGGAATAGTCAAACTGCAGGGTATTTATGGCTATGCCTTTAGACACCCTATTATTTCATGTTATTTAGGACTGAGAAAAATGCTTACAGGATTGCACAAGGCAGTCACCTGTGATAAAAGATGACTGAATTAAGGCCATCCCTCACTTAGCTCATGTTTTGACTTTCTGTTGCCTGCTAGAGCTTAACTTAGGATTCTCCACACAAGCAGTGTGATAGAAACATTGGTTAGACTGCTTCTGTCTGGAATACATGGACTAGGTTTCCTCAAATGGGAAATGCATAGGGAGGAAGGTTGAAGTGACTGGTTCTCACTCTTTTACAGAGTGTGGAAAAAGCTATCAATGGAAATATTTCCTTCAGTCCACAAAAGGTATTCATGCCTTTTTCGTTTTTAGCATAGGAACTTGGAGATGGAGCTACCTTGCACATCACCACGGAGGACTGTGCCACAGCTGAAGCTGAAGGCAGCGTGAGGCACACGTGAATGAGGGCAGAATAGAAAGGACTTTTCTCTGCCTCCCCGTGAAGGAAACAAATGTAGGTTTGTGATGTCTTAACACTGTTGAGCAAGAACACTTCTCATTTTCCAAACTCACACAAAAATGAAATGAATTTGCCAGCAGCACAACACTGTATAACATGCAAACTAACATATTCCCATTGTGCAAACAGTTTTGCAGTCTGTCGTCCTCAGTAAGTCTTGCACAGGGGAAGCTTTCTTGAACGAGAAATCACAGCAGTGCAGCATGACTTCTGAGGTTGTTTGCACTGTATACATTACAGAAAAAATGCTACTGTTCCTGTCAAAATATGCAGCTGTATTTTTAATAATGAGTAGAGCTCTCAGAGTAAAGTCCAGTAACAGATACTCTTCATCTCTTTTCTGATCTGAGACTTCATAGGCTCTATTTCTGAAACATTGAGTTCCCGTCTAGTTTAAAAAGAGTGAAGCATATTTACTGTGCAAATTATAGTTCTTAAAAATATGCACAGCATTTATTCTAACTGCTTGTACACCTGCCTCCTCTAATTTCTTCATAAAAGGTGATGTATGACAAGTTTGTAAGTAGAATAATTATTCAAGATTAAATATTTTCTTCAGTCTGTTAAACAATTTTGTGATGGAAACACAAAGCTAAGTCTTATTTTTTGAAAGCTTGGACTGTAGAAAGACCCTGAAATGCTATAGTGGATACAGTAAAATAACTTTTATGAGACCAACATCTTACTTAAATGGGAGACCAACTTTACATCAATAGAGGCTGTCATGAGAAATGAGAAACAGAGAGTGCAGTTTGTCAGCAGACACTCGACCAGCAGGACATGCTTTAGGAGATGGAATTTTTAAGAAGTTCCTATACGTCACATCCTGAAGCTTGAAACTCTCCTGCACTGCAGAATTTGGAAAGGATGAATTTTATGGTAAGATCCTAAGGTGAGAAACAATTCTTCATTTGTTGTGAATAATTGAACTTGAAATTGCTCTGCATAATTTCATTAGTAAATATCAATATTAATCAGCAGGTTTAAGTCTCTTGTATTCACGTGCAGTAAATACTTGCCTATGGAGTGCTAGAATTAGCGTTTTTTTCCCCAGAAAATAGTCATTCCTGAGAAATATAGTGTGCAATAGTTTTATTTTGTATTGTGTGTGCCTTTTAATCAATAACTACATACATGTGGACGTTGTGTGTTATGAAAAGAAAGTAGAGTAGCATCCCTGGGAGCACTGTGCTATGAGTCAGTGTGTCAGGACAGTTTTTTCAGTAATGTAGTGCTCAGTGGTTTGTAACCAAGCAGTGCAATGCTGCAGGCAGTTCCACTCCTTATTTTTGTTTTTGTCATATGTTTGCATTTCCCTCCAAAGATCTGTTCATCAAAGATGCTGACAAGAAGCACTAATCAGTGTATACCAAAAAGGACACAGTTATGGTTCTGATATGAAGCTTGGCTAACAACGCATAAGAGATACACCCAAGAAGGAAGACCTGCACTAGCTAGTCTTTGGAGGCACTGAGACTTTTCTATAATGGACTGTCTGTTCCAGTAAACGAAAGTCAGTTCCATGTGTCTCTTCATTACTGCAATTGCTAGACTGCAGAAAAATACATCGAGGTATTTGAACAGCAGACGGTGTGGTGGTAGGAAGCACCTGATCATTATTCTTCAACGGAACAGGAAGATAACAAGGTGACATTCAGACTTAATGGCTTGTGCCATTAGCTTTGTGGACGGCTAGCAATTTCAAGTTCCATTATTCCCAATAAACAAAGAGGTATGAAATTATCTGAAATAGATTTTGTACATATTCTCCCTACAGATCTACAGCAGTCTTAAGACAGAATAATAATGTGTACATATCTGTTGCCTTACGTGCTTACAACTGACAGCCTCTAACTGAACTAAAAGCAGGCTAAGCTTCCATGCTATGAATTTATGATACACCTGCTAATTCAGTCTTTAAAAATAAAAATCTAAGCTTCAGGCACACTCCTTTGTATAAGACTATTGTTTGTATTATGTTTGCAATGTATAACGTGGGCTGTGGCTCTTCACTCTTTATACCAATACTGTGCATACTGCTGTCAGTAAATGGAGGCTATAAAAAGGTGTATAATTTCTCTGCTTCATCTGGATGACTGTTGTGATAAGAAACATCGTATTGCTCTTGACTTGTCATGTTTTGGTATCTGTTTGATGATTTGCTTCAACTTATCAAAAAGTTATGAGATGAAGGATAAAAAATGAGCCTGTATGGATAAAAACCTGATGAAAGTGGATGATCTGATATTATTTTCTAGGAACTTCTTTCAGAGATTGAAGATGCAAGTTGCCCACAATGTTACTAAAAACTAATTGTACTGTCAGGTAAGATCAGCCAGAGCCCAGAGCTTTGCATATGAAGGAATAGAGCCAGAATAATATCTGAGAAATTCCAGCTCCTTTTTCTGCTGCATTATTGTGGGTACTGGCTTTGGTGTCATGACACTCAGCTTGTCTGCTTGTATGCAGTGCCACGAACAGCTCTCCCCTGGACTTAGCCCACAGCTCTTCACAGACACTTGCAGAACAATGAAAAATCAGACTAGTTCATAGTTCCTTTTACTTCATACTATATTTCTTTTTTAATATGGTAGTTTTATAGGACATTTCCATGGAGTTCAGTTCCATGATCAGAGAGATGGCATACAGTTCTCCCAGTATGTTCTTGCCTCTCTTCTTCTGTCTTTCACTCAACCACACTCTGCAGCTAACAATGAACTGGGGACATAGTTCTTAACCTCCTTAGCAAATGAAGCATTTGTATGTTTTATGCAACACAAGCATTGAATGCAGCTATTTTTTTGTCGCTGTAATTTACTGGATGCTCTGTTTGGCTGCACAGATATTCTCAGCTAATTTGGAAGGGTGTTAAATTATTTCCTACACAATATTACAAGAAGAGGCAGAAAGAATTCAAGTGGATGCATCTTTCTGAAGTAGGGATAATTATCATTGTTACTCTTGATGCAGCTGAAATGATCACAGAATCACCAAGGTTGGAAAAACTTTAAGATCATCCAGTCCAACCGTCTATCTATCACCAATAGTTCTCTCTAAACCATGTTCCTCAACACAGTGTTGTCTAAACATTCTTAATATACACCCGGAGTCAGTGACTCCACCATTTCCCTTGGCAGCCCATTCCAGTGCCTGACCACTCTTCCAGAGAAAAAGTATTTCCTAGCATCCAGTCTGAGTTTCCCCTGGTGCAACCTGAAGCCAATTCCCTATCATCCTATCACTAGTTACACAAGAGACCAGCCTCCAGCTCACTACAGGCTCCCTTCAGGTATTTATTCAGAGCAACAAGGTCCCCCCTCAGCCTCCTTTTCTCCAGACTGAGGATAGATTCTAATTTAAGTGGAGAGCCTGCTCCATATGCCGACAGTTTTGAAAACTTTAGTGTCACTGTGGGAAAACTGATAATTGAAAATTCCTTCCATTTTATGTTGGAACAGATATACGACTAGATATTAGACAAAGCGAACTAAATCAACATTTTCCAACAAAAGAATAGTGTCTTTGATTTTCCAAAGCCTTATAAAAATTAATATTCAGGATCAGTGTTTTGAGGAAAACACCAAGGTGATGACAGGTTGGAGTTTTTATATTAGTGTTCTGTATTTTATGGGAAACATGACAGTTATTCCCACAAAATACTCCCTTGGAAAACAACTGATACTGCAGTCAGTATAGCAGTGACTGCAGTGCCAACAGTTTGACAGCTGCCTATTTTATCTATGCACATCAACTTCATACATGCCGTGACTGTACTCAGGTTTGTAATGAAGCTTGACACAGACTACTTCCAAGTTCCCATTGCTGGAGTTCTTAAAACTTGGTTTCCTACTAGACTAAATGTTGAGAGTAGTTTGCAGTTTTGGAGATGGAGACTTTTATCGTGGTTTAGACAAAAGTTCTTGCAGACTCGTGCCAGATCTTCAACCCAGATTTGTGTGGGAATACAAGAAAGTATATTCAGAGCAGAAGCTGTGGAGCAGGATAAACAACATGAGAAAGGAAGGCTGAGAACCAAGGACAGTCCTGAAAAGTTCAGGTAAAAGCTGCATGATGGCAGACCCTGATGGGAGGAAGAGTGCTTGACTTGGAGAGACTCATGTCCTTGACTGGATAAGCTCCTGTACGCATGGTTAAGCAGTATTTGTGGAGTATTATGTTGATGTGTAAAGGCGGGTGGGAAAGTTACAAAAGAACACTTGTGAATGTAAATAAGGATGTTAAAACCTGAAATTAACTGATTTGGATCATCAGCATCTGAGTCCGTGCCTCAGGTGATGCAGACTTGTGATCTATTTCTACTTTGGGCAATTATTTGATCTCTCCTCCATACAGGTAGTGGTTTTGGAAAGGTTGTGATAGTGTGTGACACGGCAGCAGTCGAGTAGAAACTCTGCCTGTTTACAGAAATCCGTGTTACAAAAGAAATGAGATAACAAGGAGATCTGGGTCCTGAAACTGCTTGCTCAAGGTCTTCTGTTATGTAGATGATTATATGTTGCTTCAATCTACAGTTTACCTGCTAACTTGAGTTGAAAGTTTGAGTTATATTTGTCACAACAATGTATACGTAACAGGTGATAAAAATGGTACAAGAATGGAGTGAGTATTCTAAAATATTGAGTTTTTTTAAACTCAGACATCAATGGAGAGATAGGTACAATTACCCTCTCACTGAATTTCCTACATACTGCTAACTTAAGCTGTAAACCTTTACAGTGATGCAAACAGATTTAGTAATGTGGCTCCCACTTAACACTAATAGGACTTTTGCAGATAATTTCCTGTGCACCAGCTGGAAAATCTGCCACTTAATATAACCTAAACATGTATTTATAGCTTAATGATTCTCTGCCATTAGGTGAAATGAAATATTACGTAGTTCTGTAACTTATTTTATATGATATTCTTTAATAATATGTAATTGCTATACCTGGGGGGGAAAGAAACCTAACCATTCAAAATGCAAGAAACACATGACTCCAGAGTTAGGAAAAATTATTTTGGAAACTGATAAGCAATTATGAAGCATAAGACTAAATTCGAATGCATTGGACTGATAAAACATAAAGAACATATAGAACTGTTACGCTTTTGGCATAAGTAGCAGAAGAGAATAGACTGTGTCTGGAACAGCAGACCATCCCTGCTGTTTAAAAATACATCTATTCAAGTGATGAAAATACCTCATCCCTACTTTTAAGCTTGTTCAAAGAGGCTTTCCCTGAGTGATCACTGTTTGAATTATGAAAAGCAGAAAGTTTCACAGCTGCAGTAAAAAAACAGGGGAGGTTTTTTTTCCTCTGTCTTACCCAGGGTGTGCTTGATCAACCAAAGTCAAAGGAAGGAAAGAGGAAATTACAAACTCAGGAAGCGACCTTAAAAACTGAAAAGGTAAAAGGTAAAATACTGAGGCTGTGTTGAAGACTATAAAAGCTCGTAAATGACTTAGGGAAAAGCAGTATACAGGAATTCCCAGTTATTGTAAAATGTTTACATCTGATGCAGGACACTGGCATTCAGAGTACTTTCACACCAGAGGAAAAAAAGGTAATGCTCAACTTGAGCAGTCACTGAGAAACTGCAGGCCTGTTATATTGCATATTACCACTGATCAGAAATGAAAGTTGCTATGAGCTGGTAGAGGTTGCTAAAGATAAGAATAGTTTAACTAGGTTGAACTTTCTGTTGCTCAAAAAAATATGAATATTTCTGTAAGTCAGGACCTAAGAAATGACCTTCCAAACATCATGTGGCATGACTAGTAGCGTTAGGAATACCAAATTAATTGGGTATCCATCTAGTACAATCATTAGAAGAACGTGTACACTAAAACAATCAAGGAAATGACAGTGAGAAACACATTCTAACACTGACAGATCCAATGTTATTCAATTAATATGATTCATAAAGTTGATTAAATTTATTTTTCTATACTCAAACATACTATAAGTACTTATGTTAGCAAGAAAACTGGTTGGTTAGATGAATTCTTGGCATTTTACTAAGTACAATAGTGAGGCAACACCTTCAATGGTACACATTGCTTAAGACATTGTGAACGTTTCTAACAATGGCTGCTGAAGTCTGGTCATGTAAGCTTTTATACTTCCATTTGTGTATGCTAAGATTATTGCCTTCAAATATGGTGTTTTCATTTCAGATTTGAACAAATACTTTTTTTTATATTTTGGATTAATTACTCTTCTCTTTTAATCAAAACTTTGACATTTCCTCTTTATTTAGCCACAAATTTGCACTGTAAGCTGATTAGCGCAGAGGTTTAGACCAACCCAAATCCTCCTTCCCTCTTCTTGAGGCTCTTTTTGTGTTGAATTTTCACAAACTGATGCAACAGAAGGGTAATTTTCTTCTCAGTCAAAGCTGTTTTGAATGCATTGTCTAGACATACTTGACAATGTCTAAAAAATTGGCTAAAAAGTTCTAAAGGAAAACTTTAATGACTGCCACGCCTGAAGAAATAGGTGTCTACTGCTTCTTGTAAATCAATTCTACCTCAAATAATGAGACCCCATACGAAGACTTAAATCTAAATGCTTTTTTCAGTACAACACTTGATTCTTTGTAGCTTATAGCATCCTTCATCAGAGAGAACTATAAAGTTTCAGTATTCATAATACCAAAATCTTTATGTATTATCACTCTTACGTTCTAAAAGAAATCTTACTGAAATCAGACTTTATTTGCTTTGGTTCAGCTGCCCTATTCTGCATTTCACTGTTCTGTATCATTTACTTTGGCAGTTGAGAGATTTACACATAGAATCACACCTCAGTAAATAAATCTGTGAAGAAAAAAACATAACCACAAGAGTCCTCAAGTATTGAGTTCTGTTGTCTATAAAAGACCAACACATAGAGCATTACAGGGTCTATCTGAAAGCCTTTCCTTCAGAAGGTAATCACACTTCCCTTAAAAGTGTTTACAGATGCAAATTATCTTTGATTTCAGGATGCTTCTGGATCTGCTGCTGTTTCCTGATACTTTTCTGTAAGATCAGCAAGCATTTAGGAATCTAAATAAATATATTTAAAACAATTTTTGAGTTTAGTGTCTGGTTGTTTTCTAAGATGTTTTGAATTAGANTGCTTACTGCTTTGAGAAGCACACAGGAAATTGTGCTGTGCTTTTTTTTTTTTTTTTTTTTCCCTCCTAAACCTAATTGTATTTGAGGGTGGCTATGACTTGTACAGCTGAATATGTCTGTCTCAATCTTAATGAAACACAGCTGATGGTATAACAAGGAAATAATATGCAATAAAAATGGGCCTAGAGAGCTTCCACAGTAGATATGGTAGAGGAGGCTAAGAGATCTGCCATAGTTAGGCAATTTTAAAACACTGCTTTGGTGTCTACAATTAATCTGACATTAGCTTCGCTTAGGAGGTTGCAGCGGGGGGTGGGGAGAAAAAAGTCTATTACAGATACGAGTAATTAGAGTGCCATCTGCTTGAGGGACATAGACTTATAACATAACACAGATAGTTAATATGCCTTAAAACAGTATGCCTGCAAGAGATGTTGACACCGTTTTTCTGGCAGAATACTGACTCCTAGAAGTTTATATTCTATTTATATAAGAGCTGCAACCTTCAGCATGCAAGGCTAATGAAGGTTGATTTGACTGCCCTTTTACTTCCTGTGCTTTCCACAGCATTGTAAGGGTGGCAGATTGCTAATCAAGAATCTTTGACACTTTGTCCAAACCTAGAGGTGAGAAACCTCTGTTTCACAGAAATTATAATTACACGTAATTGCAGCCGCAGACTCTTTAACTATGAGTCACTGTTAAGCCATTCATCTTTACCACACATCTTCCCTGCAAAATGAGATGACAATGTACTAAGCAGCATCTCATTACTCACAGGATAATTTTCTCTTTCATAGTTTTAGCTATGACACTGCATCAGTAGATTAAGTGAAGCTGCAGATGGCAATAGTTCACAGTGACACTGTCTTTACATCTTTACGTACTAGATAAGATACTAGTTTTTTGATTTTTTTTTTTTTTTTAGCAAGCTTTCTCATCTTTTTTATTATGTACTTTATATTCATACGTGGTACTGAAGTGGTGTTTTGCACTTGGAGCTCAAACTTCTAGATTCAGCTCATATCTGTTCCTCTGTTAAACATGCATGTGATTTTCAGTATACTGTTCACCCTTATTTATGTTACTCTGTTACTGCTCTGAAAAATATCACCTTTCGAATTTTTAAATCACAACTTCAATTCTGCATTGAGATGAAGGCAAGTTTTTCACTTCTTGAATTGTGAACTTCAGCTGCAAATATGAAACCTGTTTTTGCTTATACTACAGAGAACTTTACTAAGGAAAGAATAACTTGTTTTTCACTTTCTAAATACAACACAGAAATTTAGGGCAAGTGGCACAAAAATCCTTGAGTAAAATGCATTTACATTAAATTGGACTTAGTATACTAGAGTGGCTTTATTCTTAAGCAAGTACTAAGTGTTCCTTTGCAATAAACTTCAAGTACCTCCAAAGGTCAAGAATAATGTTATTTTTCTAACAAGGAATAAAGGAGAATGACTTTTTAACTTCTGAAGCTTCAGAATGCATTTACATAACTGTATTTTTCATTGAAGTGTTTACACAGTTTTCCTACTGAAATCACCATGAATGTTTCTCGCCCTTGATCTCATTTTAGCAGCGGAGTGTATTATTCTTAATGTTTCTTTTTCTCCCCACAGCTATCTTATGATTGTCACTCTTAACACTGAAAACACTTAAACTATGGTGATTTCAGATTCAGATATATGCTCTGTCCAAATTAAAAAAGAGATCTGAATTAGAGACTCCTACATGCACAGAATGTCACATCCACAGCATTCTTAGAGTCAGTGTCTTTGGTTGTTTTTTCTTTTGACCATTACACTACCAAAGTTATTATGAGTTGAACAGATGGATCAGAAAGCTCATTAGAGACAACACCAAAATTTTGAGTGACCTATAGCTAGAGAAAATAAATGAAAAAAATACTGTTATTTTCCTATTTCTTAAGGCAACTAAAAGTCAGATAGCACTTCTTTGCCTGAATTTGGTTGCAGCTGAAAGCCATGAGACAGATATTTTAAGAAAAATTCTGTGCATTACTGATAACTGATTTTGGTTTTCTCTCTTGAAATAACTCTACATATTGTTAAGACCACTGAACTAAAACATTTTTGACTGAGATTAATCTTCCTGAACTACATTGTTTGGATGATAATAATAAATACCTCAAATCACCAGAAAAGAAAAAATGACCTGGGGATGAATTGGCTGCAAGTTGTTGAGGACACAGTAACACTCAGTCTTCTAAATAAGTATGTATCCCTGACTGCAGAGTGTTGTTAACTGGTGCTACTACAGGTTCCAGTGGAGGAAACTGCTCACCATGCTCCAAAAATGTCAGAAAACAACGGATCTTTTGTTTTATTTCATAATAGCAAAAGATGGACAGTGAAACAGATTCCTCAGGTATGACCTTAAGTAAAGAAAGGCATTTTGAGGAGTAAAATGTCCCTCCTCAGGAACGTTAGCTGCCTGCTCATGGAACAAAGTAAATTTTCATTGGTCCCTGACTGCTTGGGAATTAGCAGCTCTCTCTGTTGCCAGCTGTATGTTCTTTAATTAACTACTTCAATTACGTTCTGCTTAAACCCCTGTTGCTGAAGCACCCTGTGCTTTGCTTTACACACACCTGTAGTCACACATTTCTATACTCGTTCAATTCATAAAGTAGGCAGATGAGAAAAAGGATGATCATCCACTTTGTGTAGATGTGACAAGGAGGCATCGCAGTGCATATGGAAAAGTAAAACATTATTCAATGTGGCCTTTTCAATGTCCATACTTCTCTAGACTGTCAGTAAAGAGGTATGTTACTGAACATTCTCTGCACACAGATTGAGCAGCACAGTTGGAGCACTGGTAGTGTTCAAAGAGAGGTCAGCTCTTGTTTTCTCTTGCAACTTTGTCTCATGGCATCTAAAACAATCTGAGACACTTCAGTAATTTTTTATCTGTGGTTCTGCTGAATTTGTTTTGCTGTTACTTGGAAAGGATGAGAGCTGTTATCTATTTGTACAATCAAATATCATTATTAGCTATCTGCGTGATATGCCTGCCTATGATACTGAACATCGTGCTTTTTGTTTTCTAGCACTGAGATTGCTAGATGAATCAGAGGCAGAACTCCAGCTTGCTTTTTGTTAACGTGTAAAAAGACTCCTGGAGTAACTCTGAGTCCAAAAGTAATTGGGTGAATGTGTCTTTCATAACGCTGTAAAAACAGGCAGGATAATTTTCTTTTTAAGGGAGTAATATTTGCATTTTGTTTTTCATGACTGTAGTGGCAATATTCAATGACAGCCTGAAGCAGTGATGGAGCACCTGGTGGGAAGACAGGGCTAACCCAGGGGAGCTCAGGTGTGTGCAGTGTACCTGAGAGACTGGAATGGTGGGGCCAGGTTCCACCCTTTCACAGCCCTCATTTCAGGGTTGGCCCTTGAGGGGAGGGTGTTTTGCTAGAGATGTTTGCCCACTTCAGGCCTTTCTAAGGTAAGCAGCTTCTTTCCTTTGTTTCTGCATTTGTGGCTTCTGCTTCTGTGCTTGTTCTCATTTGCTGTAGCTAAAAGATTCTGCTACCCCACTCTTACCCATGGTACTTTCCATTTGATTATAGCATTGCAGCAGTCGAGAATGCCTTTGCAGCTATGTACTTCAGATAAATGTTCTTGTAACAAAGAAGTTTTGGGTATGTGATACTTCATGTTAGCTTCATGTTTTTCAATTCAGTGTTGGTCTTATAAAAGTTAATAATTAATGAGAAGTAAAATAAAGGAACAAAGCAGCATTTTCTCATTCTTCAACAAACAGTATTATTGTTCTATCCATTATTTGACCCACTGAGTTATATGTCACAATGGGGGTGACACTGAGATTCTAAGAGCAATGTACTCTTACTGCATGTGACCATATTGTTGATTTGCTTTTGATAAGGAAGTAAAAAAACACTTCTGTATCTGTTTGTCATCTGCTAGTAAACAGACGGATGGAAATCAAGTGATTTTTTTTTACCTTCTAGGCTTCAAAATTCAGTGGTTCATCTTCAGCTGTTATTTAAATATAGTAGCTGAGAGATGTTTTGTACATGAGGAAGATGATGGAAAAGTATTTGCTACAAGGCAAGAAGAAAATTGACTTGTTCTACACAAAGCAATCAGGTAAGTAAGTTTTTATATTGACTGCTATTTCTTTCATGTCTTCTTTTATTTACTCTTTTTCCAAACCATTGTATGGAAACCAGTATAGGAAATGAGAGCAGAGGTGATTTTTGAGGAGCAGATTTTGTCAATAATCACTTAGGAGGGAAGGACAGCAACATGGGAAGACTGTCTTTCCAGCACAAAGAACTGAAGCATGATATGACTCTGTTTGTAACCATGTTACTTCAGAGACATATAAGCTCCTCTCTGCACTAGAGGAAGATACAAAGCCCATAGTGTTCAGCTCCCTTAGAGTCCAAGTTCTGCCTGATTATAGTACTTCATTTGACTACGTTCCTTAGTGCAAGAGGCCAATGCTGGATTTCTACGCTGTGTGATCTAAGTTGAATATGGTATTTCATTGATCAGAGGCATTCAAATAAGAGAAAACTGCTTTCAATTAAGTGCTTGAAAAGCAAGGAGTGTTGTGGTATGGCACTGCTACAGGCAGCTTGTGTTCGTTCTGCTTCAGCTCTGTGCCAGCTCCCTTGGCGCCATCAAGGTCTGCTCTCATCCATCCACTCAAAGATCTTTTTAGTGCCCCGTGATTGAAATCCTGGGGAGCTACTCAGGTTTTCTAGTGAGTGTGAGAACTGCGAACTTCTGTCCTACATGTGCATCTGCTTTGGAAGCTGAAGTGCAGAGCACAGACGTCTGACTGGGGACTAATAAGTCCAACTGTGCCCAGTCTGTGTACCGTCACTTAGTCTCTGAATCCTACTTTTAAGTACTTTGATTTCTCAGTACCTGAAGTGAGAATTTGCAGTGAATGTGACCAGCTGGGCTCTCTGGGTCTGATTTATTCTGGTTCTGCACAGTGCAGAAATGATTAACCTTGTTCTGTATGTGGGGTGACCTGGACCCAGTGGAGTACATCTGCTGCACTGTACCTGCCCTAAGAACCTCAGCTGATCTAAACTGGCTCTACACTGAGCCAGCACTGACTCTTCCTATCCAGGGCATGATTAATCCACCTGGATTTGATTACAAATGGTTAATCCGCCCTGGATAAACCACGGATGACAGGAACTGACTTAAGCCCCAACTCCAAAAGAAATATCGTTATTCACTGACTGTAATAGCAGCTCGTGAGATCTAAATAGAATAGCTTGTTTTACCAGAAAAAAATAAACAACTAAAAAAAAATGAAATGGAATTGGGTTTTTATCTCATCCAAGGATTACATTTGGAGGGATTTTAAAAAGTGGATTTTAAAAGATTAATTTAAATTAATCTCTGCAGTTCAGTGAGTTTTAAAATTGTATTAATTTATTTTAAAATATATTTTAAGCCCTTTTTAAAAAGTAATTTTCTTTCTTTTTCTGTTGCATAACAAGTTACCTTCTGATTTTTATTGTGCTGCTAGCCTCACATTATGTGATAGATGCTTAATTTTCACTTTAATTAGTACTGATTCGTAACACTCTAATTGCCATTACAGTCAGTCCTATAGCTAAATAAATGTGAAGTTTGAGGAAAAACCCTAAGTATCAGATTCTGACCTGAGACTTGGTGTTTTCCATCTGATGGAATTAGAAGTCTATCTTCACAAAGTTGTTTTTATATCACTTTTTACACTGAAAGAACTCAAAATGAGGTCATTTAAAATGCATAAAATAGTGTGAGAAAGGCCGTTCTGATTTAGCAGTCCTGTTATTTGAAGAAAAGCATCAAAAATGTTTCAAATAAAAGTGTTCTTATGGGTCTTATTTGGCGATTACCCCTCCTGTGAGTCCAGAAATGTTCACAAAATGCAC
Source organism: Odontophorus gujanensis (assembly GCA_013399175.1). Classification (NCBI taxonomy): domain Eukaryota; kingdom Metazoa; phylum Chordata; class Aves; order Galliformes; family Odontophoridae; genus Odontophorus; species Odontophorus gujanensis. Next base: position 113,660 of record VXAB01009421.1, on the reverse strand, counting down.
TTAAAGATGATAGCTGGAATAAAACGTAGGTAAGAATGCACTGTGGGCCCTCTAAAGTCAGGTATCTTGAAGTATTTCTTCTGAATGTGCTGAAGTGCTGAATGTTCTCTTTAAACTTGGGAGTGTGCACTTTGATATAATTTATATCAAGTTATCCACCTGTTTGATTTTGTTGTTGTTTTCCATTGATGTTAGAAGAAAATGAAAGCCTTTGTCAGAGATGTAATTGGGGAGCAAGCTATTAGGTAGAAAATTAAATATATTTCTGAATAAACTCAAAAGTCACATCCATGGTGAGAAGACTCAGATGTCTTTCTTTCATACAGGCAATTTAAGAAAATACGCTTAGATGATGCAAAGTATCAGACCTGGCAAAATAATGATGCCATATTTTATTCCCCTTACGTATTATCCAGGTGCAAAGCATAACTGTAATATACAAAACTATGTTCTTAATCAGTGCAGAGAAGGTAATGGGAGTCCTAGCCTACTAGAGAGGTATTTATTATTTTATTGTAGAGACAGAGAATTGCTCTGACTTGATGGTTACCACAACTTAAAGACCCACTAGATTGCTGGCTAGTTTAGATTCCACTCACACAGGCAGAAAACGGTTTATCCAATTCCAAGGTATTTCAAATGCTCTCTCCAAACTCAGGTATTCTCTGTATAAATATTGTAGAAGTGATGTTTTATATCAGAGTCTCCATGTCATTGATACAGTTTTCTTTTTACCCATCAGCTATACTCCGCTAAAGTCCCACTGGCTTTTATAGGTTATTTCAATATTTATGTGAACTTCTAATTAAATGAGAATTGTGCCAAAGATGTGTGGGGTTTTTTTCTCTCATTTCTTAGGCATGATCAACAGGAAGCCCACTCAGTGGCCACAAAGTGACTCCTTTTCTTTCTGACGTGAACTTTCTCTTATTTTCCAGCCAAGAGAAGAGGACAGAAGAGGGAGGGAGATATAGTTGACCATGCTCAAAGCTCCTCAATGCTCTTTTGAGTGTGATGTTGGGAGTCCCCTACATGGAAACTGGTCTGTACTTCTTGTGCTACAAATAAGGCTGTGCCATGTGGCCTGCATTAGAAGTGCAGTTGCAGGAAGGGGATGAAACTGCTAGAGAATTAGCTGCTAGGAGCAGAAAGGATGGACGACACTGTGGCCAATGGCTATGGCTTCTCTTGGGAGCTGGGAGTGCAACCACTGTGTCAGCACCAGATGCTCTCAACCGTGATGCTTGCACCAAGCTACTCTTGATCTCTGAGCATTTATTCCTTCTTGGTTTTGGTATGATGTCTGAATAGATCAGCCACCTAAATATCACAGAATAAATAGTTTATATTCAGTTTCACCCACATTTTTCTGCTTACACTTTCCCTTCCTATTGATTCTCCCAAACTTTGACTTTGTTCAGTTACAGCATAAAAGATATTGTGGACTAAAGCTCTAGCTTATAGCTGCCATTTATTGAGAGGTGGGAAGCCTTTCCTGTGTAAATGACTGCACTTTGCAGTGCCTGGTGTATGGTATTTAGATGTTTTTTCAGAGCAGGTGCATGTGTTGGAGCTTTTGAGTCTTCTTGGAGCTCAGATTATCTGACACGTGGGGCTAGGAGTTGACAATGTTGTTTCAATTTCAATTAAAACAGAAATGAAATATCAAGATGGAAATTAATTATCTGAATGAAAAGCATGTGCTAAGAATGTCCTTGCATATGAGTGTTTGTGTCTTTCCCATCAAACCCTCCTGAAACGTTGGGTGACTTGGCACATTTTTGTCTGAAAAATTGGTAGTTGCACTGTGTGTTCTTGAAGGCTACACTAATGAATGCTTCAACGTGCACATGCAGAGATTTTTAGGGCTTTATAGGATGTTTGTGATGTAAAGTGGTACTATTGGTGAAGTAATCCAAACAGCATATAACAATCTTTGCCTTTTGCTTTGGGGTTATGGTGCCAGATTTTTTTTAAAGCTTTGTTTCAGTTTTTTCTCAGCTCTTCCATTAGAAGCGATTTAGTTGTGCATTTTCTCATGAAAGCAATAATTAAATCATCACACTTTTTTAATTTAAATTGAATTATTATTGTGAGTGCTTAGTAGCAAGGTAAAATGCTGAGGTTATTTAATCAATGTTTATGACTCGTGACACAGCATGCAAGTTGCTTGTGTTCTCTTTGAAATTAAATATAAAAAGAAAGCTATAGTGTGAAAAGAATACATGTCATTAATTTTTACTTCTTTCATGCACTTATGAAATAATAAATATAATGTATACACTTACTCATGATGAGAGTAAATTTCTGAGAAATTTTTCCATAGTTGTTAATTTTCAGATCGCTTAAGGGATATGTAAATCACATTGCAATATAAAGAAACCTTAATATCTAGACAGATTCCCTTGAAACATCTTTACAGATTGATTTTTGAATCCATGAAGTATTTTAATGGGGAAGTAGTTGACTTAGGCCTTTAAAAATTAATTTATAATGCAAAAATAGTCTGTCCATCACAAGTATGTGATGCTCTCTTAGACTAGATTTGCTTTTCAGTTCAAGAAAACCCTCAGTGTATAAAGTGATGAATCATTTTGCCTCTTACAGTGATAACACTGATGTACTGTATGTTAATAATAATGGTGAGACCTTCACAATGTCTAAAACATGGGAGTCTATTTGTGGGTGTTGTGAAACTGAAAATGTTAAAGAAGCAAAACTTGTCTTAAAAAGAATAGGCTACAAGGCCTCAATAAGAAAAGTTGTTAGTGAATGTTTTATGTGGTGACAGGGAAACCTAACAGCATTGAAATATTAGACTTAAGGCGTGCGATGATCTGTTGTAAGAATAGTGTAAAGCAGTAGAGGAAAACTGAGTATCTGAGTTGTGGGAAGTCAAAGTCTAGAAGACCTTACAGCAGGAAGAGGACGAAGTAAATGTTTAAGATGAATCTGCCTTTTACAGTCTTACTTTCTGTTGTTTTTACTCTTTAGAAAGGCTTGTATGGGCCAATAGCGACTTTTAAAGAGAAGGGCATGTAGAATCAATTAAACCTTCATTATATGTGTTCTGGTTTAATTAAACACAGCTCTCCTTATCAAATTAGGAACAGAACGTCTTTTAGAAGTCCAGGTTACCACTGAAGTGGTGGGTAAAAATTGTTTTTGCTAAAGTTAAGCCTCCCGTTCAATTTTCTGTATTACTCTGAAACCTTATATCTGATGGTTTTCTTCAAAACAACACAAGTCCAAACCTGTAGATCACGCGTAGGACTGAAATCCATATAAATTCTCTTTGTATGAAGCTTAAAAGATCTGGCCCATACTAATTGTGCCATTACATATAGACAGGAAGGTACGTAACTGCATTTGATGAAAAACCTGTCGCTTTTCATAAGTGATTAAGGAATCTCAGTCATGAGCTGTAGGGTGTAAATATATAAAGAGTAATGGTGTAATATACACCCCATCAAAGGGTATTTCTTTCCTAAATACCAGCAATTTAAGTTCCATAGCCTTTTTTTTTTTTTGCAGTTTCTTTATGTTTTTTAGTAGTTTACCGATTGCCAAATGGAAGTCTGAATTCACTAACTCTCTTATTAAGACTCGGTTTGGTAGGTTGAAACTGCAGCAAATCATAAACTAATCTTCATTTGTTTTAAATTATTCAAGAGGAAATGAGACCCAGTAGAGTGCTTCTGTCTTTTGAGCCTGGCATAAAGGCAATGAAAAAGCACTGTTTAGTTCAGAATGGTCTTGAAACTGATTTATGCTATCAAATAAAGTGTGCTTCTCCTTTATTGTTGTCTAGATATTAACATATATCGTGAACACGGCTAGGTTTATATCTGCACAGATACACTCCATTCAACAACAAAAATAGACAGGCCTTTCTGTTGAAGTGTCAGAAAAAGTAACCTGCTGCCACATAAAAATACATGTAGCACTGTGAATGCTTTACTTTAATGAATTTGTGCTGCTTATCCCAAGCTGTGAGGCAGACAGCAATGATTTATAACTCACAGAGCTGTAGCCCTGATAGGGTGATGAAGGACTGCTTCTTCTCATTATGCCAGCAGAGCTCCTTTTCATCTCTTCTCTTATTCTCTGTTCATTGTTTGCCCTTGGCATCATCAGTCAACAGACAGTACAGTTTACAAATACTGTTTTGGCTGACAGAAAATAAATGGTTTGGCCAATGATGTAAAATCTATCAAATTCTTACCAAGCAGCATCTTGAATGCCCCTGTTCAAGCTCTTGTCTGAGACTGATCCATAGCTTAGGTAACATTTTACTTCGAAGAGATGGATTATTTCCCTTCTCAGTTGTTACTCAGAGCAAGATGCACTCCCTTTAATCTTTCTGTAGACAAAGGCTGACCAACTTCTAAAAGCTGTAGGAGCTATGTCATTTGTCTCTGGAAGTTTTTGTTGTTTTTGTTTGATCTTTAGAAAACCTGCTACAACAGATTTATGGAGGAATAACGTGGCAGTGTTTGTCATTGTTAAACAAATATGAATGACACCCAGTGTGATAGTAAGTAGCTGGACTTTGCTGTTGAAAAGAAAACAAACGCAGCAGGACTGTGCTAGGGAATGGTTTAGAAACAGTAACCATGTTTTGTGTTTATCTACCTGCCTTGCAAGACTTGCATGAAGTCATCTAAAATAGAAAGCTGTGTTTGGATAGCTTTCTGTGACCCCTGTGCGAATTAGTTGGCTACAAAGGAGTGAAGCTGCCAAGTGGAGAATTATGTACCAATATTTTTGGTATATTTAGTCTAAAAAAATCTGGATTACAAATCTGAGCAATGTAATGTACACACTCTGGTCCACTCTCCTGTAATCATCCAGCTATGTGAGTGTGGTAGTTACCACGGTGTGACTACAGGCAGTCTGGGATGCAGGAGTAAATAACAGAATTTGCAAAGTACAAGGCCTGAAGTAGAGGCATTTTTAGTGCCAGAAATACCCACGTTTAATATTTGGGTCAAACACTTGAAATATATTTATTCTAAGTAATTACTAAGAACAATGGGCATTGCATACTGAGAAAATAATTTATGCTGACAGTCTACTTAATCCGTATATTAATATTTATTCAAACATTAGGAAACACAAGATATCTTATCTTGACCTCTTTTTTTCCTGTAATAGCTCTCATGAGATGATAAACTTGAAATTGCTAGTGGGAGTGAGTTTGGAGTTGTAGAAGTTTTGTTTTCATATTTATTTTTCGTATTTACCTAGTCTACATTCCTGTTAACCAGATTTACTCTATGGCCCATGTGGTTGTGACAGCAGAGAGAAAATCTTTTCCAGAGTGAAACTGAGGAATAGAACAAGTATTTTTCAAGAGTTTTGTTATGGCTACATTTCTTGCAGGTATCAACAATTATTCTTCATTAAGAATTGAAATAAAAATTTGCATTGAATAGCCAGGAGTTAAGAGTTTGAAGCCTTTGAGTGTTTTAACCCTCTTAAGTGTGAAAGTATCAGACTTATGAGTACCAGTGAAGAGTTTCACTGTTTGAGTTGCCTAGAAGTTGATTCAGATGAGATGAGGCTCAGCCCCACCTCACCCCAATTACTTCATGTAGTTTACTTTTCAGAAATGCATCAGTAACCAATGTTTTTAGTCTGGTCTTATTTTCTATTACAATATACATTCATAGAAGGAAAGCTGTGACAGTTTCTGGCCCTCAAAATTCAGGATAAGAAGCATGCTGTTTGCCATAGGGAAAAAAAATGGGTTAGTTTGTAATCCTGTTAAGTAACAAAGGAGGGAAGTATGCTTTAGTTCTGGTAAGTTTGATTAAGTGCCATATAGTATCTATCTCATCCCTTCACGTTTCAGTCATTGGACTGTCAGGACTGTCACAAATCTTAACTATCAAACCGACTAAGGTATTTGTTTTAACAAACTTATTTGTGCTGATGCTTTCAAGGCTAGCTGCTGATGTCCATTCAATTTTCTTTTTATCTTTCTTAGAGCACAGTAATTTTTACTGGGATTTTTAGCTCATTTTTGAGGGAACTATATGAGCGCTTTTTGGTTTTCTTTGTGCTTTGAACCCATTCCAAGATCAGTAGCTCTGCAGATGAGTTTCTGGAAATGTTGGAATTTATATTATGATTATGAGGGGGAAGAGAGCACCTATGGGTGGAGCACTCATGGGATCCAGCAGTCAGCCAAGTCAATATTGCTCAGCACTGTGTCTGAAGAAGGGCTGGTAAAGGGTCTGGAGCATAACCCTCATAAGGGGAGGCACCCAGTCATTGGGTACCATTACTTTCTGCAGGGGGGAATTCAGTGGCACACATTTGCTTCATGCTCCCTTCTGTACCAGATGCCATTTTGTCAGGCTGCCTCTGCTGTCGTGTGTCATGTGGTGTAAAGGAAACAAAGGTGATGCCAGACCCTCTGTCTGTGGTACAGGCACTAGAAAACAAGATACCAAAGCAAGGGAAATGAATTCACCCCTCCCAGCAGATGGATGTGGTGTTCCCTGCTCCACTCACTCACATGCTCTTTTACTGGTTCAGGCTGTGACCGGGTGGTTCTGTTGTACGTGGTGACAAAATGGAGTGGGATGTTGGTGGGAAGGTTCAGCCTCTACTACCCTACCACCAACATCCTGACACTGTCAGCCAGCGTTGTGAAACAGGAAGCATTACTTTCATGTTTCAGTGGGTCACTTAAGTCTTGAGACATCCTTGGTAGACCTAAGAAGGGAGGTGATTTTTTTCCTCCTTTTCTCCTCCAAAAAAGATTGCATTCAGAAGTGCAATTTCTAAATGCTAATTCTCAGAAACATAATAAGTCCTTTTACAATTAAATAACTGCAGCCTCTCTTCCCCAAAGATTTTACTCTGCCTAAGACATAACTTAAGATATTTAGTACCAAAGAGCTTGAGATTTCCATTACATTGCACTACTAGTGATCAATCGTATATTTCCTAATGGATAAAAAATGCTAGCCTTAATTTTAGTTTGGAACTGTAATTTGGCAGCAGTCTACACGGAGTGAACAATTATAAATGTTGCAAGTGTTAGCAGTATTGAGAACACTGCTTGTAATAGGGTTTAACTGGTAATAGAGAATTAATGAGCACACTGTGTTTCAGGAATGAATAAGGGACCACTAGAAGGGTCTACAGACTCCAAATTCGCCTCAGTGATTTCACAGGTAGAATGAAAATGAGCAAGAAGCTTAATTGTTTTGAAGTAATGATGCCCTAGCAAGTAGTTGATTCCATATAAGAAATTGTTTTCCTCTGATGACAGTATTTCTGATCAGTATTACTAATAATCTAGAAGCAAATATATACTCCTCCATTTTACACAAAGAAGCCTCTGTCCAACATGGATTTACATTTTCTCAAATACATCTAAATGCACAGCATCATTCTCTGATCCTTCTTTTTTTAAAGTCAAGCACTCTGTCTTTAAGTTTTTAAAATTATCAGAAACAAAATGTTTCCTTTCTAACCACCAGCAAAATCACTGTTGAAATTGAGGATTCTTCCTCTTTACCAAACCCTCGTCTGACATTTGAATTCAAATCCATTGAAACTTCGGATATTTCAAGTTTCAGACTATTTAATCTGTAGTTATAATGCTGAATACTCAGAAACAAACCAGAAGGGGGATGGCACTGTGATGCTGTGACATCACCTCTCTGAATGAGAATCTCTTGCATGGTCTCTTGCATTTCCAGGAAGTTGAATCTAGTCAACCATTTGTCACACTAGATTCTTCAGTTTGCAGTTTAGCTATTTTGCTTTATTGTTCTTTTTTATGAGTACTGTATTCTTATCTGTGCTGAAAGGTAGAAATTCCCATATTAAAACAACAGTGCACGCTTCATTGGATTACTTTAATCTCTTCCCTTAAGATTTAAAACATTTAGCTAGGGTTTTGTTTAGGCCTTTAGGCCTTGTTTCTAAAGACCCCGGGAAGCCATTTATAAAAGGGCATTTTATACCATAAATTTTCTGGTAAATTTAATGATTTACATGCTGCATTATGTTAGGGAAAGAGATAAGTTTATGGGAATAATAGATCCTCTCAACAATCTTATCTGTAAATAAAATAAAAGCCTAACAATAAAGGCAGCTTCAAAGTCAGATGCCCCTGGGTGCATCTTTCAATTATCTTTCCGAAGTGAGGAAATTAATATGCTAATGTCGTCAGTCTGGTAGTGCTTGCCTGTCCCTCTCCTGAGTGCTTAACCTCTTCCTTGTTGAGTGTGCTGGTATCCCTACATGCCTATGTAGACTGTTAACACAAAGTGGCCTTTTCCTTTGCAAACGATGACACTTGCTCAGGATTGATTTTTATAAATGCTTCATTTTTAAATGGAGCTGCCAGCAGATGCTTTACGTAACAAGTCTAGTTCATATGCTTGCCATTAGATGTCTTCTAACAAGTGACTGAGAATCCACCTCTGAGAAGTTTCATCAGTGATCTCTTAAAATACCACATGATTAACTCTGGAAACTTAGTTACTGTGATGAGAGTTGTCAGTTTGAGTTCAGTTGTTTGCTTTTCTTGATTTGGCTGGCAAAACCTGTCTGTGTTTAAAATCAGGCCCCTGGAGCCATCTGCTTGTTTCACTTCGGCTTCACAGTAGCCATTCCCTCTTTTCAGAACCAGAATCAAGTACTTCACACTTAATTGATAGAAGAAAGGATAGATAAGACTTCCAGGAAAACCAGTGGTTTTCCATTTTATTCCAGTAGCCTCACGTAGTTTGCAGAAGTGTATGATTTATCTTTTAGTTTATAGTGCTTGTGTAGATCTGTATCAGAAGCTAGGGAAGGCTTAGATGTGACTGACTCAAGACTGTCTTCTGTGAAGACAGTTTCAGAGATTACTGGATCAAGTAATTTTGAATGAAGCTTGGTCCACGGTATTCTATGGGTGTTTGAGTTTATGATGTTGTTCTGTATGAGGTAGAAATTATGAGAATTACTGTGTGCTATGGAGGGAGCCGAAACTGATGCTATGGCCCTTTTCAGGCCATTCCTAGAGCAAACTGCTGTCTTCAGAGTACTAGCAGAAGCCGGAGAGCAAACAGCTGTGTAGCAGGGTTGATTTTTAGTCTAGTACATGAGATTGCTCCATTAACTTCCTTTTTTTTTGTGGTTATGTCCATTCACAACACCTAGACTGAAGCTACAGTAGATGTCATCTTATCAATGCACAGTATTGCCAAAGTACAGATACAGTTTGCACAAGCAAAACTGCACTTATCCTGCTGTAAAAATGGAACAAGGAGACCATAATGGAGTTAAACACTGAGGCACTTCCTCATCTTGCCTTTGCCTTACAGAGATATGTCAGTGAAAGGCTAAATCTGAAGTATTAACTGCTCAGCAGAATGCCCTCTTAACATTCCTTGAAAACAATTAAGATGCAATAATCTTGTTTCTTTGTTAGGTTTATTTGATTCTCTTCTGTACTTTGTATCAGCTCCTCTAGTAAAGAGCCTGCAGGTGAAACAAAAGAAGATTATATACACTTCAAGATCTGTGGGTATAAAAAGCTATTTCAATTCAATATTTCCCCTTCTATTTGATACCCAGAGATCTTTTGGAAAGAGTCCCTACAATGCTTGGGGATTGGACTGGATGATCTCTAGAGGTCCCTTCCAACCTTTATAATTCTGTGAAACTGATAGTGAATTGACATGGCAGAGAAAAAACAAAAGATTTTTTTGTTTGTTTCATGCTCTTCTCTAGCTTCAGATAGTCACTGCTAGATAAAACAAAGTCCTGAAGCCTTTAATCATTGTTTATTCCATTGAAAGTTCATTTATTACCCAAAGATCTGTACAAGAATGTTTTGTGGTGACCGACATTTATGGATATGTTCTAGTGTAAGTATTTCATAATGCATCCTCTAGTGGGGTATCTGGCCTGGTTTAATCCCATTCCACTACAGGCATAGCCGTTAAAAACCTCATTGCTTTGGATTCCTTCTGTAATCACCTAAGGCCTGGGTCACCCTGGGGAGGTGCCTGACTTTCACTACAAAGCTGCTTTAGTCCTTGAATACAGGAGACTGAGAAGTTAGTTGAACCCATGCTCACTTTAAACAATGGGGAAGAATATAGACCTCCAATTGTAGAAAGTGTGTCGTTTGCTCTAAATTAATCCAGGAGTGATTTGGCCTGGGGGCATGAAAGCAATCTTCTAGAAGAAGTGTTCACACAGAAATTTATTATGAAATTCAAAATAATACTGATTTTTTTTTTTTTAAGTTTTTATCATTAACAAGTAGAGATTTTATAGGTCAGATGTCCAACAAAAAAAAATTGTCTTTCTCAGGATTTTAATACAACAAAAATACCAAATTTAATAAGCTAAATCATTATGTTTTGACAGAATTTTGTAAAATCTTACTTTAAATTTTGAAATGATATGTGTGCACATTATGTGTATTTACTTTCTATCTTCAGGTTTTCCAGAACAGTAGTTAGGAACAGAGGTTTTTAGTTTTTACTGATTTCCCTGAATACCTTGGCCTTCCTTTTCCTCTCTTTATTTTTTAAAATATTTTTTTAAATTTATGAGTTTAAGGTTCTGCTGAAATCAGGTAATTAGAGGAGTTAACCTTCCAGCCCTCAAGCTTCTGAAGAATTTTAAAAATTAAAAATCTTTCCAAGCATTTGGTAATTAAATTGAATTCCTTGTGCTGAAGATATGCACACAAGTGTTTCTGCAGATTAGATTGCCCACTTGTGCCTCTAATACCTAAGGCTTGCGTTGAGGAGAACTTGATGCCTGGGTATTCAGTGGCACTCTCTGCACTATGATGGCTGCTATTCAGCCAAGGAACTTGTTTTTTTTAACTGATTACCTTGTTCGAGTCCTGGTTTTAGTTTTTATCATTCTTCTCAGCAATGGTACCTGAAAAGTCCTTCCAAATATAGCTGAACAAGCTAAAAGACTGCATATCATCGATGAGCAGAGAGGGAAAAAAATCGTCTTTATTACCCCTAAGCAAATCTGGGTGTTAAATCAGCTAGACCCCCAACTGCTTTACATTTCTAACTTAAGAAATACAAATATGGTGCATGCTGAGAAGCTCTGACTGCAGGAAGCTGTTAAAATAATGAGCAATTTATTTTGAGGGATAATAAGAGTTTAGGTTTGACTATTTACAATGATGAAAACCAGAAGTAATACAATTATATGAAATTAGAATGGAATTAGAAGTCTGTGTGAATGAGGTCAGGCAAAAAAAATCCAAATATATTTTCTGATGCGACTCTGCTGCGTTGAATGTTTCAGGTAACACAAGCAGGTTTTATAATCGTGCATTATATAAAGGCCAACTTATTCTATTGCTTTTCTACTGTTTGTGTTCCCCAGCTGTATTATGTTAATCCAAGGCCTGATTATTTAACTACTGTTATTCTTGAAATAGTCACCTCATTCTGATGGCACCATTACTGCCTATAGGCTCACTGGGGTGGACAGTGTTTGAAGGGCTCATCCTTCAATTGGTAAGAGCTGTTTTAGGAATAAAAGTCTCTCTTAGGTTATAAATCATAGTTCTACCTTTAGGGGTATATTAAAACAAAACCCCTTCTCTTCCTTGTTACAGTCAGTTTATGCAAGGCTTCAAATATAAATACTTCCACTTTAGTATGCATTTAAAGTCTTGTACGTCACAACAGCCACAAAGTTGGGTTTATCGAGAAGTTCTAGAATGTACTTTGTCATTCTATTATTCTCCAGAGAGCAAGGGATGAAAATACTGGACCAAAATATTCTGCTTTTATCTAGAAGAAGGCTAAAAGTCACAGAAACCTACAATGTAGAAACCTGAACATTTTTCTTAGGTTTTGTCAGGTCACGTTGGTGGCAACTTGTACTTCACTGTGTAATGTTCTGTCATGTCACCTCAGATAGAATGAGAAAGGATTTGGCACGGTGTCACCTGAGATCATTATGGCTAGGACAGACTAGCTTAGGAAAAAAATAAAGGGCTGTTCTAGAAGTTTCTAGGGAGAAAAACCTCAGGTTTTGGTAATTCTCATTTGGAAATATTTGGAAGAGCATTCTAAAATAATTACGGTTCAATTAAGGCAATGTTTGCTGGCACAGTGTAGTTTGCACCTTTCATCAGAGAGTTTGAAGACGTAGTTATATTTGTTAAGGAAAAAGCTTCAAAAAGATTCTCTTCTACAACGTTTTGTCTGATGACGAGTAACCATGTATGTCTTCCCCAAAATTGTTATGAGATGCACAAAATTGAATTCTGTTCTTGTCTCCCAGATTTGAAGATGCTGCTTGTACTGAATGCTCTAGATGGGGTATGCTGGTACGAGAACGTTGTTCTGATGGTCTTTTTTTAACTGTCCTACCCTTCTCTAAACTTTTATTAGCTGCTATCTTTTGGGAGGGTTAGGAATCTGAGTTATGTTTTAAAATGCTTTGGCATTCATTTGTGTGTTTCTCTCATCCTGCATGGTACACTAGGTGTGTAAGTCAAATGATGTGAAGTCCTGTGTTTCAGGTAATATAAATACAAAAACAAAAGTTGCTTTTGTCTAGGCAGCTGTTTTCAAGCTCATTGTAAATGAAATAACTTGGCAAAAACAACACTCTCTGTTGTAGTGGGCTGTTCTTACCAGATCAAACAAAGCTTGAAAATATCTGCTCCCAGGATGACAAAGAACTGGAAGATTTTTATGTGTTTTTGACATTGTTCTGACTTCCATTCCATGTTGGTTTCTGGCAGAGAAAAGATAAAAGCACACTAGGAAAGGGAATGGATTTTTCTCCTTATCTATTTTTACCAATACCAAATAAATCACTTTTAGAACACCAGCAAATCCTAAAGTCTTGAGAAGAAAGTGACAAAAGCCTTTTTGACTTTTTTTTTTTTTTTTGCCTTTTTGCTGCACAGATGGTTCATGACAAACACAGCAGGAGCAACAGTAAAACATTAATTTGTTCATTTTGAGAGATCTGCTGCTCTGCTGATAGTGTCACCAACCATATTTACAGCTGAACAGGTAGAAGGAGAAGAGCTGAGACTGTCACATTCAACTTTTCTCTCAGTGCTGTATAATTCCAGCCCTAATTCATAAACATGTTTAAATTTTAAATATGCTTCTTAATAAAATTTTAATTAGATTGCATTCTTTCATGAATGAGAAATGTTCTGTGTAGTGAAATCAAAAGCAACCTGAGTGGTACACAGAGTAATAGATAAATACAAGATGATTACTCTTCATGGATTTGTTCTTAACTCAGTTATCAATAGGGCTTAAACTATATAGATTCCTTGGATGTACTATAGCATCTAATATTAGGCACTCATTTGTATATCTGCAATGTCTTGCAGAGTAAACGTTACCAAAATATTAGCTTGTTGAAAACTTAATGAAACGTGCGTTTCTGATCTTTGGATTTCAGAAGCTGGATTTAATCAGTACCTGTCTTAGAATATATTGACTTGCAGGGTGGTATACATGGAATATATAAGCTACTGGGACCCAGTCTACATTTCCCCAAATGAGAGCTGGTATCCGGGGCAGAAAAGAAATACAGTGTTTAAGACTGCTATATACGAGTGTGTGTACTTCCACACAATAAACAGTCTGATTTTTTTCAGATTTGGGTTATAATAACAAAACAACAACAACAACAACAAAAGAGAATCTTCCAGTTCCTAACCTCAAGAAAAAACATGAATTCCCAAGGCGTCCTGTTCTATGCCTTTTGTTACTTCCTAGATGCACTCAGTTTTATTTAAAGACATATTTAACTTACAATTGAGAGTTTTTGTTTGTAGTTAGACACTATTTATGCTTTAAAAAAAGATACCATATCACTGTTGTGAACATACATATATCTTAAGTGGTCAGTGTAGATACATAGAAGTCAGTGTTACTTCCTCCAGTCTATCTAAATACTCGATACAATACTTCCAGGCAGAGTTAGTAAATCCTTCCTGTATCCTTACTGAAGAAACAAATAGGTTTGAGATTTCATGTGTCTTCCTCTACCTTCAGCATTAATTACTGCATAACTCAAGTCTGTGGCTCACAACTGATCATCCCTTTGAATCTGGATCTTTCAGGCATCATCACGGGCCCTGGAGGACCAGAATGCTGAAGATCCACTCAGACCTTTACAATTCCTAGAACATTTTATGTTAGTTATTAAACTTATTTTTGAACCACATCTGACCTGATAGAAGGAAATCAAAACAGGAGAGAATTCTATCAACTTTCTACTTTTAATTGACTTTTTAAAATCACTACAGAGTGACTTGCACGGTATGGCAATTTTTTGTAATTGTGTTTAAAGGAGACAGAAAACTAACAATAGACTTTACTCAGAAAATACAATAAAGAACACTTCACCTAGTAAATGATTCTGACACACCAATCTACAAATGAAGGTTTACTGGTGCTTTCTTTACTTTATTTTTTTTTATTTCTTCCTGGGAAACTTGGCTTTCATTTCATTCATAGAATGGTGGAAAATCCTGTCTTCCCAGGAAGTTTTGTTACCATGGCTAAGACTTGATGCTCTCCTCTCATCTCCAAGACGCCTGTCTGGTAAGGTCATTAGTTTAATAGAACAAGTGCAATGGCTACAAATACCACAGCTACCCAAGGAATTGTCCTGTAAGCCAACAGTTTGATTGATGAGATGAGAACTCCATCTTCACAGAAGTAGAGCCAAGGCCTTGACCTGTTCAAACGTAGACTATGCATGTTAACCTCCAATGTGTTATTTTACAAGTATGAAAGAATGCTCCTGGATATTACACTGCATAGACTTTCATTCTGTTAGATTTTAAAAAATGGAAAGGGATTAAAAGAAAATTGGGCTGCATGAATTATCAGGAGTGTATGCTTGCTGTGCTTTTCTAGGCAATTTATGTTTTTAATTGTTTTTTTCTCTATAATTATTTTGAGTGTAGTTGTAGAATTAGTAACTGAAATATATCCGAAGTATCTGCATAATATTTGGACTACAGTAAATTTCTTCATATTGTCTCGCAGCCCTTGACTTGGCCAGAAAATAAAAAGAATTCAAGTTGGTTTTGGCTGCAGCACTAGCCCATGAGCTACAAGCTGGCTAAAAGACCAAACTACATATTGAATTGCTGGGAGAAGGCTAGTAGTTACTTTTGTGTGGACTGTGCTTAAGCCATCACTGGTTCATTATTTTTTCCATCTTTCAAGACAACAGTGACCAAACAAGCATAATAAATCTTGGTCCATTCTGATGAAGTTGTATGAACCATAAAGGCAGCATTCACAGTCTCAATGGTGAATAGGAATGAAAACCCAACTGCTTCCTCAGTTCAGAGTCAATTCCTTCTGTTTAGGGTTACTGATAACGCATGCTGACAGTGCAGCAACTGGACCTGCAGTTTTAAGCTTGATTCAGAGATATTAAAATGTCTTTTGGTATGTTTATACTATGGACGTTTCTTTATAGCTGTTTCCTCTCTGTTTCACATATTTGCTTTGGAAAGGGGATTAAAACACCCCGGTTTAGCTACCTACCTGTAAGTGTCTACACTTTCTTATTAAGTGATGGAGGTCTAGATAGACAGATGAGAGAACAGTTCACCCTGAAGAATCGGTCAGGTTTTTTTTTTCACCATTGAAGTACTGAAGAGATCTTCATCTGACGTGGAGTTCAGATATCATACAAATAATCATCTGCATTCACATGCAGATTTTTCTCATGAAGGAATTCAATGCCACACATTTGATGCCATTTTATCAGACTGTCCTTCTGCTGCCATCTGTACTTCAGCAACAAAATGTAAGAAAGTTAGTGGAAAGGTTCAGCCTCTACTGACTTCTGACATCTGATATTCTATCACTTTCTCTGTGAATTGAATCCCAGTCCCTTTTTTTATAGATGCTATTGTGAAACGCACAGGGAAAATTCTTGGCAGAAATATTTTAGTCTGACAAATGTACACTATATCCACATTAGAAATCGGCTGTACTTTCTTGGAGCATAGCCAGGAGAGCCATGGTCACAGCCTCTGAGGTTAGAAGACAGGCCTTTCTATTGATAGCACTAGAGACAACTTTTCAGAGCTTTAGGGCTCCTTGGTCTGTAGCTGAGAGACTCTCAAATCTATCATTAGCTTGTCTGTCATAGAAGCTGAGGTACTCTGTACCCAAATACTCTTCTGGAATGTTAGAAATAGCTATAGGCTTCTACTATATTTCAGTGTCAGTAGTGTCTCTAGATGTCCTATTGCCAGAATGAGAGGTGAAAGATGACTAAGACTGGAGGAATTTTGCAGGTGCTTAAGTGTGGTCAGAATAGTCATAGTCTTGCCACTATAAATGACAATTGGGATTGTTGCTGAAGGACAGATGGCAACAGAAGGACAGTCTGACAAAATGGCATCAAATGTGTGGCATTTAATTCCTTCATGAGGAAAAATGGCACCTATTGGTGTTAATCAGTGCTTGTCAAATATTTATGGGGACTGAACAGTGGATATGAGCACAGTGAGGCATTGGGTGGTGTGCTTCAGCTGTGTTGCAATTGTAGCAGCTTTGAAACTGCAGGTTACCTCCAGTGATGCAGATTTTTGCAAACACAGTATGCGGGATCTTTTTTATCACGAGGAAAAGTGCACTAATGTTGGTGATTGTGTCGAAAAATAGTGCTCTGTAGCTGAGAAGTTGCTCTATAAAACAGCGATATTTTGGTCTCTGTATGTGTTATAATTTCCATGGAAATAAATAGGAAGCATTATTTTCAGAGCAACCTAAAAACATAAACATAAGGAACTCTATATATATATTTCAAGATGTCAAGAAATGAAACTTGTTCATGTTGCTTCTGGTTCCTAAAAGTCAGAATGATGCAATTTGATGAATTTGTCATGGCAAATTAGCAGAAATCTGATTAGAAAGCAAACTTCTTCACTAAATCCTGAAGAAACTGAAAGATGCTAAAATCTTTCTGATTCAGTCACATCTCAGACTCCCAGTTTCTCAGTAATATCACTTGGGAACAAGACGTGCAGTCAACAATCAGAGTCCAGCCTAAGGCACAGAACAGGAATTACATTAGCGGCGTTAAACTGTGACCTACTTGCAAGATCCTGGACATGGTAACAACTTACTCACAGTACTGCTGTCAGTGCTGCTTTTAACACAGCAAATTACAAAATATTTCCGACCTGGCTTTTAAAACACAGGGGTAAGAGGTTTGTTCATCTTCTCCAGCTGAACACTAATATTGCTGGTGGATACCTGCTTCTTCCATTTCAATCTATTCTGGGTGACGTCTTAGAAAGGGGTTATATTATTGCAGCTATAGCAGTTGATCTAAGGACAGACATTTTCCCTTCTGAAAGCCTTGGTGAGATGTCTGCTTGGCTGTGGGGCGAGATCCAGATTGCAGAAAGAGATAATCTGGGGCATGTATTTCAATTACTTTTCCTGCACTGCTCACCTGATTCGATTTACAGCTGCTGCTTCAGAGTTAATTTTTAACTCATAGGTTGTGATTATGGAATTGGACAATGGAAGCAAGTGAAGCACATTTATGTTTTTATTCTTTTTTTTTTTTTCTGTGACACCCTGCTGTACAGAGGACTTCCACTGAGATTTCAGGTATGAGCCAGTACCTATGAGAAGCCTGTTCCCTGTGGCTGCAGAAGCTGTGAGTCCTGTGCTTGTGCTGTTGGAGATCTTTTGAGCTGGTATCTCTCTGCACTCTTGCTAGGAAGGAAAGGTCTTGCTCCTTTGTCAATAGCCCTTCCCTTCTCCTGGTCTTGTGGTCTCATGGTTCACCTCGTGCCAGCTTTAAAACCTACTGAATTTCCTTCTGCCCGTGGAACTCACTAAAACGGAGGACATACCACTGTGTGCAAAAGCTGGGTAGTTGCCTGCTAAATTAATAAAATAAACTGATTCGGTGGAAGATTCAAAAGCTCTAGAGGCAGAGTGAGGAAGAGGACAGAAGATGATGGATTTGAGTAGTAGTGCAACAAGGAGGATTAAAGAGAGCGAAGAGGAAGAGGGAGAAGGAAGACAGAAGCAAAATCTCTTCTCTTTGGCAGAAACAAGCTGTTACTTTTGCTCTACCGTCTGTGCAAGTGCAGCCTCATCTAATAAGGAGAAGGCTCAAAGTAGTAAGTGGATTCTACTTTGGAAGGGAAATACTGAAAATCTAACTTCCACTGCTTCTTACTACAAACTTCTACCTCAGGTTGCAATTTCCCTGGAGAAGAGCAGCAAAACCTGATGCTCTATGAAGATTCTAATGACTGATAGTGACTTTATAAGGCCCTCTGTTAATGTCAGTGTGAATAGCACAAAGTGAGCTGCATAAAATCTGAAGACAGACATTCTTATCATCCAGATAAGCCTCAGCGCTGATGCAATATAGCAATTGACTGTATTCGTCTCTTTTGAAAAGTTGCAGGGATATATATACCACAATGAAGTTGGAACAGCTATGTGGGAAGTACTTGTTAAGTGCTTAATAAGCTGTGCTTTATTGGAAAATGAAAACCAGACAGCTGTATGTGATGCTAGCTCACTGATATCGCTGTTAATGGCTACCGAATTATACGTGCTTCGTCTCTCTGATTTCTACACCACAGGTTTTTTTCCCCTCTGCTGTACGTAATAGCAATAGTCTTAACTTCTGCACTGAAAAATGTAAAGCCTGCTTTGTGTGAGGGGTTTAATTTTACTTATCATGACAAAATTGTACTTAAAAGGTTGAAAAGGCGCACAGTTTATTAACTGCAGTTTCAGAGCTTCTGAGGAAAATCAGAGTGCCTATTACCGTTAGATGAAGTTAGGTTTAGGCAGTAAAGAAGAAAACATTTTTATTTGATTTCGATTAGCTATGGCATACAGCGTTGATGACTTTTGAATCAGTTTTGCGCAGGGTGTTTAGCTATAACTACATTTTCTGAGTGACCTTATATAATCAGTGTCTTAGCTCTGCCAATTTCTAGCTCTTTCATGAACAGAAGGGGACTAATTGGAGAAAGGGCAGTTATTCCACTTGTTGGAAACACTGAAGTTAAAAAAATGACTTGAAAAGATTCAGGGTCAAATTTAGCTTAGCAATGTTTGGGTTTTGTATCATAATTTGGGATTTAACAGTTTCATTTTCCTTTAGACCTTCTTTAAGTGCAAGCCTCAACTTTGAGAAATTCTCAAATATTACTTTACAAAGGAAATACTGTTTTCTTTGGTAGAATTTGTATTGCGAAGTGTGTGTACAGCTGGCCTATAAGAAGGAAGCCTTGCTTCTTGCCTGTTACCTCGTAGATCCTTTTCGAGGGCTGCCAGTTGGCCATTCCTTAATCCATTCAGTGTGGATTGTTTTTCTGTTTCTCAGTGGAGATTATTAAATCAGCTCAACGTTCTTATGGTAGATTACAGATTGCTCTTTGAACCATCTGTGACTGTGTATATGAATGCATAAACCAGTGGATGTCTGCTTAGAATCAAGACAGGATGTTGATGATGGTTTAGAAAGGAAGAGGATCTTGGAAATGAGTTTAGATGCTAAATCTTGGGGGGAAAAAATGGTGCAGCTCAGCCAGCCTGTGGTCTGTGCTATGTTAGTACAAGCTTTCAAACCTTTCAGTTTTTCTTTCAATTGTAGTCCTTGTCTTTAAATTGCATGTTACCAAGAAATTCTGCTGCAAACAATCAATGCAGTGTATTATAGCAATCACTGTTAGATATTTTCAAATTAACAAGTAAAACCATTGAGGGAAAACATCTATGACTAGCAGATCTTTTAGTTTGTTACTAATACAGGGAGGACAAAGTAATTTTGAATTTCAAAGACTTCTTGTGCCTCAACTATTTGACTGAGCTCCTGTTTTTCCTAGCAGAAAAATGTTACCTCTTCACATTTTATTATCTCTCCTAATTTCTTAAGAAGTTGGATTTGTGAAAATAAGAATTTTGTGATGACAAGAATAAAAATCATCCTCCTGGTTTATACTGCATTTAAATTATATCTTTCCCACTTCTAAATCTACTTTAAAAACAGTTATGTCTGAAATTTTCCATAAAAATATAGATTTTTTTTAGACTGACATTAATATGATATTATGTTATGTAAAAGATTGAATATTTGTCACTTTCCAAATCGTGACATATTCTCCTAATTCTAGTGACACATATCTCAAAGAAATTTGTTAGAAGATATTCATCTCTCCTTAATGAGAGATAATAACAACAACAACAACAACAAAAAAACCCTCTTTAAACAGTTCTGGCTTTAAATTTATTTATTACAGGATTTAATATGGAATAACTCCTTTAGATAACGATTATTTCCAGTCTTCCATAGGAAATGATAAATTAGGAGTGCAGTAGTGACTTACACTGATGGTGTAAAATATATTCTGCTTACATGTTATTTTCTAAATAAAACAGAAGGTGATAGAACACACAGATTTATAGAATTTCTCTAAAGTACTCTGTCAGTTTTGATTATTTAATTGCTGTTGGGTTTTTTTGTATGTTTCTCTGTTGTTTTTTTTGTTTTTTTTTTGTCCAGACAATTTATTAATTTACTTGTTAAAGTTTATATACTTCACTGACTATACTAGTTTAACAAGATTTCTATTTGCAATCTCTGGTGTTTTTTTGTTTTTTGTTTTTTTGAAGCTATAATTCTACCTCTACGAATCTCATGAGTTGTCAATAATTTGAAATGTAAATGCAATAAGACGTGACTATAAAAATTCAATTTACTCTTATGTATCGAGTGAATCTCTGATTAAAAGATTAATACATGGAAATGGAAAGCTGGATCACAGAGTTACAAATGCAAGGTGACTGATGGGACCAATAGTTTGTTCAAAACTTGATGTAGTGATGCAGTTAAGAAAACAGTGCTTTATAGATAACTATCTCATCATATTACTTTTTTACTAGCTGAGTTAGCATCACATCCCCACTTGGCCAAGGACAATGGAGCACCATAAATCTTAACAGCTGTGTCCTGGACAAAGCATTAGCTAAGGGGAAGAAATATTTATTGAACTTCTTAACAGCATATATGTCTCTAAATTTTTACTACCTAGAAGACATAGACCCTGCCAGCTCTCTTTTCCCAGGGTGATAACTTAAAAAAGCTAGAGGGTATAGAACAAGATACTTGGCACTGTCAATATATTAATATTTGATTAAATCACATGAAAGACACATTCAACCGGATAATTCTTCAACTTCCTTCAGCACTCCAGTGACAAAGCATGTTTTTCCTTCCATAGTAGCTGATCTGATGCAATCCGGTCTGCTCTGGTAGAGCAAGAAATAATCAATTATACACTTGAGGAAAGCAAAAGTGAGAAAGAAGTACTATTTACTTACTAGAGAAAAAACTTTTTACAATTTGAGAGGTTAAAAAAAAATAGGTGTTTGAAATCCTTGTACTCTTCCTTCCTTTCACGTAGGTAATTTTTCATTACCTGAGAGCTGAGGAGATTTTATTTTAGTCCCATCAGGTTGTCAGTACCACAAAAACAGCTTCTAATCGACACTGATTGCAGGAAAGAGGCCTGTCTGCTCAATCACGAGGCATGGATCAGCTCAGGATCTGATGTACCACATGATGTGAATAGGAAGGCATTTACTTGACAGTTGTTTTTCCAAGAGTAAACTGCTGATAGCTATAGCACCCTGTAAAGGCATTAGGGATAGAGTTTGGTGCTCTTTTTACACATGCACATATCTCATGCTAATGGACCTCTAACTTTATTTTTTTGTACAATGTGGACATAATAATTTTGATTCTGATACTAAGAAATAGAACAGTTTTTTCTCCTTCAAAGAAGATGCCAGTGACTGGATGAAAACACTCACCCTGGAGATCTGCCTGCAGACCTTTAGTCTGACCATGTGGCTTCATACCAGTGGCAGAATAAGGCCACTTCAGGGGAGCACAGACTTCAAAATGTGGACAAGGCCTAATACACCTGGCTGATGTTTCACTGCAGTCTCAGAGGTGCCAGCTGTAATTCTATCTTGGGACAGTGTTAAATGAGAGGCCTAAAGGGAATACCGATAGTGGCTTTCAAAATGTCTCAGGCAGTTTTTTTGGTTCAGTTTGAGTTGACTACATTTTAGTGTGCTGTTGTTACAATGAAGGTGAAAGGATTCATGTTCATCAAAACATACCTTAATCCTTCTTTCTTTTTTTTTTTTTAATTAGCTGATGAGATTTAAGCCATGTCAGACTTCACATTTGGCTGAGATGTACAGGCACTTAACAGTCTCTGTCTTACTACTCAACATTACCTAATTTTAATTTGTTGGTTGCATCCCACTAACACATTTTTATATTTTTCTCATAACCATAACACTCAGTGAGTAAGTAGTTTGCCTTCTTACTTTTTACACAAAATGATTTCAGTGAAGGTAGTAGATTAAAGCAGAGCTACAATGAATCATGGATTTATACGAGTTTCTGAACCTTTAGTTATTTAAGCTTTTAAATGACTTCAGATGGAGAAGAGTCATTGCATTCTCCCTGGATTAATTGAGGTGAGTATGAAAAATGCTGGCTATTTCTCTTTGAAATGGCGTCACTAGCAATAGTCAGTATGTCCTTTATTTAAAAACAAAATCAGAATTGTCAAAGAAATTACTTAAAACATGGACTCTGACTTGTTCTTATCCTGTCCTGTAATTCTCTTCAAACACAGACTTGCTGTATGTACTAAGAATTGACAAATGACATCTATTCCATTAACATAAACACTGTTTAGATTAGATATTCTGTAGAGAGAACTGAAGTTTCCAATTAATCTTTCAAATACCTGTGTCATTTTTTGGACACTGTAGTGCCATCTAACACAATAGCTCTGCTGTAAATGTGAAGGAAACATTAGTGATGCATGTCACCCATTACTGACTGCAAGCTCTTTTTACTGTTTAATCAGCTTATATTTATGATAGTTATCTTGTTTCTGTCCTGCATAACTGCTGACACGCTGCATGAATAAGGATAGAATTTAGCGAGATCATCTTTTACAGCTCTAAAGTGGGACAATATCCCAGTGTTCCCCAGATGAGATGGAGTTCATATTCCTCTGCTATTAACCTCACACTAAAGGATCATCAGAAAATCTATTCATTAAGGATTTTGTGAACTTGACAGAGAAATAAAAAGGCGTGCTGCCCTTTGTGTTGCTGTTTTTACAACCTTAGTGCTATCACCAAATCTGGGAAATAACTTTTTCTAGTTGTCTGTGGCTTGAAGAATACTTCTAAGATTAACTCAGAAGCATAGAGGAAAGGTAATCAAAGTCAATGAAGTCATGTGATATGGTGAACCTGCAGCTGGGAGCTTGAGCTACAATTAAGAGCAAGTGTGTGTTGGATGGTATGGGGAAATAAAGCTGCTTAGTCTTGCAGGCACTTCTGCTTGATGTTATTCCCTACATGCAGTCTGCGAAGCAGAATGGTTTGAATAAATAGATGCGTGAAGATCTATGCCTTCATCATTAGATTTGTGAAGAGAATTCAGCACATTTTTTAGTCCTGAAGAGGTGCCTGCGGGGGCGTAGAGGAGAGTGAGTATCAATTGAGAAAAGTTACTTTATTAGCAGTTCTTCAGTAAAACAAAAAAGTACCATTAATGGATTAACAAAAAAAACGACTGACAGTCCCTTAAGGGGCACAGCAGCTTGCGTGAATGAGTCATACCACTTAGCAGAGGAGTCTACATTCACTTCAGTTGTTCACTGAATTTTTGCACAAAGATGGGATAAAACACAAAAGGGAGAATAATCTTCAGAGGTGTATGGGAACTGCTGAGTCCTTGGCCCCACTGATTGGGCACCTGGAGAAAAGACCCGGTCGGCCCTGGGAGCACAGGTGAAGCCTTTTAGCTCTGTTAGACCTCATTTATGGGCTGACTGCCACTGAGAAAGGATCTTTCATTGGAGATCTTTCCTCTTGGAGTTTGTTTTTGCAAACCTAGATCTTCGGAGACGGGTGAGCATTCCTTTCTTTCTTTTTGTAACATCTCCTTGTTTGTGCCGGTCCCTCTGCTGTTACAAGAGGTAAAAGAGAATACCAGAACCCACAGGACTGCACATATTTTTTCAGAAAGGACAGTTAAGAAAAAAAATTTCCAACCGTCTAGTGGTTTGGGGTTTTTTTTATGTCATGGTGCTATTCTGTGGAAGTGTAAATGAGCAGCATAGTCTGCAAATTGAGCACCATAAATAGTCTGAAGAGTTGGAGATAACCTTATTGTCATGTTCTGGCTTTCTGTTCTCATTTCAAATCTCATTTAAGTGTGTCATGACTAGAGAAGAAAGAAGTTCTATTTGTACCCGATTGATTTTTTTTTTTTCGTTGTAAATCTAGAATTACACTTCTTGGAGTTGATATAGAAAATAATTGTCATGGATGTAGTGTTAGAGCTGTGAGTGCTACTGCAAGAGGAATAGACTGTATTGGCAACTCACTCATCCTTTTTTCTGTGCTTTGAAAACTCCTTCCTTTACTTTGTATATTCGCGGGGAAATGTTTTGTGTTTCAAATCTCCTTCAGAATACTCTAAGGGAGTGATGCAAGGGCTGCTGTGAAAGTGATGCTTTCTATTTTGTGACATTAACTGCGATGCAAGAGGTGGATGTTGGTGATATGGTGGTAAAGTTTGAATGCCTGCATGGTGTGCAGGCTCTTGTTCATTGCTGGGGAAAATGCATAGCTCATGGTGGTGACTGTGTTGAAAAATAGCATCTTGTAGAAGAGAATTTGCTCTATCATGTGGTGTTCTTCTGCTCTTTTATCAATTGTAGTCTCTATGGAAATAAAAAGGAGGCATTACTTTCCAAGTAACGTATATACTATTGTTTTGCAGCCACTTATTTGGCTTTTCTACTTGAAGTCTTAATAACAAGAGTCAACTGTTTTGCATGTTTTATCTGTGCAGTACTGTGTTCATTAAGAAGAAAAGAGTTAAATTCATGTAAATATTTACTGATCTTTAGTTCATAAAATGATTTGAAAACTGTGCTCATTCTAAGAATGCACTCAAATGTTTTTTCAGTGGTGAGCTCTATATTTTTTGGTGGTAAAAATAGCTGCCCTTTCAGTAGCAGGATACTACAAATCAAACGCTGTGATGTTTCTTCTCTTGAGAATTTTCCTGAGGCTTATTGAAATGAACTGTTTCATGCCCTTTGACTTTGGTAGCGGGACACTGAAACCTGCAGGCTGCTTGCCTGACTGGTTAGATAATTCTGTTCAATTGCTGCCTTTGTCCTTATAAAACAGCATATTCTCCACATGGTGCTATCTATTCTATTCTTAGCACGTGAAGCATGTGATACATAGACAAGGCCATCTAATTCTACAATCTCTCTCCAGTTTGATGACACGTTCATCAGTAAAATACAAAAATAAATCAATAAATAAAAGACTTCCTCCAGCTGCTGCCTCCATGTATGCTATTGTAACCTGATGTATAAAATGTGAAGAGACACATGAGTAAGGCAAGCAAGATAGTCCGAAGGTCGGTCTTCACAAAATTTGGGGATGAAGACACAAGCCAGCAGACCTGGAAAAAAACTTTGTTGAAGAGGCAGGAAAAGAGCACACTATCTCCAAGTGCCCAGTCTTTTCTGCTGTTTACAAGTCAAAGATCATACCCAGTAGTGCCACTCAGACATTCATTTACTTCCCAGATTTCAGCATCACCAGCCAAAACAGCCCTTCGGCACTCCATTTGCTGCCAAATGTTCTTGTCTCATATATTTTCAGCAGCCTCTGGAAATGTTTGATGAGGCACTGCATAATGACTGGTAAAAATAACTGACAGCATTATTTACTATGAGACTTTGATGTTTTATTGAATGAAACCATCTGCTCGGGAATGTTTTCCAATGTTGTGGCATAGATCTAGAATTTACAGCTGCGTTATAGCTTATCTGAGGGAGTTTCATGGCAGAAATGCTAATGTGACACAAATATGTGAGGCTCTAGATAAGAGGGATATTGAGAAAACTCCCTTTTTCTACTCTCCCACAAAAAGAGTCAACTGACTTCTTTATGGTACAGATTCAAAACATTTGGAATTTCTTTTTCATTAGTTATTCTTGATGTGCTCTGCAAACTTGTAATCGAGTATTTTGTCTGAACAATTTCAGTGGCTAACAGGACATTAGGTGTGTACCTGTGGCTGATGGCAAACTGCTCTGTAGCACAGATTTATGGGACTCCTACTAAGATATTGGTAGTAGACAGAAGTTGTAGCAAGCTATAGTTTTCATTCACCTTTTCTACTACTCTGAAAGAGATAGGAGTTTTTTAACGAGAAGAATAAATTTTGGCCTCTTCTTCATCTTCTTTACTGCTTGTTTCTTGGAGGTGAAACAGGAGGTAGCTGCTGATAGAAAACAGCTTTTAGATTTATTCTGAGGGTATTGTAGTCCTAGGGATGTATTTTAGGACAGCTCAGATATGAACATATATAGTTAAGCGCTGTAAAATCTCAGATGTCCCTTGATCTGTACTTGCAGCCTGGGCCATCCTTATTAAAGATTTTTAAATATTTCATTGACATTAGCTTGACTTTCCAAAGAGCAAGGAGGAAATTTGAGACAGAGAGCTGAAAGATAATTAAATTGTCCTCTTATTCTGTCTCCAGACAAGAACTTTTGTGAGCAGTAGTCTGAAAATATACCCTTGAAGCATTTATATGGATTTTCTTTTTCTAAACTTGCTTGATTTAAAGTAGCCTGCATGATATACTATGGAAGATTTCTACATCTGTGTTCCAGAAATACATATGTACTTGATGCAAAGACTCATGGGGTCTGATAAAGAAAGCTTATCCAAGTTTTCTACCTGCCACTCTGATCCTGAGTGCCTTAACCTGAGTTCTGCTCACTGTCAACAAGTTAATAGATCATTGAAAACAAACAAACAGAAACAAGAGAAGAAACTATTTGGTGTGAATAAGCTGCGAAGCATCAATATTTAGCTGGTACTTAATGTATGCTATTGTATAGCATACTACATGTCTGCTATTGTAGCTGCAAAGCTGAAGAGGTAAAACAGGTTTGGAAAAGCAGAGGTGCATTTGCCCTTGAAACTGCTTCATAAAAGAACAGAGCAAATGTATAATGATGCCAGACACTGCAGTTACCATGCCCTGCGTATCAAGTCGTCAAACGGCCAAGCAAGGACTTTGCAGTTTTGTCCAGGGCCTTTTCTCCAAATTGGCTGTGCTCATATAACTGTTTGCAAGAACTGTGTAAGAAAGGAGAAATGTTAGCAGTTGCCAGGATTGTACTGAATTTATTTAGGAACAAAAGTACTCAAATGGAAAAAAAAAAAAAATAGCCTGGGTCAGGTCAATTGATGCTTGTAGCATGCCGTATAGGTGACACATTATTTATATTAAATGAAAGTGGGATTCAGGGAAGAATTGAATGTATTCCATCATAGAATCAGATATTCATAATATTTCAACTAATATAAATTTAGCTTTGGTGAGTCTTTTAAGTGACGTATATCTGAAGAGCTCTGTAACTTTCTGTCAGCTTTGCTTTGGATTTTTTTTTATGTAGCAAGTTCTGGTTTGAAATGCCTTCTAAATATTTTATAAGTTAGTTTGTAATATTTTACATCTGTCCTGTTTTTGCCTTTCTAGTTGGTGAGGGTGAACAAGAACTCACACTGTAATCTACTTATCTCCTTCTTTAGGCTGAGTTTTCTCACAGTGTTGAAGTGAAAGATCTTGGGAGAAAGTGTATTAAACCCTTTGGAAAATCCAAACTTCTCATGGTTTTCATCTGCCGGTTTCTATTTCAGCTTTGTTCCAACGTTCCTGTTGATTTTTCTAGAAAAACATGAGACCAGAATTTGCTGAGTATTTTAGGACATGGCTATTAATGCATACAAAGTATCTACAAAGCAGTGGAACGTTCACTATATAGTGGTAATCTGGGTAGCTTCAAAAGATCACTTTGTTTAGTCCTATTCAGAGGCTTTTCATGAACCAACAGAAGAATTACAATTTCTGCACTCATTCTGCAGTGTATTAAGCTAATTTACTAGGAAAATTAGAGTAGTAGGAACAATATTTTCTGAGTAAAGGGGAAGCTGAAGGTGCTGTCTTGAAATGTGTGAAATATTTTAATTCAGAAGCAATTCTAAAGTAAATGGGGAGATTATGTTTAATATTGATAAAAGAGTATTATTGTAAACAAGCTTTTTAGATATCCTGTTATACAAAGACTATACTTTAAGTGTATGAATGACTAGGTTGACTTTAGGTTGCTTTTTCTTCACAACATGCAAGAAGAACTACCTACTCATGTGTTTTCTCCCGGAGGCTGGTGTATTTGTCTAGGGTAGATTAGGTTGTGTTTAAACATCTCACATGCCCAATGAGTTAGATCTGTAGTCGTAATTTCCCAGTAGTTTGCTTTAATCACAGTGCTTCGGTGTGATTACAGAAACAGAGGGTAAAGTCTTGATTCAACAAAACTGCTCTGATTTACGTAAGAATAATTAAAGATTAATGGAACCAGGGAGAGGCTGACTTTTTAACTTACTAATAAGGGAGTGCACTTGAGGGAGATGGGAACTAAAATGATGCACACAGTTAACACCGTAAATATATGTAAATTTTACCTATTAAGTATCCTAAGCCGTTCTATGATTGTATGAAGGAAGAAACAGAATCTAGATTCTTCTTCTCAGAATTACTGCTTTTTTTTTTTTTTGTCTTGGTGACTATTTAACTATTCCTTGTAAAGTGTGCCAAAATCATAAGAGGAAATGAAGAGAGAGTTTCTGAGTGTTGTTTAACCTAAGACCTTAGCTTTCATGTAGGATATGAAACTCACAAGTATTTGAAATGTTTAGAGTAAGAACAACAACTTGGTGTTATGGGCTAGGTCTTTCAAGTGACTGAACTGTAACGTAGATCTGTACCAAATTTTAGCCTCGCTGGGAAGTTAATTCTTATCTTTCACGTTGCCTGATAATGGTTTTTGAAAGAAAAATAGAAAGCACTTTGAAGATATCATATTAATTTGAAAGAGGACAGTTAAAAAATTTTGGAGATGATGCAAATTGTATTAATGAAAAAATGTTTCCACTTATTTCTGTAACAAAGCATTACAGCTACTACTTATTTTCAGTTCAGCAAACAACACATGGCATTTATGCTGAGGAAAACTCCTGACTACTCCTACCAGGTGCAGGGACAGATGGGCCGTGGGAAGGCAGAATGACATGACTCCTATTAATAATTTTTCTTATTTCACATTGAATTGTCAACTGTCCCATGTGGTGAAAGACTTGAAACCATGCTGTGCTGTAGAGATGAGCAATACTATAAAAACTGAGTTATAGGCAAGCCCTTTTCCTTAATACACAGAATGAGAAGCTTAGATTTCAAAAGCTATATCAGGGCTGCATGCAGCCATGTAAATTGGAAAGCTCGGCTCTCTGTCATCTTTTTGACAGCAGTGGCTGCTTCTTAGAATTGTGTTAACCTGTTAGCCTGAGGTTTGCTAAAGGAGCATCTAAAGCCGTGCATTTTGGGCATGGAGGAGCCCCGTGACCAAAGCTACATAGAAGTACTTATACTATGTGTAAAAGTGTATCTTCCTCAACTTCTAACATAGCCAAGTCTCAAACTTTTGTACCAAGTTACTTTTCAGAGAGTGAAACCATTACAATTTTTATCAGATATTAATGACTCCCATGCTTTTACTGCTTAAAAATTACTTGGATCAGAAAATGAAAATGGTGATGTGGAGATTAGAGAATGAGCTATACAAACGAGGAAAAAAAAGCATTTCACTGCATTATGGCATTATTATGTGAATAATTTCTCTCTCTTGTATATGCTGCCATTAGAATGCTGTAGTGCTTCATGTTGCCAGCTAATGCCAGTTGTTATCAGCATCCAAACAACTTCTTTAAAGGTAGTTTAGTTGTGGTTGCATGGTACTGGGTGTTACGTACAACTTGCCACACATTGTGACTCATAGGCTCCATGTGAATGAAGAAGGGAATAAATTGGATTTTTTATCAGTGCTCCAGATTTCTGTTTCTCCTATAGCTTTTGGAAACTAAGAAAAATGCTATTGGTGGATAGTAGTACCAGGAATGCAGTACTAGGAATGTGTGGCTGTACTGTAGTAAGTAACTGTAAGTAAGTAACCTGAAGATGATTAATGAATTGGAGCATGCAGGGGAAACAAGAATAGGAAGATGAACTTTACCTTTCAAGATATTTAAACAGACTGGATATCATCCTAGGCATCCTGGTCTATATGGCTGTGCTTAAGCAAGGAGGTCTGACTAGCCCATCTCAGAGGCCCCTTCTAACCTCACTGATTTTATGAAAGGGTTTCTGTTTTCCTCAGGTATGAGCATATTCCACTGAAGAGCAGTTCTGTTCCTCTTTTCATTTTATGTAGTTAAAAAAAAGAAAATAGTCAATCTAAATCAGATCATGCCAAATAAATACATGCCAGTCTCAGCACCTTGATAAAGAAATGTCGAAACTTCTAGTGTTCTAATCACTGACATGAGGTAAACGGGTCTGAGTCACACCTTGAGACAGACTCTGTTTGAATCCAGCTTAGTTTCTATAGAAATCTCAGGGGAACACTCTGCCTTTGCTTCACAAGGATGAAGAGAGGAAGTGGTTGACCTTATTCTTTCCTAGTAATTTAATTTCTTTCAAGAAATGCTGAGATTAGGAAATTCAGAGTGTAGTGCAAAATGTATACAGGGCAGTTTCTTTTGAACTATAAATCACATTCCATTGATAAGAAAGCTGTTAAGATGGCACTGGTCATATAAGGCTGAAAAACCTAGTTCAGAAGAGCCCATGAAACTGCAGAATAATCCTGACAATGCCAGCTCTTTAGGCAGCATTCAGTTCACCACACTAGTCGCCTCTGGAAACATACATGTGGTCTGAAAAATTAAAGTGTTTTGTATGCATCCAGGACTGATGAAATGTACTAACTTGGCTCCGTACTGATTTTTCTGACTAAACCTGACAAGGATCTAGGAATCGTGTTCTCTAGATGGGCATAATCCTTTGATATTGTGAGATCACAGGCATTTAGTGTTGTTGTGGTGATGCTAGTTTTTGGACTTCTGCTGTAGGCCTACCTTGATTAGCCTGATGAAAGGGCTTGATTGGGTTGACTGTGAAGCTCTTAGCAGAGCTTTTGGACTGTGAGACATGTTTAAAGCTAATGCAGTTTTGGCAGAACACAAAGCTTTGAAGGCAGCATTTTATTCTTTCTCCTTCTCTGTCTTCTTTTTCCCACTGTGCAGGGCTACCCAAATCGACGTCCTAGGTTTTCCAGTCGTACTTAATAAATCTCATCATTAAATGGCAAAAACAAAAGATTCCTCATTGAATATTCACAGTACATGTTGTAGACAAGATAAAAAAAAAAAAAAAAAACCTTTATACATCTGCTGCCAATTCGGACAGAAATGGTAAGGTGCTCAGTTTTAGTCTAAAAGGCATCAGGACATGATGCAAATGATGAATCCAATATTGTATCTGGGATGCATAAGCGAAGACACCCCAATCTAATGGTTTTCTCTACTCTGATAAACTTGCATAGATATTTAGCAGATTGTATGTAATTCTGAACAACATAAACATGAGGAACTGTGTTAACAGCCTTTCCTATCGGTCTCACGTGGACTTTGGGAACTGAGGAGCTTGTGCACATGTTTAGAAGCATGCACTGGAACTGAAGAGTGACTCAGAAGTCTTACAGAGGACCTCCTATGATCAGGAAAATCATAAAACAGGTAGCCTGCAGGGCACTAAAGTCAGCAGTTAAAAATAATGGAATTGCTGAAGCATCCATTACTGCCTTCTGAGCTTTCAGTCTTAAGTACATACACGGACAAACCAAGTTTTTATGTTCTAGTTTGTTTCAGAATAAAAAGGAACAAGCATTCAAAATAAGAACATTTCGTGCCTTCAGTAGTTTTTGTTTAAATAGACTATGTAGAATAGGTATGGCTAAATCCATCACATTTAAATTTTTTTTCTTTGCTATAGGAATATTCAGTTCAAGTGGATGTACTGCAGGAAACTCTCCCTGAGTGACTGGCTTCCTAACAGAGTTATCAATCATGACTGAAAATGTAATTATTTGGTCCATGGCAAATGGTTGCGTTTTATCAATGCTAATTTTTTTTAAAGGCAGTAATTCTTGAAACAAATAACCTGTCCCAATCTAAAACTAAACTGTGTCCTTAGCTTATGACCCTCCACATCCTTTACTCTCTGCACAGCAGCGTTGGATAGAAGTTGCAGTCAGTCTGGTGTTCATGGAATTATTCATTAACATTGCGTTGCTCATACACATCTTAATTACTTGGGCTGTGTAGAAGAAATAATTTAAAAAAAAAAGAAAGCAGTGAAAGCATTTGAACTGGAAAATATATAGTGAGCTACTTCTAGTAGGCTTCTGCTTTACTGCTTTACATAGAACTGCCATTACATATAGATAATATTTTTACATTCTTTGCATCGCTGACATGGTGTTATGTGTAAATAACGATTTTTTATTTGAAAAGAATTCTTAATCAAGCTGGTGGAAAATGTTGAATTAGTGATGTCTCGGCATTATTTCCCCAGGCAGGTTACACAGCGTACTGGGGAATAATATTATCAAATCAATCAAAGAATCACAGCAATTTACTAAGAAAAGAAAGTCTCCAAGCATTAAATATGCGTGTTGAGGGCAAGTCCGCCCAATTTTGCATTACAGGTCTGTGTAAATATACCCAAATACTGACAACATCCAGCATATATAATATATATTTTAATTACATAAGCTTAATTATATAATTAGGTTCTGTAAAGGCAAAGTTTTTCAACCACGTATTGTTGGACCAATGTGAAAACAGCCTTTTAAAGAAAGAAAATCTGTTAAATACAATGGAGGATAATGCGAATAATGTTTAATACAATTCTGAATTAAAAACATATTTGTGTGCCAACAGACAGCAACTACCTCAAATAATGACAGATTGTTCCAGTGAAAAGACTAATTGGAGGCAGATTAAAATGAATTATTGGGAGTATAGAATGTTTCTGTTAATAATTTGTCCGAATATAAAGATTGACTTTGTAAATCTGATCGAAAAACTTGAATATTAACTTCATTATCGTGTAAAGTAAAAGGAATCTCTTAA
Organism: Odontophorus gujanensis; assembly: GCA_013399175.1. NCBI lineage: Eukaryota > Metazoa > Chordata > Aves > Galliformes > Odontophoridae > Odontophorus > Odontophorus gujanensis. The sequence goes on along the minus strand of VXAB01009421.1, from coordinate 80,427 downwards.
GATAAAAACAATACTGCATTTCAGCACTGACTTTGCTCTATTGTGGATTGCTTCACTTGGGTCAATGAGTTCAAAGTTTTGATACACAGGTGTTTGTGGTACTTGAGAATCATCTGCTCGTGTTCAGCGTTGGGTGCTATTTAAAAAATCTCTCTTGAGTACCAGGTGCCACATCTTACAGCAAGTTCAAAAAACATAGCATTTTAATCTTCACCAAGGAAGATAGCTTAGAAACTTCGGCTGTATTCTGCTTTTCCCCACCATTGCTTCTCTAACTACTGCTGTTGATTTATCTTGCTGCATATTTTGTACGAATACAGTTATTTAGGGGACTTCCCTAAGAAACGTCCTTCAAATGATCCTTGTTTAAAAGAGAGAATTAATCCAAATGAATTAATTTAGATCAGCTCATTTGTCTGGCTCATAGTGCCCCAAAATAATACTGCTTTTTTTCAGAATAACATGGAGAAGAGTATGAAGGGCTGAGTATGCTGGGAATGAAAGGAGAAAAGGGCAATCTTGCTTGGGACATTTCTTTCCAAGTTAAAATGTATCCCACGATTATCCACTCAGTTTTCTGTGTGAAGATACTGAAAAGTAGATTTGCATTGGTTAAGTTCTTTTCCTCTCTCTCTTCGGGACTAGTGTGTAGGTTATGAATATCTTTTTACCCCATGTATTGACAAACCTTAATCTTTTCTGAAAATAACAGTAACAAGTGACTTGGTTCATCTGAAAATAAAACAGCGTGGAAGAAATGTGTTAACGTTGATAACGTTCATGTACAACATTCTTTGAGAGTTTACCACCGGTAGTCATAAATTGAGGTTGATTCACAGATACGTAGATAACAGTAAGGGAAATGGCTGTTAGATCCATCCTCTGGAAACAGATCTCCTAGCTGAACTCATGGATGATGTTCTACAATGATGTTATGGTTTGCTGGTATGGTATCGTTTGTTACTTTAGCTGGGGTGCCCAGGTATCTGGCAGGTGCCTCCATCACTGCTTTTAGTTTATCATATAGGGACCAGACCGCATGAATCAGAATGGCAAGCTTAACCAAATTCCAGTACGTTTTGAGCATTAAGAGGGAAAAAGCAATGAAATACAATCCCTGTAAGGGCAGTTTTAACAGAAACAGTAAAAACATTTTTTACTTTCTTTCCTTTGACTAAAACAAGCTGGCGGCACTCACAAAAAGTTTACAAATANGGCTGCAACAAACACCCACTGCTGAGCTCGATCCCGAAGGAAAAGGGCCCAGTCCCGTGACCGCAGACGGTTTTTATCTTCCCCTCTGAGCGTAAATACGTAAAAATACCGCAAAGTCCCCTGGGGAATGTAGTTCTTCTCTTCTGAGACAGGTACATCCAGAACTATCGGTGGTCCACGGAGCTGGAGTATTAATTCCGTAACTCCCAATACACCACATGATGTTGTGATGTGGAATATCAACAATACAACAAAAAATCATAAAACCATAACAAATGAGCATTAGATTTTCTTATGGACACTAAATATTAAAATGGTATATTCCTAAGGAGATTATCTGTCTATCTCAACCCACTGTTCATAAAGCAATGTCTTTTTGAAAACTATCATGAGTAGGTAGTTAAAAAGAAGGCTAGAAGAGCAGTCCTTGTTTCTTGCAAATGTAAAGCAGTTGATCAATGATTATTTTTACCATAAATAAGATTTTTATATTAGCTCTTTTTCTTGTTAAAGTACTGATTAATTCTTTGAACCAATAGAAAATGTTTCTCAAACTTGTAGACTAAAATTCTTCACTGAAATTTAAAGGAAGAAGTATTAAAACGGTTTTTCAATGCACACACTTTGAAAGTTTTCAGAAGAATGAAATTTCCTACTTATTTTATTTATTTATTTATTTATTTATGGGGAATATCATATATTTAACATGAGACATTTGCTGACAAAAGTCAAGGGGAAGCATTAGTTCTGAATTTCCTACTTCTTGACATTTAAATTATACCATGTGGGCATTATTCAAAATCCCTTGACATAGTTAAAGCTGGTTCCATCCACTGAGATGAGATAAATGAAAATTCAATGACAGAATAAAAAAGGATCTAAAAAATGTGATTACAGTGATGTGTAACTGCTTCAGTCATTACAATGTCACTACAAGGTTATGAGATATTTCCATTTTTAACAGTCGTAATGGGTTAGGGTCTTGATGTCCTTCCTAAATTACACTCCAATTGATTTTTCAATTGTAGATCTAGCCTGTATTTCTTAGGCAGAAATGCACGGTAATGCTGTCTGTCTTGGGATTTAAACTGGATACAGCTGTAATATCAGTACTAACAATGTGAAATAGTTTTAAGACTGAGGTATGGTTTTCACGTGGAGTTTTTTTAATGTAACTGGAGAAAAGTTCCTGAAGCAGAGAAAAGACTTAGCTGCCTTTTCCCTTAAGTTTCAACCACGAGTAGCTGCTCAATTAAAACATACATGCAAGAATTAAATATATATTTGTATATCAATTTAAAATATGAGTAAAAATTAGTCTTAATTTAAGGAAATTTTTCAAATAATTAATTTTAGTTTCCCAAAATCATTCAGACTCTACAGTCCTATAAGAGCTCGTGAGACATTATTGTCTTGATTTTATCACTTCAGTGCCTAACTGAAAGCCAGCTAGACAACTTGTACATAATTTATATAGTAATTTCTATTGTAAGTCTATATTCTTCTGAATTCCAAGGGTAGGAATTGCCAAACTTAACAATGTGTAATGTTTTGCATAGAAAAAAATTAACGAACTGTAATAGGAAAAAAACAACAATTTATGAAGTGAGAGGAGTGAGTCATTCCATTTTTTTTGCGTGATTCACTTCACATTTCGTATTATGAACATGTAATAATTGTTAAAGAAAATACAGGTCTTACTCTTGAGACTATGCCATAGAAAAATTATTTTTAAATGAGTATTTTCACAGAGCTGTGAGTATCCTTTTTTATTATTATTTATATTCTTTCCTTTTCTTTATGGAGACAAGCAGAGCTAGAGTCTAGTGTGCCTTAAAAATAAATTAACTATTATCATTAGGATGATAATAGGAAAAGCAGTTTCGTATTACAGCTACTCTTTTAATGTCTAGTTAAAGTACTATTAGTGAATCAGACTATTAGTGAAGCTAGAGTGCACCTTCAGCACCCCTTAAAAGCAAATCTCTTTACCCCAGAGCTCCACATTTGGGGGAAAAAAAAATAAATCACTGAAACCAATGCAGTGAAGGGAAAGCCATCCCTATGTAACTGCTGATGAGAAGCATTCTGGTTTACATGTCTAACTCTGCACTGAATGTAGATGATGGTTTTAATTCGGGTTTTAGAGTCCTTAACTTTTCCTGAAAATAGAACCTGTTGTAATTAGTGAACCGATCTAGAGGCATCTGCTGCGTTAAGATCTACGGCTCTGATCTAAAAGATCAGGGCCAGTAAGCTGCAGGTATACACCAATGTGGTGACAACAAAATGGTGTTTATTGGTAGCAAACACTCGCTTAAATGTCCTGTGTGTTCTACGCCCGCAACCGTGCATGTCACAACCCGGTACGTCCACGTAGCACAAAACTCGGTACATTCCTGATATCACCATGTAGCAGATAACAAAGCAGATAACAGAGCAGGGGAGGTCCTGTCCTGTCACATCCCGGTGTTGCCTCTTTAACACCTAATGCAACAGAACCTTAAGTCTTGCAGCAACAACTTTATTTCTACCTCTATCCCATTGCTAAACCACATCCTAATTCTTTCCTATGCTATAATTTTTCTTATATTATTTCTTAGAACAAATTTCTGCTGCAGAAATGACCTGATCGTGTTTCAAATACGAACTTTCTGCAGAAAAGGAACATGGAAAATGCAATGGATGGATTCAGTTTTCCCTATAGGTAACATCAATTACATGTGTGCTGCTCCCACACGCTGTGGTTTTCCACCCAGTCTGTACATTGGAAACATAAAACACAGATTTTTAGCTTTCTCAGAACCTTCAGAATCTACATTTCAGAACGTTAACTTTTTAATTTAAAAAGTAGCTTTCTGTTGTTTCACATTTAATTAGATGCAATTTTGTTCTAGAAATTTATTCCTCTGATAAGTCCTGAATTTGAGGAGTGCATAACGTTATCCTTAGCATAGCAAAGACTTCAGAACTCAAGCTTAGAAATATTTCCATTGCATTTCTTCAGGCCTCAGACAGCTATTCTTTCCAAAATAGAGATATTTGTAGCAGTCTAAAACATCATTGTTGCTTTTTTGCTATTATACAGACTTGTAACAGAGGTTTTCAATCTTTTTAATTTAATGGTAGAAAAGTGAAGTGAGGCCTGTCTCATTTTCATGCGCTGATTCAACTAGTATTGAAGGGGAAAAGCAAATTGCACGCTGGCCTGCTAAGCATGACTGGTTTTGTTTGAAGTTTTTACACGTTGGTGTAGCCCCACCTGAGTGACAGATAGCTCTTGCAGTAACACTGAGTCTCCAACTGAAATTGGATGTCAGAAAAGTGAGGCATTCAGCATTTCTGTCTAGAATCATAGAACCCTAGTGTGGGATGGGTTGCAAGGAATCTCAAAGATCATCTTGTTCCAGTCCCCTGCTGCTGGCTGGGTGTCCAGCCACACAGATCACACTCAAGACCAAGATGCCCAAGGCCCCATCAAACCTGACCTTGAACACATCCTGGCTATTCCTGAGCATGAGAGACAAAATTTGCACCTATTTCCAGGAGATGTGTGTTTATTTAGTGCCTGCAGCACATTTAAACCTATCCTTTAATATTGCCCTACAGTCATTCAATTAGCAATGGATGATTTGTCTCCTGATGACCTTCTTGCTGAAGACAATTTCCAATTCAGCATATTACCGGCTTTTGTCATTTTCATTTTTTCTTTTTTTTGCCGTGGTATTTGGTACTACTCACATCCCAAGACATTACAAATGGCCATAAGAATAAAGATAGAAAGGGCTAAAGGTCAAATAGAATTATCATAGCAAGGCCTTCGTTAATCTGCTTAGCCATTTAAAAAATGAATTAAATCTTGAGGGAGAAAAAAACCTGAAGTTGAAAAATTGTATCCTCATTCTTTCAGACCTGCAATTTTTCTGAGTAGCATCACCTCTACTGCAGTCGTAGTTTGGAGACTTTAACCATTCGGAATTATGGGGATATCTTTATTTCGAGTAAAATAAAATCAACCAGTAGTGTGAAATAAATTTAATGGGTTTTTAAAAGGAGCATTTCTAATGGCTTCTGCAAGGAGGGCTAAGCATTTATTTTCATTTACAAGTAGCAAGCAGTTTGGGTTCTAATTATTCACAATTATTATAAAGGCTTTCTAAAATAAGACATAATAGTTTAGACTAGCAGTTTAAAGACCTGCTTGATACATTGAAATGAAAAGGGAAAGTATGAAAAATGCATTTCATTACTTCCTGCTGCCTCAGTGACTTGGGGCACTATGTTTCCAGGGAGAAATATTGCAAATGAAGTAACCCACAGAGCAATTTTATGGTGGATGTTTTCCCTTGGTGAATATAGCAATTTGACAACAACTTCCACGTATAAGCATGCTGTATATTTGAATGTCACTTAGGGAAGGAAATGAAGAATTGCAAGAAAGGGTTGAGTCTCAGCGGATGTTAGAGAATCAGAGTGCAGAAGAGGAAGCAATTATTTACTTGAAATACGAGGAGAGCGTAATCTGCAATAGATAGATTGTATGCCTGTGCTCATGGGCAACCAGTAAGGAATTTCTGATATGACACTGACATAATTAGAGCTCTGTCTCATTTGAAACATAATAAAGCTGGGGTCTGAAGGACATAAAATGTATTAAAAAGCCTTCTGGTCTGTGAGTTTCCAGCACTCTCCTGAACTTTAGAGGGAATAGACGAAGGTAAAAATTGATGCTTCTGTGTTGTTTGGGGACTGCAGTTGTTTCCTCAGCTGTATGGAGTTGCCTCATAGGTTTTAGGAATTAATTTTCACACAAAGTGGCTATTTTGTGTGTTGGGGTTTTTGTTGTTGTTGTTGTTTTGCTTTTTTTGTTTGTTTGTTTTGTTTTCCCCTAAAAGTCATCACTGCAGTCCTTGCTGCCTACTCGGGGGGTAATCATAGCATCTCTGGTGAGATGTTATCTTTCCATGCCACTTGTCTTGAATTACAGCAACATCAATGGATTACAATCTATTCCTCTCTGCGGTGATCCCAGCCATTAGCAAGTCCCACACCTAGGACAAAACCCAGCAGTGATATTTTTAAATGCTGCCTCTTACCATAGTAATGATGCTGTCCCTCAAGCTTTACTGATCTAGCTTCTAATCCAGCTCCTGGCGACTCCGGCTCTTTGTGATATGTGGAAACTGACTGCAAAGAAATCAGATCAACTTTCTGTTGAACCTCATCAATTCATTATTATTTTCATATTTTTAGCTCTCTACCCAGAGCTCTGAAGTTCAGGTTTGATAAGACTTGAGACTATAGCTTATTTTCTAGGTATATTTGTTACTTCTGCTGTTTGAAGGCATCATGAAACAAATGCTGTTATGTTACATCTCTACACTATGCTACTGTTACCTTCAGCTAGTCCAAAGCTGTCACTGCTGAATAAAATGCAGGCTCACATGTAAGACCCCTTTCTGAGATCTCTTCATTCTGTCTCTTGAAGCATTCACTGTGTATCAGTGACCACACTTAATGAAAACATTGCAAAGGAAATAGTTGATTAAAAAAATTATATATATTTCTGGCATTTGAGTAAATGCAAAATGAAAAATTGTTTCTTCCACTTGAAAACATCACTTTGGGCTCGTAGCTCTGAAAGAAAACTTGAGATAGATCCTGGGAGGATGACCAAGGTGACAGATACCCTGAAAACTTGCAAAACAAAAACATTAAGCAGAATAGATTAAAGAAAAATGCTCTTAATTTTAGAAGTAACTTTTAGAACCCCAGTACATGGCAGCAGGAGCAATATGAACAATACCAAGACCATTTGATTTTTAAAAGCTAAATTCGGCCCTGGATTTTAAGCACAGGAGGCAGAAACCAATAATTCCAAGAACATTTTATTGTTTGATTTTCTGACTCATAAATTTAACATCTTGTATGTGAACTGTGAAAATGAGCAGAAGATGGCTAACTTTGCACCATTTTAATGTATTTGTAATCAGAAATTCACAATGTCGTGCTTTTGATCTAATCTAATTTCAGATTTCCACAGTTTAAAGACTTTAACAGCTTTGGTAAATATTTAAAATAGATTGGTATTTGTAGTTCTTACTTCTTATATTTCTAAGATTACTGACCGAGATTACTGACTGTCAAATTTTTACAGTGGCCTCAGAGGCACTTCTGGAGCCCTTCTACGAATGCATTTGTCATTGTTATCTGATCCACTTAAGTCCCAACTAGGTTAGTTGTTGAATGTGAATCTCATATGTATATTGTAGGCAACCACAAAAGGTAAAATACCTTACTGCACATTAGTGCTAAACACATTGTTTTAGTTAACGTTTAATTATTTTCTGCATTTCTCTCTTTCATGCATGTTTTACTTTTTCACAAGTACAGTGCAAATAAGTGCTGCCAACTCGTCTAAGAATTGCTTTAAGAAATTAGGATAATCTGTGAGGAAACTTTGTGTGGAGTTTCAGAGGAAACTGTGAGGACATCTAACCAAGAATCATGAAATCTAGCCTCTCTCCCCCGCTTGTGGGGGTGCATGCTACCTGGCTCAAGGGCTGCTGTTCTCTCTCAAACACATCATGGAATGTGGATAATCTCACTACATTGCAGTTCACAATAAAAATAAGTTAGAGTAACCCAATCCAGTATCTGGTTGCTTAAAGTGTATTACCAGTGATACCAAATCAGATTTTAAAAGTGAAAGGAAACATGGCAATTGTTTTGCTGAAGTTACCTGCTGGGGCAAATATTTTGCTTGGATGTAACTGAAATTCAAATGCGATTCTTTTGCAGTTTGGCATTTAATTGGATAAGGAGGCATCACAGGTGTTATGTTTTTATCTTTTTAATATAGTTGAGGTTTAAATGAGTACTCCCCTCATAGATACCAACACAGTCAAGTTCAGAGCTGCTAAATGACTGAGCAGAATGCATCCAGCTAACGTGCTTGTTCAGTGTGGGTGGATGCAGCACAGCTTGGTGTATCACTCAACAGACATGCCCCCAAACTGCTCCTGGGAGTCAGAAGCACATTCAGGCAAAGACAGCCAACCCTCCACGCTCACTGCCCCAAAACTGGGACATCAGAACAGAGTGTTTTCTTTCAGAATAGCAAATACATTGAAGGTGACTGGCAACAGTTTAGAGAATGCAGCTGACTGAAGCTCAGACTGAGGTTTTTGGTTTTGAGATTAAAAGTTTAAGTACAAAAATGAACATGCAGTTCCTCAGTCAGTAATAAATAGAGTGGCTTCAGGTGCAGGGAAATGTTTTTACAGGAAATAGAAATAAAAGGGCTGCTCCAAAAGTAATGCCTCCTGTTCTATCATCTTGGCCCACAATGTCAGAAGCAGATGCTAGTGGTACAGCAGTAGAGGTTGAACTTTCCCACCAACATTCTGATGCTGTGAGACAGATTGCAGCAGAGGGGCAGCCTCACAAAATGGCATCTGACATGGAAGTGTGTATGAAGCAAAGATGTGATGCTGAATTCCTCCATGTGGTAAAAATGACACCCGCTGATATTCATCAGCACTTGCTGAATTTTGATGGAGATGTGAGCACAGTAAGGCGGTGGGTGGTGACAGCAACAGTGGGCCATCTCTGCTGGTGTAGATATTTACAAGCACTGCATGCAAGCTCTTGTCCATTCCTGGTGAAAATGCACAGCTAATGGTGGTGACTGTTGAAAAATTCTAGCCACGGTTGCAATGTCACAAAGCGTTGTTATGCTCATTGTATCTGTTGTAGTTTCCATGGAAGTAAATAGGAGCCCACACTTCCAGAACAACCCAAGTATATTGGTTCTCTATACATTTTGCAGACGATATAGATAACAAGAACATTTTAGGAACACAAATGCCACTGATGTGTTCTCATATTGAAGAATAAGCAGTATATACATCTATAACTTTAGATAACCGAATGCCAAACAGTGTTGTGAGTGTGTGTGTAAATAATAATAAATATAACATTAAATTTTTTAACCACTTTTCACACGTGCATTCCTCACTGCAGTTATCAAGGATGTAAGAAACAGTAACACCATTGAGATTTTTTTTCTAAAGAAGGAAACAGTTCCCATGAAACACTTTCATAAGGCTTTACACAGGACATTTCTGATAGCTACAGATGTGAATGCATGCGTTGCTCAATTTAAGATGTGAACAAAGTATATTTTGTGTTGGGCAATGTGAGTGTTTTTCCATGCAGGATCAGAGGAGTTTTTGAATAAAAAAAAAGATGCAGGAATTCAGACAGGCTCTTTTACAACCAGAGTCCTTTTACATAAAAGCTGAACAAATTGGGAACATGAAAATAGTTTCTAAAAAGTCTAGGGAAGTGTTAGTTTAGAAGCAAAGAAACAGTGTTCCAGTCCTCCTGGTTATTACAAATGGTGCAGCTCTTCCAAAAAAATCTATGGAGATGTACCAATTCAATAGAGACAGAAATGCCATTGATTACAAACAAAATCTGCTTAGATTCTGGCAGATCTCAGAAGGAGAAAATTCCTTGTGGATTTGTATTATTCTCAGTAATGAGTTGTCAGATACTACCCAGTGTTCTTCATAAAGAATAAAAGTAACCAACAGTGATTTTTTTGAAGTCTCTTACTGATACTGGCAAATGAGAGGTCTTGCAGAAAATCAGAAATAAAGTAGTATTGCAGCAGCAGTTTGTGCAATGAGCCTGCAAATAATAATGAAACTTTATTTAGCACATTAAAATATATTATGAAACCAGGCCCCTAATAATGTATATGTATTTTTTGTATTAAAACACAAATTAAGAAGAAATAAGGGTTTTCCAAGCCCAAGAAAACTACTTCCAAAACGTGAATTTGTATGTATAGATAGAGAGCTATTTGTTACATAATTATTTTAATTTCAAGCTGTACCTGAAGAAAACACTCAGACCTTAGCTCCAACTAAAAGAACTGCTTTTCTGCTTATGAAAATGAAATCATTTCAAAAACAGTGTGACAGGCAAAGCACAGTATTTTATTATGTGATATTACAGTAGTTTGCAGCCTGAGCTGTGCTGTGATCTTGTGGCATGTGGTGGCCTTTGACATTCGCATCCTGGGAAATACCTGAGATGGGACTACAAAGGCTGAATGGCCTGTGTACTTGGCATTGATTCTGCTCTACTTTTTTCCACTTTCTATGTTTCAGTGAGAAAACAAACAAAGAAGCAAACAGGAATTTTCAGTCCACTACATAATAAAAATGCTTGCACAAGCTCAAGCAGCAAGCTAAGGTGATTATTTTGCCTTTTAGTTCAAGTGTCAGCTTGCTTTCAGCTGCTTTCAAACACTCTCACATCAGATGACCATTCTATTACATGCTGAAATGTGTCAGTGCATAAAAGACAAGGTACAAGATTTTCTCATGTTTATCTTTAAAATCACCAAACTACCTTCCTGGATAGCTGTGCTTGCTTACATCCACTGCAGTTCGCTTTACTGTTCCTCCTATCATCTTTCTTTCTCATGTTCATGGATGCACAATTTTAAGTTCCATCCTGTATAAGAGTAAGGGATTGCGTGTGGCTTTTGCAGGCCTTTATTCACAAGCTGGTTTTAGACCAGGCCATTAAACTAATGTTTGTTTTACTTCATAGCTATGTAAATACTGTTGGAAGTCATTAAAGCTTTATTTAGGCAAGTGGAACTGAACCTGTGCTTGTTATCTCTTCAATCAGGGCTGCAAATTTTTTATAAGCCTGTTTTAATAAAAATATATAGTTAACAGTGGATTTAAAAGCATTTCTAGATATGCAGCCGTAGAGGGAATGCAAGTCAGAGCCTGAAGCAGTGATGGAGCACCTGGTGGGAAGGCAGGGCCTACCTAGGGGAGCTCAGGTGCATGCAATGCATGTGATTGACCAGGATCCACCCCTTCCCAGCCCTAATTTAAGGACTGGCAGAGGGGAGGTAAGAGTTTTTTGTTGGAGATCCCCACCCACTTGAGGCCTTTTTTCTTCGCAGTTTTTCTTCTTTCATTTCTGTGTTTAGGGCAGCTGCACTGGGGCTTATCTTCACTTGCTGCAGCCATAGTCTTTGTCACCCCACTCTTACCACTCTTTCCATCACATTTCATCACTTTTGGTGGAGTGCTGCACCCAATAAACAAAGGGCATCGTGTATTAGAAATCTGAGACAAACCAGACAAATGCAATGAATATCCTTTACTGTTCTTTATCAGTTGATACTTTAGCAGATCCCAGCAGCATGAAAGCTAGCCATCGCTTAAAATCTTCTATTACTGACTGGAGCTGTGACTTTTCTTAGTTCTTAACTGAACTGAATGCATTGGGTTTTATGCAAGACAGAAAAGTATTCTGACTGTTTTTATTTCATGTAGTTTGATCAATTATTTTAATCTGAAAAAAGAAATCAAAATCCTGAAATGTAACCTTAAAAGTGTTCACCAGAGGCTTTTTTCCCCTTTTATTTCTTTCTTTTCAGTGAAACACATATAGTCTGAGATGTGGGGGCAGTGTAGATTTTTTTTCTCCAAGGTCAGATTAATACACTGTAGAGGGTCAGAATAAACTCTTAATTTCATTTAAACAGTAGAGAGACCTTTGGCTGACACTGCCTAGAGGGTAAATTTCATCTTGGGTGCAGACACCAGTTACTTCATCAAATAGGATACCGTCCATTCTCAAAGCCTCAGAGGCCTCTTTAAACACAAGTGAATTCAGACAAGAACCCTCAGTAGGAAAAAAATAACACAGGGATAGCCAGCAAAAAACCCTCACTTCCTCCCTGTCAAAGCTTAAATGAGGTCTGGGAAGGGACAGATGCTTTGCTTTCAGGCAAAAAAAGACAAGTTGAATTATTTCATTAAAACTACTACAGATTTTTCCCAGAAGATCTGCACAGTAAGAACATTGTGGTTTTTGAAGTTGTTTTTTGCTTGCTGTTCTTTAGCATTTAATTTTCAGACTTCAAAGCAGTGGAACTTATGCTTAAAAAAAAGTATGAAAAAGCATTTTGTTATTTCCATTGGTTTTTATAATTAGTAAGGTTTCCATTATGCGGTTGTGGGAAGCTGAGATGTTAATGTGCACTTAAAACAGGTCTATTCAGAATTCTCCAAGAGTCAAGTTGGAAGCTGCTCCCAGTGATAACAATTATTTCAAATACAGCAACAAACCAAAGAGAAACCCTAAAATGTGGAGATGCAGGAGTTTTTTTGTATGCAGAGTACAACTTCTTGAAGGAGATTGTTGTCATGGGGTTTCCATTTCTTTTGTTGACTTTATATGGGGCTATGGGCTCTTCTTAGTTGAGTCAATTGAGTCTGAGTTCTGCAATTTGAAGTATTCTCTGAACATTTAGCTGAGCAACGTTAACCTTTCTACGATAAGAGGGTAGAAATATGTCTAATTAGTACTGACACAAACATAACTGAACTGTAACATTGACCCAACAGTACATTACATCTTTTGGAAGAGAAAAACAACTTGGGTGTAATAGAATATAATTAAATTCCTATCAGTTATTATGATCAACTTGCAGTCATACTAATAGTGTAGTTTTAATAAAAATGTAATGTGTTTTATTTTTATTATCAGGCAAAAAAATAAACCATAAAATATGGAATTATTTTAATTTTAAGCAGAGGAATGTTTCATATTCAACCCTGCTTTAAAATAATCACTTTCATTTTCATTTTATTTTGTTATATATGCTGTTAAAATAAGAAACAAGTATGAACTAATTTAATTAAGCTTTCATGGAAGAAAATGAGAAGTGGCATATAAAATTACTTGTATTATCTGTGGTTCTTATATTACTCTATGCTTTTATAATGTCTCACTGTAGTTTTGAAAAGTTCACATATAATTTTCCAGAATGCCCTTCTTTCAACATAAATAAGGGAAGGGAAAGGGTCTCCTTGTAGAGTCTCCTTCTCTGGAGACGTTCATGACCCACCTGGTAGCCTACCTGTGCAACCCGGGCTAGGGAGCTGCTTCGGTAGGGAGGTTGGACTATGTGATCACTAGAGTTCCCTTCCAACCCCTACAGTTCTGTGATTCTGTATCTCTTATTAAAATTAATGTTTTAGGATTGAGAGTGTTTTCCAGTGTTTGGAGTTAATGGGTTATCTAACTAATTAACATTATTTACTGTAACTCTAAATACAACTGCACACATCTTGAGAGTATATGCTTGTGTGGTCTATCCGTATACCCTTAACTTTGTGCTGTCATTTCTCTCAAGTCTACTTTTACTCTAAGACACGTACTGAGGTTGATAAAAACTGTCAGCCTCTTGAGTGCTTTAATGTGACATATTTACAGTTATTTTTAGCTGCTTTCAAGAGTGTTTTGGGAAATGCAAACTCCACTATTGCTCAATGTCCCAAATGCTAAAAAATGATTCACTGAAACCACATGCGATTTCCTGAGCTACAGGTAGAAATGTGTGCCTAAATGCCATCCTCAAGCAGTGTGTCGAGAGGTGGTGACAGCTGGCATTATGTGCACAGCAGCTTCATAATGTCTGCTGCTATGACATGCTGCTCGTGCAGTTCACAGGTTGTGTGACAAGCTTTTCAAGCTTTGTTAGGAGGCTTGTGGATACGGAAAATCTTCCTTTGGAGGAACAGTTGGGGGATCAGATTGGTCACTGATTATGTCTTCAGTTGTCCTCCCCGAGTAACAGGCATGACATCTAGCAAACCTCACAGGCCTGCCAACTATCAGTATTTCATTTTAGCAATCAGCTGGCAAAGCCAGTCTGCAATAACACCCAAATCTAATCTATTTGGGTAAAGCATATTCTTGGATAAATCAATTTGGAGGAACAGATATGGATATGGATATACTCTTACCTGTGCTTGATTTCTTATGCTTCTCTCAGATATCATCAGATTCCTTTTTCTCTACTGTTGGACAGTCCTGACATCCCAGGCAGCTCTCTCCTTGTTACTGATGATCCCCCCTCCTGGTTGCATTCTATACTGCAGGACTGCAACCACAGTCATGCTTCCATGTGCAAACTCTTTTGGAGCAATCAGGAAAAAAAAAAATCACTAATACAAAGTATGGCCTCTATGTTTGGCTAATTGTTGAGTTGATCTTCATTCACTGATGTGAATATGATGCAGATATTAATGGGCATTCAAAGTGAACATATTAAGTCTACTTGGCAGTTGTATAAAAGTGAGGGCTATTCCACTTTTATTTTTCTTACTTCCATTATCCTCCTCAGAGGCATCATAACCTACATAATCTGCGTTAAACTACTAGCTAGTTGTCAACTGTGAGCAACCTAAGATAAAATAGTGAGGCTGAGTCAGGCAAGGGCCAGTAGATCTGTCCTTTTCTGAGAAAGACACTTCTCATTGTGCACTATGTATGTTACTGTAATAGCAAAGATTTATTCCAGATTATCAGCTAAAGCCTAGAGGAATTGGAAAGCAAAGTTGATATAGCAACAGTGAATGAACTGTAGCCCTTCAGCCCTGTGCCATATCAAAAAATCACTACTGCTTTACCTCATTGCTGAATGTAGCCACAAATGTTTGATTTCTTCTGTCCTTGGTAAGCTGGCAGACTGCAGACAGTGAGACAGGAGAAATCTTTTCAACAAGGATATACACTGCAGTCCTAAAGAAAACTGACTCCTTTACCGAGTGTTTTTTTTCATCTTGATTATGCCATGCACAAAACAGGGAGGAAAATCTGAGACGATCAGCCAATATTTGCTAAGGTTTAAGCACATAAAATTTGACGATTTTCCTCTCTCAAAAAAAAAATTATCATTTAATTCCAGAGAGTTTATGCAGTCTGTTAGATGGATCATGATGAAGATTTTTTTGCATGTAAGAGTGAACACCCTGATATTTCTTGAAGACTAGCAGTCAAATTTTGGCTTATTCCAATTGGTATAACAACAGGGGAAATGTACAAAATGCTCTTCTTTTCCCTAGTAACATAACTAAATCCTTTTGGGTTCTTTATTTAAAAAAAAGGAAAACCACTACATTTTGGTCTAAAAATACAGCATTTATCAATATCTGAATCCTCAGAGATGCTTGCTGCTTACAACCCTCTTAATTTCAAAAGGATGGGTAAAGAGGATTTTATTTCAAGTACCATATAAATTAAGTAAATTTGAGCTACCTAATTATTTCATATTCTAAGAATAACTTTTAATTAACTAAATGTCAGTATAATTTGAAGTAATTTCAGCTGAAGTATGTGGCATCAATATTCTATGCATTTCCATTTTCGAAGGTATAACATTGGAAACATATACTTAGCAATATTATGAAGTTGTAGTCACCAAGATTGACCATTTGTTAATAAAATTTTTTTTTTACAAAAAGCCACAACTTTCTGCTTTTGTCAAATTGAGAATTCCAGCTTCTTTACAGAAATATAGAAAGGTGTGAGAGATTATAATACTGCTGAGACTGTTAACTTTCATTCCTTTCTTAAAAACTTTTTTTCAGTACTATGTGTATTCATTATGTTATTAGTAGAATATACAAATTTACAATTCACCTCTCTTAAAACAGGAAGCAAAATATTTTTATTTCCTTTTCTATCAGAACCAAATACAGTATATTACAGTGTAGTCCCTAGAACAGTTTTCATTAACACCTCTGAGATTCAGTTTTGCAAGAGTACTTCTGGAAAAGATGGGAAGAAAATTCTCCAGCTCTGGAAACCAATGTCTCATAGAACAGATAAAAGACCTCTGTGGGTCCATGGAGGACAAAAATGATCCTACTGTACTTTGCTGAGCTGTGCATATGTACAGCTGTACAATAATTAAATAGTCCTTCAAAGAAGGAGAAATGAAACTTGGAGTTGAGCAAAGGTCCCATTATTACTTTAGCTGTTTTGGTGCCTGTCAGTCACAGTACAGTTCCTCAACAAAAAATATGCTCCCTGAGTTCCTGTATGGCTCAAAAGAAGATCTTGATTGTAGAGATCTGTAATTGGATAGAAGCAGTTAAGAAATTATGAGAACAGTTAAGCCTTACTCTGGGATGCAGGGGAGCCACATCACCACAGACCTGACTCCTAATCTCTATCCACATGTTAGAGACTTGCATTCTTCTTTCGAAAACTAAGGCGTTTTCACTTCTGTCTTTCAAAACACGGTGAGGATATTTGATTTCTTATCAATAGCTGTCCTGAAATTTCCTTTGAGATATTTAAAACTTTATATGCTGCAGTTTCAATCTGTATCTCACACGTATGTCCCACACATCAACTCTAAGGCCCAGTTTTGGTGCTGTAGTATAAAATATTTACCATAAATGATATCGACATGCAGAATTTTGGAACACTTG
This sequence comes from Odontophorus gujanensis, assembly GCA_013399175.1. Taxonomy (NCBI): domain Eukaryota; kingdom Metazoa; phylum Chordata; class Aves; order Galliformes; family Odontophoridae; genus Odontophorus; species Odontophorus gujanensis. The sequence continues at coordinate 63,883 of VXAB01009421.1, read as the reverse complement.
AGAGGTCTTCATTAGGGAATTTTCAACAAGTTGTTCATCTCAGACAAGAATTGCCATCACCATCGGATTTTCAAAGAGAGATCACTGGAATACAAAGGTTCTTAATATCTACAGAACTTAGGTAACAGACCAGGGGTTTTGACAACTACAGTTCTGGAGTTTTGCTTTTAAAGTATGTGTTAGACAAGTAAGGTTTCAATAGCTTCTCCTTAAGATATTTTTCTCATTCTCATTAATCCATTCTACTTTTCACTGATTTATATTTGTTTTGGAGTCTGATGAGAGATGTGGTCAGAGCAGACTGTTCTATAGTAGATCAACAGAGAAGAATCAGTTAACTGATGTTAATGGCCATCACTGCGCTCATGATTTGATTTTGAAATCTAAGTTTTTATTTCTTTGAACGGTATGTTCTATTGTGCAACTTTTACTTTCTTTCTCTGTAGCTGCTCTTAAATTTCCCTAACACACACAACATACTTGTATGTTGCAAAGGGATATTAAAATAAGGAATGCAATGGAGACAAGGTGAAAAGGGTTAACTTAAATAAAAAATAAAACGAGCAGAAATTCTTTATTTGTAATACTACAGATCAGTACTACAAATTCCTGGGACTTTATTGTAACCACAACAGGCACATAGTGATTAAATTATTGTATTGATCTTGGTGGCTGATATTGTTAAAGCCTTTGTGAAAGATTCAACTCTTTCTAGAGAGCTGCTTTGTGTGTAGTAAGATTTTTGTGATTGAAGTGAGATTTTTTTTAAAGCAAGTGTTAGGTTTTATTGTCACTTTCATCTCATTTTTAAGGTATAGGTAAAAAATTCCTACAATACTTCAGCTGGTTGCCCTTGAATTACAGATACACAGTTGTTGGGGACACTGTATTACTGAGCTGGCTGTGTATGAAGACTACATGATGGAAATGTTATTTCTAGCAGTTGATGCAGCTCTCTTAATGTAAAATATGAAGGAAAATAAGATTGCAAGTGCCAAATACAAGCTATCCAGCTCCAATAGCAAAAGCCATGAAATTGTAGTACCAGGGCTTTAGATGGAAAGAAATAAGGTGAAGTAGAAGCGATTCTACTTATAGTTGCATTGTTTCTAGTATCCAGCCCAGACTAAGACCACCTTTGGTATCCCTACCTGTACTGTGTGTGTATCTTCACAACAAAGTGTAGATTAGTATGGGAACTGTTGAATCATGGCCTGAACCATCTTTTAATAAGAACAACGTGTAAGTTTAAAAGTTATCTAATTGTCAATATAAATGTGTGGGGAAGACAGTAATATACTAGATAGCACAGAAACTGGTAGTATATAGGTAGGTTTTTGACAAAGTATTACGTTCAGTAATTTCTTCCTCTGTCTGCCTTGAAATAATGAACGTATTGTAAACACAGTGAATTCTGTATCCCTGTACTCCTGTGCTGACATGACCTTTCAATTAATCCCCCTTTGGTAACCTAGTATTCACTGTCATCGCGTCACTTCGAATCCTGGTATACAGTAAAGCAGTACAAATGAGAGGAAGGAGAGAGCTGGTGGGAAGGTGGAAGACAGGTGGAGAGAGAGTTTTTCTCCTTTCCTCTTTCACTCTCCTATTCATGTACTCAGGCAAGTAGCTAATATGATTTATTAAAGCACATGGTCTCTTTCAAGAGACAACTGAGTAAAGCTGGAAAAAACTTTTACTCCTATTAACTGTGGTTTTCAAATAGTCTTAATGTTCTCTTTGAGGTTTAGATGAATGATGCAAGCAATTTACACTTACTCCAAACTAAATTCATTTTTGTTTCTTTGATTCCATTGAACTTAAAGACATTGGGGATGAGAAATACATGAAAACGGTGGACTTGGTTTTAGAGACGGTGGATGTGTCATTCAAAGTTGTCATCAGCACATATCTAACAGAATTTGACTAAAATGAATAATAAATACACTTCATTATATTTTTGATTTCTACCTTCTACTTCTTGCTGTTCCTGAATAGAATGTTATATGTAGTCTTTACAGCTGTGAAGGCATCAGTTTTATTTCTGCAAGCTTATTAATCACTTGATGATGTGAAGCTTAAAAAAGAATATCCAGTGTCATGAGTATTTTGTCAGAATGTTGGAAAGGAAAACATTTGATACCTGAATGACTGAGTACTGCTGTGGAAATATCTTCAGCTGTGCAGACTGTTATATATACATGACTCAAGGATCTGTTTGTCATTAGCATGGGCAGTGTTGTGATAAATGAGCTGTGGGAATGTAGTTCATAATCCTTAGAGAAATTAGATCCAATGACATTAGTAATAATAACATTTCTGTCCTGGCCTCAGCATACAGTACACTTAAGATTTCTACGCACTGATGAGCACCTGTAATCAGGAAATATGTTTTCAATTAGGTACTTAGCTTCAATTAAGTACGTAGTTCCCTTCACAGAGATTGTGGTATTAAGGGTAATAAGAACCGAGGCACAATCTGTAGAGATCTTGATGTTAATGCTTCTGAGGTGCTAAGCACTTTTAAAGTTAAATTCAAGTGAATCAAAATAGCCACACCAAAGGAAAAGCAGAATTGTTTCTGAGTGTAGTCAGTAGCACAGATTCTAAAGCGATAACTCTGATTTTGTGGACACAGCTATAAGGTTATCAGGCAGGAATTCTAAACTTTTTTTTTTTTTTGACACGTACCTGAAGATCGAACATTCCTGACCCTTTTCTCAAATGAACATTTACTGTAATTGCACACAAAACGGAGGAGGTCTGTTGACGGGCTGGGACTCCTAATCCTTTAAGTAGAAAAACAAACAGCACGTCGGAACCTTAGTCTCCATCCAACCTCTTGTTGAGGTTGTCACCTTCTCCTTTCCAACCGAAAACCAAATGATCCCATTAATAAGAACTTTTTCCAGTATTCCTGATGAAGAACTAGAGGATACATTTTTATTTCGCTGCTTGCTGTTCAGCTGGTGATGGTAACCAGTCTTAAGCTCAATTAGTCTGCCACTGCCATTTATGTAGCTCGTTTTTTCGGTCTACCAGTGTACTTAACAATACTCAGACTCATTTGTTTATACAGTAGCATACCAGCTATGCCATGAATATTGGACTGCTGAAAGACAACTGTTCTGATGCAAAAAAATAGGCTTAAAAAGATCACATTGCTGTTACTTGTGAGAGGAAAGTTTTAAGATTATGTTCTGACCAGCAATTGAGAGAATTCCCTCTAGGACTGAGAAAGTTCTCTTTTAGGTGCTTAGCTCCACTCGGAAATCTTGGTAGGTCGTATACCATCGTAATTCTCTGGGCAATTTGCTAAAGCATTCATGACAATTGCAGTGTCAGTGGTGAAAAGGAGAGAAATGATTCCCTAAAGGCCCTTTTCACTGATCATCAAGAATCCCCAAAGAGAATTGTTAAAAGCTGGGTCAGTTCTCCAGAGGGGGCCGTTCCACTGTGCTCCCAAACGTTTTTGCCTTCGTTTTTTTTTCCTATTATGCTGAAAGAGCCCTGTTAATTATGCAAAACACTCATTCAGTTAACATTCTGTGTCATCAAAAAGTATTTAAAGCTAACTTTAGGCTTTCTGTGTCGTGGCCTATTTTTCACACTGCACCTAAACTGCAACCTTTTTGTTTTACTCTAATTAGGTTGTTCCCAGCTTGAAATGAAATATTTATTAACTACTACATTTGAATTTTAAAATCAATTTTTTTTAAAGACGAAATTCATGCATAAAGACAAAATTAAGAGCCAGGGACTCTCTAGTTCTTCTTCTTGGTATTAAGTTTTCTATGACTTCTGACTCAATAGCAGTCAGCTTCCAGCTGTCCTATTTATAAACAATCTCTCTATTGACAAAACAGTCTGTCACTAGCTATTTAATGCATTGTGATGATGATCTGTATGGTATGAGGAACACCGCTGCTGTGCACCCCTCTGGGAAAGTGACTGTTGTGAATTACAGTAGATTCCTTGTTCCACAGAGCGGTTTCTCTCATGAAAATAACGCTGTTGCTTGAATAACAAGTATCACCCCGCTCTTCCAAATCAGATAGATCTTCCGTGGATGCATGCCACTGAATAAGGCATTTTCCCCGTTAAGAAAAGTTCAGATGATTTTTGGCCACAGTTTTATTTTTTTTTTCCTGTAAGGTTTCAGTTGTGTTGTGTTGTCCTTTCAAACCAAAGAAAAATTGTTTTGACAGAAGTCTCCCTTCTTCGAGGGTAATTCTGAAGAAAGCCTGAGTGGTTTGAAGCAAGTGAAAATTTCCTGTCTGCTGACATTCAGAGATGTCTTTCACGCGGTAGCTCAAATTGTACACCTTAGAATGAAATATGCTTTCTGTGCAATAGTGTCACATAGATCACTCTAAGTAATGCCTCATATTTATTTCCTTGGAAACTACAACAGATACAATAAGCACAGTAATACCACTTCATAGAGCAAATTCTCAGCTACAAAATAATGTTTTCCGAGGTAGTCACGGTCATTAGCTATGTGCTTCCCCCCAGCGGTGAGCAGGAACCTGCATGCGTGCTAGTAAAAAATTATACGGCCATCTGTATCTTGGCTTTTCTTTCAAGTTGCTGTTGCCACTGCTGAAATACACCGCCCACTGCCTCACTGTGCTTACACCCATGGTTCGATCTCCATTAATGTTCAACAAGCACCCATGAATGTCAGTGGAAGACATTTTTTTCTCCATAGGGGAATTTGTTTCCACACATTTGCTGCATACATGCTTCTGTGTGAAATGTCATTTTATCAGACTACCCCTCGCTGCCGTCCACTGCACAGCAACAAAATATAATGGAATATTGTCAGGAAGGTTCAATTTCAACTGCTTTACCACCAACATTCACCTCTGATGTAATGGGTCAACACAATAGGAGACATTGCTTTCAGAGTAGCCCTCATATAGTGTTAGGTGATATCATTTACCTACCAAAATCATGATAGTTTGGTTCTGTGGTACTACTGCTTCTCTAGACTGTCTCTGAGAAGTCTGAACTTGATTTCTCATTTCATTTAACAAGTCCTCCTTAATTTTATTTTGTTCTGATGTTCAGGCTAAGATTTCCATATCTATCTTCCTAATTGCTTAAAATAGCATATATGCTAAGTGGAGTTGTTTGCTGTTATTCTGAGTAGAATACACATGGGCATCCCTCCTTGAGTTATTATTCTGCTTGGTTTGGGTAGTACTGATAGCTTAACTCTAAGTTTTGTTCAGAGAGCTCTTTATGCACTGCTTATGTTTTTCTACTGACATACCAGAGGTGTACTGTCATGTACTGGAATTGGCTGTTTTATTGGAAGGTGTCAGTATGCACAGAGCAGATGGACAGTCTCCTTGTCCAAGCCATGCAACTTACACAATCCTAACTAGTCCTACTCCAGGAGGAGTGCTGTGAAGCTTCTCCTATAGTACTAGGGATATTTTTTTTGATGCTGTGAGTATTGGGTATATTTAAGTTAGAATACCTTAAGAGTCTATGCTTATGTTTTTTGAATATCTGTTTGAATGCTGACACAAGTCTTTATCCTCTGTCAGTGAGGAAATTTAAGAATTCCATTACTGAAAAGATAAGCTAGGCTTATACAACTACAAATGTATTTGTTATTCCAGTGTTACACAATGATCAGAGGTTAATCAAGCTGTTTTTCTCTGATAAATTGCTTTTCTAGAACACGTCCTTTGATATCAAATAGAGTCTGGTAGTGAAGAAAAATTATAAGACTATTAGCTGAGATCTTAAAGCGGAACTTGATGAAAAGAGAAGGAGGTAGCAGCTTACCCTAACACTTTTTGTGTGTATGTTCTGAAATCCAGCAAACATGATAGATCACTTACAAAGAAGGAAAAGAAAAACACTGAAAAAAAGGATGCCTACCTCATCTAAAGATTCAATTCTTCAACAGTAGTGACACCAGATGGTGTGTGTGTGTGTGGGAAAAAAAAAGCAGTAATTAGTTTTACTACTTTTTAACCAAGAAGCTTTAGACTCTAAATGCATCTGACCTGCTCCCGTTTCTTGTTCTTATTCCTCTGTCAAAAGAACTTTAGGAGAAGCTTTCTAGTACTTTTTATACACGTTTTAATATATGTTTTCTTTTTTCAGCATAAACCTCTTGCTTATTGCTTCCAGGAGTGTAAGTACAATATGCCTTTTATGCAGTACTATGTAAGTAAATAGAATTCTAGCACTGATTCATTTCTGTACCATGCCTTTATTTTACTGACACAGAATAGAATCACTTCTTCTGTTGATTGTACTCATTGTCTTTCATTGCTTATTCTATAATCAAGGCATTTATGCCAGATTCTGCTGCTGCCACCAAGATTTCTACCTGTAGAACTAGGGTCAAATGTGGACTTCCTGATCACATGAGTTGACACAAACCTAAGGAAACTTGAGTTCAGCATTCAGAATTACAGCGCACACCAACAAAATACAATTGTAAACTGGCATCTATCTCACAGAAAAATCATAGAATTTAGGATATTAAAGGTGGTGTTGCTTTGAGCCCTCTAAGAATTACACATTTCAAAGCTTCAGAATTCCCCTTCACCCATTCTTGAAACGGGCTGATGGGAAGCACAATTGGAAGCTCTCTCATTTTTTAATTCAATCATACCCTGGGAGACCTGGATGCAGATTTCTGCTCCTACAATACATGCTTTTTAGCAAATACTTGGAGAGAGCTCAGCAGGGTGTGTGTACTCTGCTGTATTCAGTCCGGTAAATCTCAGCACCACTCTGTGTTCTCCAGAGAACTGAATGAGCAACTTCAGTCTAGAATAATAATTCTCTGTGGTAGCTTGCAAAACTCATCATTAGTTCCAAGCAACTGAAATTGAAAAAACCACACACACTCATACATGGACACACATACTCAAAGGAGAGGCCTAGCAGCCTGTTTGGTGTTCAGGGTCTCAAATATTTTTCCCCATACTTTCATTTAAAGCGATTTAGCATCTTCAAGGGTAGGACCAGTAACAAGAAATTTTATGTGTGATCAAGAGGAAAATCTTGTATGAGGAAAGTAGTCCTAGCCTTTGAAATAACACCCAACATCATGGCATGAGCTTTTATGGAAAACTAACCTCAGCTTGCAGGTAAGGTAGATGCTTTCTTTCAGCAACTGGAGTACATGAAGTACATGTCCTGTCAGGCACAAGTAAACACAGTCATTGCATGCCCAGAAGTGAGCTGAATTGAGACCTCATGTGTATTTCAAATGTTGTAAGTTTTTGACTCAGCTTTTAGTGCAGCCAGGGGAGTGAGCAGTACTAGCCTCTATTCAGCAAGGCTTCAGTGGTTCAGCTGGCCTAGTTACATTGTCTTCAGGGGAATTTGACTTACTGTGCTGCTTTTGTCCATGCTGTTCATTAAAACAACACATACAAATCTCAGGCCAAAACAGACTGTGATGTAAATACTAAACATCAGCTCTGTGTGGTCTAAATGCTCCTGGGAGGTCTGAGACTCTTTCTGAAACTCTCGTTTTAAAAGCTAAAATTCTGAACAGATGTCCTTCTTGCCCATTTGCTTAGGCTTTCTCCTCATAGTGACACTGTATTCAATAGTAATAAAGGGAACATAAATAAAGGGAACATATGACATTTTCCGAAGAGCTGCAGACGTACAATAAATCTGGCCCTACTCTCTGATTTTCAATACATCACACACTTCTATCACTCCTTGCTTTTGGTCTCTGCCCATCTCAACTCTTTACTTTCTGTCTAAGTTGATGAGCTGCTCCTTTCTTTTGCTATTCCATTGGATCATCACACCACAGCCAGTTTTGTTGTAAACGCTATTGTTTCTCTCAGCTGTGAATTCATCAACAACCTCCGTGACCATTTTACATAGTTTCCTATTTGATAGTTCCAACCACAGCAAATATTTTCTCCAGAACTAAGATTTAAGCTATTTTTGCATGAGGTCCACCTAGCACAGTTGGATGTTATCGCATGTTAACATGGTACTGTTAAGATTTGTCAAAACTGGGCCAGATATGTCAGAGCATATCCCAGGTTACTAGTTCTCAGACCTGAGGCTAGAGGGTAAATGTCCTAGCTATTTCCATTTACAGGACTAGATGCTTTATGAGCTGGTGGCTCCTCAATGCTGAGATGCAATTTCTGTCATAAATTTTGTATTTAGGTTATCAAACAAATTTTGATTATAAATGTAAATACCAGGTTTGATATTTTGGGGGGGATGGGGAGCTGGGGACTACAATTATTATTGTTTTCATCTACCATTTTTATACTCTAGTTCTAATGAAGCAGTGAAAACAGATTTATAGTATCAAGTAGGTAAAGGCTTGATAGGGTGTGAATTAGACCACTTTTATTACATTTATGTGGTTATTCACTTTCACTTAGCTAATAATTTTCCTAAATGGATTGTTACAGCCCTACCTGCCTAGCCAGACTGCTCACTCTTCTTGTTCTAGGTTTCTGCATGAATTCTAGTTTCTTTCCACAACTGGAACATAATCTGTTGAATTGCTTGGTGTCCTTAAGTTGGAAACTAGAATTGCGGATTTCTGAGCGTAGCTCTGTCATCCCTTTTTGTTTTTTTTTTTTAAGAGCTGTACTGTCTAAACTGACAATCGAGATCTATCGAGTGATCCTCTCTGCAGCCTTTTCCACCAGACTGTTGAGTGTTTGCTCATTTTCATTCAAAAAAAAGTCAGGAGGTCCAAATGTGTCAAAATTGCTTTCTCTTACTTGACAAATTCAAAGTTGAAACTTTTCGCTGAAGGCTTCAGTTTTGTCATGAGCATTGAAAGCCTTCAGTTCTAATTTGAAGTCAGTAAAACGTGAGAAAATATCAGAGACATAGATGACTAGCGAGGTCATGACTCATTTTTAATGTGAATTAATCAAGAAACTGGCCAATCAAGAAAGCAAACAGCCTGTATAGAGACAAATGTGATTACTTACTGAATGTATATATAGAATTCAGTGTCTTCACAGCTGAATTACTCCTAGTGTAATGTGAGTTATCTTAAAGATGGCACTTTTAAGAATAGTATAGAAGATGGTATATTTAGTTAGGTCTATACAGATGGTATACAAATAATACAAAAGGAAGAATGGCTCACCTTTAGATGGAAACGGCTTACAGTGAACTCCACGCAGGAGGGATCTCCAAGAAGAAATCCTTTCCTGGTGGTGGTCAGCCCTTAAATGGGCTTGGGGAGAGGTGGAGCCAGGCTCCCCCCCTTCCAATCACACAGGTATTATTACCTTCACCTGTGCCCCCATGGCTGACTCAATGCTCACCTCAGGTGACCAATCAGTGGTTCAGGGCGTGATTCAACAGTTCCCTTACACCTAGGGACACCTGCTGTGCTCTTCATGCTGAAAGATGCTTCTTATCAAGTAGTGCTTTCTTTTGGAGGCTGCAATCTTCCTCATGGATGTTGACAAGAACTTCATGAATGTGAAGCACCAGCAAGGTTTTCTATCCCCAAACAGAACATCTGGGCAACCTTCAGGTTAGATCTCTTCAGACAGCAGCAGCTGGAAATTTTTCAACAAAATCAAAACTTGTAAGGAAAATGCTCATATGGATTTTAGAAATTCTGTGAGGGAGTATGGAAGAAAAGACCAGTAAGAACTCCTGCACAGTAGGTGTTGATATCACAAGGCTGAGTGTGCTTTTCTTTACTACTATTACTTAGAGAAACACTCTTCCATTCTGTACTGGAAACATTTTCTGTGATAACCCATTTCTCATCTCACAGTAGGTTAATTTATGAGTTAAGGATAGATTCTGCACCAGCATCAAGGTATTAAAAATGATTACACCAAAGAAACCTACAAGATTACAGTGTAGGACTCTTATTCAATGGAAAACTATGTCAGGCCAATAGAAACACAAGACTATTTACAATGATGTTATGTGATTCTTGTATCAACTGCAGGCAAAGAAAAAAAAAACCACAGGCAGAGGAAGTATTAGATTTTCAAGCGGGTAGAATGACTGCATCCAATTAGCCTTTGTTATGGATCTCTGTTGTTCTAACAAGTTATTTTGAGGAGATAGTGCCATCTTCTCCACAAGAAAAAAGCTTGCTATGTGTGAAGAACCTTCCTATTAAATAACTAGTTAGCTGCAGATAAGCATTTTCTCTTTTTAGGGCTGAATTTATGGCATGAAATATTCTGGAGTCATTGTTAAGCACCAGGATCTATAGTTATACTTTAGTAATTGCACTGTGTACAGCAAAAAGTATTTAGTAAGGTGGCATACAAACTTTATGCTAAGCAAAATATTGCCACTTCAAAGTCTTGGAAAGTTGAAATAAATATATCTGTGGTTCTTTTCAAAGGGAAACTGCTAAGTGGATATGAACTAAGGGGGAAGGTGAGTGAGGGGTGAAGTGTGAGGTAAGGAAGAAGAACAAAAAAACAAACCAATCAGAAAACTTCTACCACTAGCAGATCCTAAAGAACTTTCTTCTCTTAGAACTGGAACTAGAGAACTGCGAAGAGCAGTTCAAAACTAATTGAACTCAGAACTGCGAAGAGTAATTCAGAACTAATGCACTCCTAGTTTAAAAGTTGGTAGGGTGGAGGGGGCACATTAAAAAAAAAAAACAAAAACACAACAGTATCCATTTCAACCACAAATGTGAAGAAATTTTTCTTCAAGAACTCCTGTAAAGACATTTGATACTGTGGAACTAAGAGTTTGAAATAAATAAATGTTCAAAGTATAGGGAAAAAGTGCTCGTGTGTCAGTCATCTGGGATGTATCTTCAAAACTTACTGCTATAATAATGCCATGCAGTTGATGAAAAAATACATTTCAACTCATTTCCTACTGGGAAAATGTTTGCGCGTTGTACTATTCAATGCCAAACTGCTTAAGGCAAGTCAGTATTTCAAGCTAGACTCACTACTTGACATTTTTTTATTTGAGCTGTTTAGTACTTGGAACATTATAGAATATGGAGATAAAAAGCTTAGCATTTGTTGTCAAAATTAATTGCTTCACTGTAGCTGCTTCTGCTTGACTCATAAGTGGACTAAAAAGGCTTTGAGTATCCTGCTTGCTTAATTGAAAACGTGTAAAATCATCTGTCTAGTAACTCATGGATACATCTTTATTTTGAAAGTGATCTGACACCCAACTGATCCTACTCTTTTAAATGGCAAGTGGATTTCATATATGAAGCTAAGTGGAAATTCCATGTATTCATTTCACAACAGAGCTTCTAATTTGCCTGATGTTTTTTGAAAAGGATACCTTTGGCACTTTTGAGTCCTATAGCATTAGTGCTACAGGAATTTTCATTTTATCAAGAAAGGGTATTCTGTAATACTGTAATATTACTTAAAATGTTTATCTTTTCATTCACAGGAACCTCCAAATCCTGCTCCATAGGGCTGTTTGGAGGAGGCAGTGCATAAACAGTAGGGTGTCAAACGGTATCAAGTTCCTGTTTATACTTTGACAAAATATTCACATGCATGAAATTACCATGTATAAAACATTCAAAGGATCCAAGTGTAGAATTTAAGAAGTTGTTACTTGGAGCTTAATTTTGTCGAGTTTTTGAAATAGAAGAGCAGCATTGCACCTTGCAACATATTTTTTCTTGGTTTTATGTCAAAACATTAATGATTTGCTTTGAAATACAGAGTATCAAGAAATAGCTTTTTATATTTTTTTCTTGAAGTAGTTGCTTCAGACATTTCTCAAATAAATGTAAGATGATTATGGCAGTTTATAACTGTCTGAACTTATGCTGTCTAGACAACAAGCTGAAATTCAAAGACAAAAATGTGAAATAAATTCTAAATCTGTAAGATCTTTTGCATGTGACTGATACTACTAATGGACCGGTCTAATTGGCTTTACTGGACTATTTATATACACAGAGTTAATTATATGATTATTTCAAAGAGTTGTCCATTGATTTTCAAAATTAGATATTTAGATTCATAGCCTTAGGACAAAATATAATCCTTCAGACTGAATGTTTCCTACTGACTAGATAGCTTCAGTAAATTAATTGAAAAAAAGGTTATTACAAGTTCACTACATTGATCAAATAATTTATTTTACAAACAAAGTGAAAATGTGGCAATTGAATCTCCAACAAAGTTTGTGAGCTCCAAATCTTTTAGCTCTGTAAAGTACATGGACAGTGTAGTGGAAATGCTCAGTCATGGTTTGAAGCAGTGATGGTGGGAAGGCAGGGCCAACCCAGGGGAGCTCAGGTGCACGCAATACACCTGAGTGACCAGAAGGAGTGAAGCCAGGACACACCCCTTCCCAGACCTCATTTAAGGGTTGGCAGTGGAGGTGAGGGTACCTTGCTGGTGGTCTCTGCATACCTGAGGTCTTCCTAAGGTAAGCAGTTTGTCTTCCTTTGGTACTCTGTTTAGGGCTGCTGCACTGGGATTGGTTCTCATTTGCTGTAGCCTAGGTTTGCTACTATTGCTGTACTTCCTATTGTATTAATCATATTACAGCGTTACAGACAGGCATATCAAGTTTTTTAATGTGTACTTTTAGGAAAAGTAGTGAATATCTAGAAAGGCATGATTTCTTCTTGTGCTCTTACTAGGGCATGTTCCAATTGGTCTTTCATGTGACTTCCTAAAACATTAACGCCCTTAGGATGCCAATCGTGTATGTGGAGGTGCTCCCAGTTACACTAGTGTGTGCATGAATATAATTAATTCAATGGAAAGAATTCATACGGCTGTTAGATGAAGTGACAAACACCAGTGTTTGTTCTTCCAACTGTATTCATTCAGCTTGTTCTACAGCAGCTGACTTAAACTGTTAATTCAAAAAAAGTCTTTTAAATGTTGAATAGAAATGTAGCCTGTCAATGTCTTTGATTTTCACTTAATCGCTTTCTATTTTTGCCTATTTACGTCCTCTATGACAGTTTCAATTTCCTGATCTTCCATTCTGTTCCATAATCTGTTATCTTAATCTGCTCCTTTTCTACTGTTCCTTTTTCTTATGTTCTTTGTAACCTATTATTACTATTATAGCTACTTATCATTGAATGACGTGTGTTGGAAGGGATATTAGAGATCATCTAGTTCCAATCTCCCTGGCATGGGCAGGGACACCAGCCTCTAGGCTAGGTTGCTCTGAACTCAGTCCAGCCTGACCTTGAGCACTTCTGGGAGTAGAGCATCCAGAGCTTCTCTCCTCAGCCTGTTCTAGTGCCTTGTCATTCTCATAGTGAGGAATTTCTTCCTAATGTATAATTTAAATTGACCCTCTTTAGGTTCAAATCTCTTACCCTTTGCCCTGTAGCAGTGACTCAGCATATTACATATTGCTGGAAAGTCCCCTATCTTTCTCCAAAGCCCAGAAAACACCTGCTCAGTCCCACTACATCAAAATCAGCATAGAAAAATATGTAGTCTTTTTCCAACTACTTAATTTCCACAACTAACCTGTCACCTTCCTCTTTGGGACCAATGTGTTTACATTTGCCTTTATGACTTAAGACAATAAAGACCTCAGGCATGATACAAAACTGGTGTAAATACGGACATGTTATCCCCCAAAACAAATCCAATGCTAAAAATCTGAAGACTTTTTCCTAAAGGGCTTCTCATTCATCCTTGAAGATGCGCATTATCATGCTCTTCGTTTCTGGCCATGGGGCAAGTGATGCACATTTGTTTGGATGCTTAGTTCAGTCAGATCAACTCTACATCAAGTCAGGATATCACATATGCTTCCCAGTGAGGGTCAGTGAGGAGATATTCCTGCTTCTTCCTGTAGCTGTGCCTGAGTGTGTACTTGAATCCCAAGTCATTTCTACACATGCTTGTGATATAATCAGAGAAGACTCCAGGTGTCAGAAACTTGCTTGTTGCATCCTTATCACTCATGAACAGAAGGGTATTTTTCCCCTGGCTGTTGCAGACTCGGTACAGCTCATGTAGACCCCATTAACTTGCCTAGAATCTGCTGACAGGTGCACTGCTTGTTGAGCCAGGGAACATCTTCTTCTCAAAAACGAGTCCCATGTAACCATCTGCAATGGAGGAGCAAGGAGTCAAACAAAGTTACAGTTCTCTCAAGCAGCATCGTCAGTCCTCATGGTGAAGTATATTAGATCCCAGTAACACAGCACTCCCAGACAAAGGTGAATCCAAAACAAGTCAGTGCCTTGACTATAACAGGGCCTCATTACCCAAACCAGCTGATGGCCTCCTTCTGTAATTCTCTTCAATCCTTTCCTTTACTTTTTGGGGGAAGTTGCCCCAGCAAATGGTCTGCTTTGTTAAGGTACAGCTGTGTAAGCTTGGATTTGTGTGCTATGAAATCAGTGAAGATGTGCAAAATAACAGTGGGAGTCTCTTCTGGTTCTCCACCCATGCTCTAGCTCCAGAGCTGTAATTACTCTCAGGCATGTGCCCTTGATCCTAGTCAGATCTACAATATAGGTGTGCTGTGCTTGTCATTTTTCCTTGCCTCTTTGATTTGAGTTGCTGGCTTGGCCTTGGACCTGCCTCATCACAGTTAACCAGCGAGTGATCACTGGGCTGTTTACTAAACCTGGCTACTCCATCCTTCTTCTGCTCTTTTATAGTGGATACTGTGAGATTACACTCTGAGGGTGAGGGCACTGCCCTGCCAGCTGGATTGTCACTCTTTTCTCCCAGCTTGCACTCTCTTGCAAGCAGCCAACTCTGCCTCCTGACAAAACCCCTCAGGGTGTTAGACCCATGTGTGATGCCAGGCAATATTTTATCTGTATGTGCAGTGTCATCCTGCATCCTTCTCTCTATTTTTGTGCCCACACAAGTGCCACCTCTCCACCTTCTGAAGCACAAGGCTTACAGCATAAGGTAGATGTGCAAAGCCACTTATCATACTGTGTGCTGCATCTGGAAGACATCAAGGAGGTATTCCAGATCCCACATGCATTCAGATGTCAGATTTTCATAGCGGAAAGCAGAAGCACAGGGTCTGCTTAGTTTCCCTGAGGTCGTCAGGGAAGCTTTCATCAGGACTGCATGTTGCAGAACACCATTACATGTAACAACTATTTTTTGCTCTGATCAGTACTATTATTGAAAGTATTAGAGGCCAAGGTTTCAAACTGTTCAGAAGCAGAACAAAATACCTGCAGTATGTCATGTACATTACAATTAGAAAAGAAGAATAGACATTCAATGACAGGAAAGCCTCCTCACATGGTATTTTCAACAGCCAACTAGTAGGGATGTGTGTATATATATAGTTCTCTGTACATTTCAGAATTGCCTGTGTGTATTCATATAGGAAAAGCAAAAACTGCTGCTGGAAATAATGGACTCTTAAGAAAAATAATTTCACACTGTGCAGTTTTACCTTAACCATTCAATTTAAATGAACAAATTGGCAGCAATCTGTATTAAATTGATGTTCAATTAATTAATTTATTTATCATCATTTTCAGGTTTTAGTGTCATGAACTGAATGAAGGAATAAGCTCTGTTTTAATATGATCACTAGAAAATCTGGATGTGAAAGTACAGCTACTGCATACATTCTACTCTCTGTATCCTAGGGTTGTGCCTCTGTACACATCAGTGTGGAACAGCAGCCCTAAAAATGGGCTACAAGGAAAGCAGGGTTTTGTACATAGAAACTCAAACTGATAGTCACCCACAGGGGGCAATAACCAAGAGACTGCTAAATTATGGGCTTATGCCTGAAAAATGAAACGCTGAAAATGTAACAGCTATGCATGAGATATAGGAATGTGTGCTTTGCAAGAGAAGATTAAGGCTGAGTGACATCCCAGTGTGTCAGGCATGTGCTTATAGAGCTTGCCTGAATAGAGACGTATTTAATTACTTTCTGAATCAATACCAAGGAGAATGATAAGATTTCAGAGAAACTTTTGAAGACTTGAAGAACTTCAGAAACTAATTATGAAATAAAGTCAACAGTTTATTGATACACATGGCATTTGTTACTTTAAACACATTTAAAATCTGAGTCTTCTTTGAGGTAATAGCCTTATTTTTATTTTTGCGTTTTGAGGTAACCTGTGCTCAAGTATAAGAAAGCCTGCTATTAAATCAAAACATCAAATGTAAACAAATCACCTTTGTTTTGTGATTGATTAAAAAAATATAAGAACGTATTTGAGGCAGTACTGACTACTGGGAAAAAGAAAAGAAAAAAGAAAGAGGAAAAAAAAAAGAGAGACTATTTCCTGAGGGTTGGGTAGATTACATGTAACCATGGGATTGTTCTGAGTGCTACACCTACTGCAAAGGAGGTAGTGTAGTTGTAAGATCAATGCTAAAACGTATCCATGTACATATTGACTGTGAACAAAGTGACTGTAGCCTGGCTGTATGACACCCAGATGCACTTTCCTGTTTGATTTAAAGAGAAATTCCTGTATTTATGGAAATATTAAGGGGAGAAAGACTAGCTTTACTCTGAAATGTATGACCATGAAGCCAAATATCTACAGGCTGTATCAATGAATTTGAGATATCTAATCAGGCAATTAACATTTGCGAAAACCATTGTGTTTTAGAAATGAAAAATCTGATAATTATCCTCCTAAGAACAAGTAGCTTGCCCTGGACAAGTGGCACTATCAGAATGATATTAAAGATTTTATATCTGGATTGTGGACCCTAACAGCAGATGGTCTTCTGTGACATTCTGATTTCATGTCACCATAGTGTTAAGAGTTTTCAAAATGTTGTTTTCACAAACATTAAAAATATTAATAATTTATTTGTAGTAAGTGAAATACGTTTCCTACTGAATTTATTCTAACATCGTTAATCAATTTCTTAAGATGTAGTTTGTTCTGGCTGTGAGTCAGATTATGTGGACTAGAAGCAATATTCTCACCCATCTTTTTTCTCCAACTATGGAAAGGGCAGTGCAGTGAGAAAAGCAAAGTGACAGGAACGTGCTCTTGGCTCTAGTCCATATGTATGGGGTGGAAACAGCCTGAGATATCGTCCTGGTGATTATTTAGAGTAGGACACAGCAAGGAGACAGATTGTAGATTCTTAATAGTCCATGTTCCAGTCTGGGGCAGCAATGTAACAGTTCTATGCCTGGGGGGAAAGCCACAGTTGAGTATAAAGCCAACGAAGTCTGACTGTCTTGTGTATAACAGATTGGGCAAGCTCATAGTGCAGATTTACACCACAGGCTGTAAGAGTGGAGGAAGACTGAACTGTAATGCTATTCGTTTGTTTAAAACTACAACTCTCTTAAGTGTAAACATGCTAAAATATACATTTTCAGTGTGGGAAACAAATACATGTGTAATCAAGGACAATTAGATGAGCTGCAAAAATTGTCATGGAGTAGAATGTGGTTTTCACCTTTAGACACCTGACTACGGAATCAGTCTAATTCTATTTCTGCTCTTGAGAATCTTGCTGTTTATCTTTCTGCAACTTCAAAAGAGAAGTAGAACCAACTTATCTCTCAGGACTGTCTTCTGAATAGCCAGTAGAGCTCTACGGAACAAGAAGAGGGAGAGTTAAAATCTGTGGGTTATTTCTTGGCAACCAAAACAAGGAAGCTCATAGCAAGAGACATGAGATTGCCTATATCTATTCCATCTTAGTTTCTAGACTAAAAGTAGCTTCTGCCTTTGGAGTCTCCTTGAATTAACAGTTTTAGGAAAACCTTTCTGCAAACTAGAAGGTTTGCACATTAAAAAATGTTTTAAGTGGGGGAAAGGGATAGCTATTTTATGTTATATTTAGTTATATCCTTTCTGGATATTCTGAGTTTTTTTTTTTTTTTTTCCCTGAAATTCCTTCATTTCTTCAAGTTTTTCACATAATTTATGCCTATGTTGACTTAGAACAAGTATTTCCATATTTGAACTCACCATCCAGATGAAGTTCAAGTCTCCCATTCCACATCCAGATGCATCCCAGAAGTCAAATATTCTACAAAACACTACTGGTACCTCAGAATACCTTGAGTTGGCTTATTTACTTCAATTTTTCATTCTTTTTTACACACTTTCCGCTTTCTGCAGTGACTTTCCCTGAAGGCTTCTGAGAGCGTTTTCTTTAACATGATGTTTCTGTCTATTCCTGCAGCATCTGGAATATCAAACAAACATGTTACATTGCATGTCTTAGCAATATTACTTTCAGGACCCAAACCCCACACTTTCCACCTGTTCCTGACAATTTAGTTCCTGTGTTTACCAACAATCCTGTCACTTCTCTTAACACGCCTCTTACACAGATCTAAATCCAGATGGCAATCCTGTGCATTTCTATCATTCTCCTTTGTCATCTTTGTCATGATTTCTAATGAAGGCCAAACTTCTTATAAGAAATGAGAAAATGGGACAAATTATATCCAAGCCCTGTTAGCAGCTGCTAGTATTCAAGAAGACAGCTGCAAAACAAGCAGAATCAGCTAGAAGTAGGGAAGACCACGTGAACTGAAGGAGCAACCAATTTTTTCCTCAGTATTTATCACTGAAAATTTTTGTCTTTCTGCCTCTTTTGCCTCTTTTCTCTTTCCCATAGAAACATCTGCCCTTCTCTGCACCCTTCTGAGCCTATATTCTATTTCTACTCTTACCCTCCTCTTCCTTCACATAGTAAGTTCATTTCTCTACTTATTGCTATTGGATTTTATGCCTTGTCTCTGGGTACACAGATTTATTTCTGCTTTGATAAAATCTGCCCCACTTGTTCTAAGATTATCTGTCAGTCCTGAATTGTTAGAACAGTATTTCTACTCTTTCATTTCATCGAATTTCCACAAGTGGTATCTATAATCTTCAGAACAAATCATCTACATGATCTATCAGGTGACACCCAATATTAAATGCTACCAAAGAATAGCACACCTTTGGCGTGTGCTGAGTGCAGACATCTGGTCTCTGCTCCCTCTGTTTATGGCATTATCTCCTTACTAGCTGATATTGTTTTCTTTTTTATGTAACCTGGAGAAAAAAAAAAAAGGAAGAAAATTATGGAAATCTTTGTTATTAAAGCACTCCTTCACATGGCTGTAAAACTTCCTGCCTAGGTCAAGATTTTATTTTATTTTATTTTAACTTTTTGAGCAATACAGACCATTAGCTAAGATCAGATAATTCTCTCAGCAACTACTCTTCTTTCCTACCATGAAACACAGACTCAATAGACCCCAGCCAAGATCTGGCATCCTGTCCTCCAGGTAGTCAATTTCCTTAGCTCCAGGAAAAGTGACACTCCATTCTCATCCTGGCTAAGATATCCAAATGCTATTTTATTTTAAGTTCTATCCCAACCCCTTCTGTCCCCCCACTGATTCATGGCAAGCTTTTCCCTTTATTTAGGCTGTTGGCTGTTAGATCCCATCAGTCTCTAATGATAGCCAGAATTTCTATTTACTGTCTTAAGAGCTGTAACTAAACTTGACAAAGATTTTGTCAGAATCTGACAGGCAAAAATATTGCAAACTGCAACCAGTATAAACATCCAAGGCTTTATCTGAAGTATATAAACCAGCCCACTCTCTTACTGTTTGGCAGTTTCACCTTTGATTTTTAACACCTATGATAATACCTGGGATGTCATCTGGGGTGAATTTAATCTGTGAATTGGTGATTCACCCTCTGCAGGATGATCCATTCTCCACCAGGTTAGCTGGCCACTTGAGATGTCTGCTGATGGGTACTCCAACAGATGCCCCACTTCCCTAGGGGATTGTGGACTATTAAAAAATTCTGAGAAAAGGCCATCATGTTTATTTTGTGCTGGACTCTGCCCAATTGTCAGGTATTACATTCCAACACATTAAACCATGGACTACGGTTAAAGAAAGCTATAAATTAGAAATCATATATCATTTTCTGGTCAGATTTATAAGTTATAAAAGGGAAGATACTTAATGTCATTAAGGTCAACGTGAAAAGGATTTTCCTATGAGACAAAGATGCTGGAATAATTTATTTAGTAGAGTAATTTCAGAAGATTATGACAACTGGATGATTTTGGCACCTGACTTCTTAGTCACATCAGGGTTCTGGAACTTTAATAGTAATCCTTTTTCTATTACATTGGTTATTTCTGTAAGTTAATATATGAATAGAGATTCCTCTTTTTACTAGTGATGTGATTTCTGTATTGCATGCATTTCCAACCAGTTTTAATGAATACACTTGACTGTTGGCAGCTGTAGGTGTTGAGATGGATGTGTGGTTGATAATTCTTTTTTCATAGTTATAATTTCAGTGGCCGTGAGTGCATGTGGTAGTTCTCCTAGGTGTTGTAGTTTCCACTCTTAGAATCCAGGGAGAAAGTGCCCTGTGACTGCAATCCAATTGTATCTGTTTTAGAAGAAGAGAAATGAAATAAAAATCACAGAAACTACGTGTTTCAAGTTACAAAGTTGGGATCAGAGCTTGGATTTCACAGCTGGCTGATTTAAACAAGCTCAGCAATAAGAGACTGTTTGTTTAGCAAGATTGCAAGAGCTTTTTTGCTGATTTGAGGAAGGGCAGAAGGTCCCACTCTTCTGTTCTTCAGTTGCAGGGAACAAGAGACCGTGCCAGTATGCCAGTTCTAGCCCTGACTGGCAGAAAGTGTGACATGAATGTGGAGACAGAACACAGCTGCATAAATATGTGTCAAAGTTTTCTTTAACACTCAGTTGGCTGTCTTTAAAAATTCAGCATTATAAATGCTAATAAAGTACCAGTTCTCTGATGTATGATACGTATCTTGTAACCTAAACCCCATAGATAACAGCACAGTTTAACTGGAAATAATATTGGTTTTCCATTTTATAATCTTCTTGTCAAATGTAATTTGGTAATGTTGAGGTTCAAATGGCAATTCCTCTTCTAGATATATCTCTTCACCTTCATGACCTCTTGTTCTTTGGCCTGCTCTGGCACAGCTGAGGCGTTGCAGTTGTCCAGTGTCAGAAAGCTGCTGTGGTAAATTCTGTGCAAACAGCTACTGTTAGGTTTCAGCCTGTTCTTAGAGTTCATCTGGAGTAAGTGACATGGGATGCAACAGAGTCTGGGTTCAGTAGCACTGGAGGGCTCTGTCTTTGCCATGAGACATCACAGATGTGAGACAAGAATAGGATGGGAGTACAGCGGGATGGGGCTGATGTTCTAAGTAATTTGAAGTCAGTGCTGTAAGTGATTCAAGCTACGTTGTACCTTTCACTGCCTCTCCTGTAAGAACAGTAAAATTAATTCATGACATTTTAGTTAATGTTAGGACTATAATTATTTGATTAAAATTACAATGATTTCATAAGCATAGCAATGAGAATGGGAATTAGCATAATGAAAAGAAGCTTAACAGATGAAAATAATAACAAAAATAAAAACTGTACATGTAAAGAGACATAGTAAAGATTTTTTATAATGAAAGTCAAATTAAAAAGTAATTGAGTTTCAGGAAGTCTGAATGTGATAAGAAGGATTTTTACATTGAAACGTGTGTTTCCATTAACAGTCAGCATTCGTAATCACACATGGCCGTTTATGCGCATATGAGTTCAGGACAAGATTCACACTCCTAATTTAAAATCAGCTAAACTATCCAGAGAGCTTTCATATTGCAATTTTGTTTTCAGAATTGGCAGGAAAAAAAATTCTGGCCGGGATTTTCACAGATGTGTTTAGCTCCAGGGGATGCCCTTGTAAAATGTCAGCCAATGGCAACGTGATAAACTCCAGATGAGGGTTTATGTTAACTAAAGAAGGGTGTAACTTTTAGAGACCATTGATGGAAGTGCTAACAGTGAATGTAAACAAATTATGTGGATCTTTGCTAAAGGCTCTTTCCATACATGATGACTTTCCCCATTTATTTTCCTGGCAGAAAAAAACAAACAACCTCCATCCTTATTTGATATGCAGCATAGTTGGTTTATAGTACAAGACTATAAAATCATACACACATATATGGAATTGAAAAGCTACATTTTTGCTGTCTAAAAGAAACACTTTATTCACACTTTTCTGTAAAACATGCCAGCAACAGCAAGGCACGATAAGATTTCATATATTCCCTCTTGTCCTGCAGAGGACACGTTGATGTCCTTCTTCTTCACATATAATATCATTGTAATCTTTATAATTGACTGATGTCGTAGCTGGCATAGCAGATAAAAATAACTTCCCACAGAACTTTGGAAGAGAAAGAGGTATTACCACCACACTGGGAAAAATATTATGTAGGAAAATCTGAACAATTTATTTCTGTCATAAGATGGAACAATAGTTTATGAAAGAATGGGCCTTCATGAAATAGAGTTTACAGATTATTGGAAACAAATGCTTACTAAAATTTAAGTCACACTTCCTTTTTTATTTATTTTTGGTTGTATCTTGCAATTACTTTCATTTTGTTTTCTTTCTTGTTAATAGCTAAGAATGTGATTATCCCTCAGAGAAAATCTTTCAAGCAAACTGCATAAAAGCTCTCCTGAGACAGTAGTGTCTTTGAACTATTGTATGAATTTCTTAATGTACTTCTGTATCAATAGAGAAGGATAGAAGTGTGTGGTCAGAGAGGCCAGAGTTGTTTACAAAGACTCTTTGGGGACTAATAAGCAAACTGTTCACTAATATAAATCAAGAGTTAGTAAATTAAAAAATAAAATCTCATTCACAGGAATGAAGAAATCACCAGACATCAATGGAATTACATTTGGTGCACTTATGTATTATTCAATAGACTACAGGGAATGTAGTAATTGATTCTGAAGAGAATGAGATTTGTCCAGATGAATCTTTTAAAGGTATTCTAAGTGTTTTTCACCCCATTGGTATCTCCATCTGCAGAGGTATGATCAGAAAAAAAGAATCAAATACACCTTATAATTCCAGAGACAAGTGAAAATAAAGCCAGTTAAATAACGTAGAAATATTGTAATCTAACATGTAAATAGTTTTCAAAATAATCCCACTTCTGAACCAACATCTTTACAAAGTCAATGAGTTTGTCCACTCAAGTGTAATAATTCCAGCTTACTAATTATGAAGTAAATACTGTTGTCCCCTGAACAGCAAGTATAATCAGAGGAGATATAGCCTCAGGTTGGTACTGCACAG
Organism: Odontophorus gujanensis; assembly: GCA_013399175.1. NCBI lineage: Eukaryota > Metazoa > Chordata > Aves > Galliformes > Odontophoridae > Odontophorus > Odontophorus gujanensis. The sequence goes on along the minus strand of VXAB01009421.1, from coordinate 40,800 downwards.
TCATCATAGTTTTAACTCACAGTATGCACATACATATAATCATGCTAAATACACTTATGCTGTCCATTGTATTCATATATTAAATTTTGATGCTTGAGGTCTTAAATGTTTAAAAAAATAAAGAAGAATAAAACTCAAGAAAAACAATGAATGTGAAAATATGGTTATGTGCCTTAGGACAAGTTTAAGGTTTTTAATAGGTAATGATTATTAAATCACTTTTCTACCCTCTTTATCTTGTCTCCTGGATAGCCTGTCTTTGGAGAAAGTGCTATTTTATTACTTTGAAAGATAGTGCAAGTGAGACAGGATTCCCTGAGATCTCTATGATGTTTTACTATGTCAGACAAACATCCTTTCTTCATTTGTCCCATTTGGATCCTCTCTGGCTTTTATCTTCCAGTTTCCTGTCCTGGCACAGTCCTGGTCTCACCAAAGTGTGCACATCAGGATCCCTTCTTCTGCCAAGCTCCAGGATGGTGATGGATATCCAGCACTGAGTCCACTTTTCTGTAAGTCATACCTTCAGGAGTAGAGACAGGCCTCTTTACAGTGAGCACGAATCCCCTCTCAAGCAGGATGCCCCTATTCTGCTGTACCCTTCTATTGGACTTCAGGCAGATATTGTATCTCCCAGTCAGTCTACCTCTGCCTTCATTAAGTTGCTGGGCAGGATTCTGCAGCACGTTGGCTAGGGTGCTTGTTCACTGAGCTTAGAAGTTACCTAACTGACTCAGCTCAGGTTTCACATATTTTGCAGCCTGACAGTAACACCAGACATATGAGAAATAAAGTCCAAGAGCTTTCTGCCGTCATCCTCCCTCTTAGCTTTTAACAATGACCCTTGCCAACTGTTACAGGAGCTAAGAGACTCTGGGTGTATAAATATTTACAGTCTGACAAACCTTAAAAATAACTTGAACCTAAAAATTGTCTCGAGTCTTATCTGATTTACAGATATGAGTGCAAACTATCCCTTACTCTTAGCTAATAAAAAGCTCCAGCAATTGCATCACAATGAGCCGCTGTGAACTTTAACTATTTGAGGGAGAAACGAAGCTCTATTAGCAATGAGTAAGGTGATCTTTATCTGCACAAAAACATGTAGTTAATCTGCACAGCAGCAGCTATGTAATCTTTTAGGAAATATAACTTCAACTTAACCAGAGGTTAATTCTACCTAGGGTTTTATAATCCAGGATGCCATTCTGGCATCCTTTGCTTACGTAATTGGGCCTCTTGTCTTAGCAGCAGTTACAGTAGGACAGTGTCAAACTCAAAGCCAATGGCTCCTTGGGTGATGTGCCTGATAAAGCTCAAAACACGTCTACTGTAACAGCTTGCAGCTGATGAAGATTTGATCTACAGAGGGCAACAGAAGGCCATTTAGGGCTTGTTTGAATGTGGTGATTCAGTGAGGTGTACAGGTCACTGAATATGTTAAATTCTAACAAACTGAACAGGAAAATTGACTCAGTTTAAGCATAGCAAAGAAAATCGTTCTTTTATGTGTTATTTAAATGAAGTAGAGCTTTCTGAGGAGTTTAATGTGGAGAAAAATAGCCCCAAATAATTGACTATTTTCATTTGTTTAATTCTATGCAAAGGTTCTTTGAGATCAGTAATGGTTGAGGAAGCTGCAGGTACTACTTCAGTACGAGTAGATGCATGTTAGTTTTCTTTACAATGGGTAGATGACAATGGTAGGAGAGATTTTTTGTCTTTTTTTTTTCCCTGGAACCTAGTTTTACTTTTCTACTGTAAACAATGTGCAAGGAATCTACTTTGATAAATGCTTACTTTTCTTCATGACAAACATTGACTCACCTTTCTGTAGATGTCAGATGACAATAACAAGGCTTTTACAATAAGCCTGTAAGAATGAAAACAATTTAAACACACCCTTGTCAAGGTTAAGATAAGCTTTTAAGGAAAAAAAAAAAAAGTTGAATTTCTGTATGTATATCGGTAACATCAAACTCGTTGCTGACCCTTCTGACAGTTAGAAAATCAGAACACTACTGCAAATTTCAGTCTGAAAGAAGCCTCTATAAATGAACTCCACTTCATTTCACTGATACCAGTCCCAAGTCATGTTGTCTGAATTCTAATGCAGCTCAGGATCAGGAAACAAGATCTGTAAGAGTGATGTGATTTTGTTAGGCTACATTTAGGTTGGTGAACCTAAATTTATAATTTGTTTGTAACCAGTCTGAGCTCCATGTAGGAGCTGTGACCTTTAGTCCTCTGGGCCTCTCTGTCATGTTAGTTGAACGAATAGTACAAGAATGACTGCATTCTCAAGTGACCATACACAAACTTCAAAATATTTGTAATCGACTCTTTGAGAGCTATTTAGAAGAATAGAAAAAGGTAAATAACTTGTGTATCTGGCTGGGATAGTCAGAAAGTGACCTCTCTAAAACACATTTTTGTCTGTCGGGAAAAAAAACATAGCAAAATACAACAAACAAACAGAAAGTTCCAACTAGTGAAATAGTGCTATAGCAAAACATAAATCCAGGAGATGTTTTCTTGCTAAGTCTGAACTGAAGCACATTAACTCATAGGCTACTTTAGCACCTTATACCTTCTTATTTGGTGAAAAGTAAACTACTTTACCAAGGTGTAATTTCTGACCTGTTTTCCCATCCAGCTAACACAAAGTGAGGTTCGCTGGCTTCGCACATAGTGCGCTATTTCAAAAACATCAGGAAACCATCACCTGTGTTGCTCTTTGCTCTGCTTAGGTTTCTTCATGTTTAATCTAAGAGAGAAGAAATAGAAAAGCCATTGAAATGTTATTTTTACAGTACAGCACTGCAGGGGTTTCCACTTAAAATCGATAATAAAACCTGAATTGGCATTTACGAAAAGTAAATTATATCTTAAACTACAGTCCTGAGATTCATGGGCAATGAAATCAAAGTAAGAGACACTATCAAAGTATTCTTCTGGTAATTAATATCCACTTCTATTTTTCCTTTGTAATTTCACTCTGTTCTTTCTTTCCCTACTACTTAAACTTCAGAAAAACATAGATGTTACAGTCTTAAAATGAAAATATTATAATTCTACAGTGAAAAAAAGTTTCCAGCAGTAGCTTCAAAAATATTTATTGTTCTCTATATTTATCATTAGCAGAAACATTTATTATCATGTTTGAACATCTTTTTTTTTTTTAATCACACTTGTTAAATGTCAAGATATATATCATTCATCTCGTCTTCGTAATGACAGTATTATCAGGTATTCCTTTTCTGGCAAAAGACTGAAGATGATATGTGAAGGCTTAGAGATATTAAAATAAAGGTTTAGAAATTATAGGCTTGATATATGCCTTTGCCTGAAGTGTCTATAGTACTTCAGTATATAGCTATAATTTTTAAAAAGAAACTATAATAACCCTCTGGAGCTCAGACAGGACTCACCACAGTCAATCAAGCATAGACTTGTGTAACCACACATAAAAATAAAAACTGATGTATTCCCAGTGATGCTCGTGCTGAATATTTTTTTTGTGTGTCCTCACTTGTATGTTTTTTATTTTTCTGTTTTTTCTGGACACAAATTGGAAAGCTAATAGTCTACTTCTGCTGGAAAGAAAGACAAGAGAAAACAGGCGAATTAGGCAAAGAAAGATGCACTGTTTTCCTTCTGCAGTCAGAAAGCAACTGCTTAGACACTGCAAAGAGTCAAGAGGCATTATTAGCAAAGGCTTGAGCAAACAGTGATTCCCAGAAGCCTCTCTGCAACCTGCTTTATGCCAAAACATGTCATCACCTAACATGGTCAGCAGGGTCTCATGGACTGAGATTTCTGCAAGACACATAAAGGGATGATATTTCTGCCAAATGTTCATGACAAATGGGAGCATTTCAAGGTGAGAATTTAGCTACTGGTTCACGTCTCTTTGAAGAAACCAATAAACAGTGTGGGTGCTACAGTGACTACAAGAAAAAGTACAGGTAACTTCTGAGAACAGAGGAAAGAGGGAGTAATTAAATGTATTAAGATTTTTGACTGGGATTGTACAGAACTTTTGAAGTGTATCTTGGATATGTTAACTTCTTGGTTTACTAAGTGCATAAAAGTAAATGGTTGTTCATAACCAGTCTACTCAGTTGTTTATTGGACGTATTACCATTCACTTTACAGTAGTTTTGCAGAAGAGAAGTAAATGCTGTTGTATTTTTATTGTTGAGATGGCCTCCCAGCATGCAAGGGACAGCAAGGAAGAAGGAATCAAAGTGTGCAGCGAGCAAGTAAAATGAGAATGATATTTGTTATTTAATAACTTCATCAGTATTAGGAAGTCTGAGATTGAAAGCCAAGGAGCAAGGACAGGGCTTGGAGTAACAAATATAATTCAAAGGAAAGGAATGACAAGATGGCAGAAAGGAGCAATAGATTCTTTTGACAACTCTTTCTTACCTACTTGATGCCTCAGAAGTATCTGTGCTGCTGTCCAGTTGTCTGGTGGAAAGAGTCCATGGCATGGAACTAAGGGAAGAGACCTGTAACTCTTCTTTTGCATATCAAATGGCTGTAGATAGGTCTTTAAGAGCAGTAATGAAACAAGGTAGCTTGCTGACTGACAAAACAGAAAGGAGATGTTAATAAAGGTGGAAAAAAACGAGCCACCTTCTTTTTTTTTTTTTAAGTGAGGTACGTATATAATTGGATAGATTTTGTATATGCATATATACATATGGACATCAATATGTATGAACATAACTTTTATGCAATTAGCTGGGCAGTTTCTTAGCATAAGATACAATGAATGGTAAGATTTCAGGGGGGAATCCCACTGTTAAATTCATGGAATAAATAAATCCGTATAGCAGAAACCCTTAATGGAATACATTGCATTCTTACTATATTTTCAAATTATGTAGAAGGATGCAAATAAGCAAGCAAACTAAACAAAACAAAAAAGCCATGAGCACTCAGGATATCAGGAATTCAGCAGAGAGTACAAAACAAGAACTTTACCACAGTGATGACGATTTTTTTTGCCCATAGATTGTGTCGAATTAATGTGTCGTGTGTCACCAGGTAGGCATGTGAATCATCCTAAAAACTACAGTCTGACTCCTGCAGTCTATGAAAGCATGGACATATTTGCTTGACAAGATACGCAGAACACTCTCTATCCTTTTTTCCCTTTGCTATGATATTAGAAATATACATGTCTGCAAGCATCCACATGTAAGTCATAACATTTGCTAAACACAGCTACAGAGCATTAGGCCTGAACTACTGCCCTGAAGTTGACACACAGATTGAGTAGGATTCTTGACAATGGTTTTGGTTAAGATCAAAATTACTTCCATCATTTATTTCTCAGTGTGTAAAAACAGAAGGGATTTTATTTCTGTTGCAGTTTTTCAATACTGAATCAAATAGACTGTACTGCCTACCTGTTTGCTCAAGGGGAGAAGTCAAAGATATGGCGTTGTCCACAAGAAAAACAATAGATACAATATTTATATGAGTCAGTCCATACTGGGGAGGAATGGAAAATGTAAAGTAATTGCTTTGTCAGGTTCCATCTTTGTCCTGGTTGACTGCACAATCCTTGGTGTTTGTCTAACAGCAATATGAGAATTGTAGTGCAAATTAACGACAAACCTAAAATCATATGTTGGAGGTAAGTATCACATGGTCTTTATTTCATCTTTAAAATGTATGTGACAGTACACAATAAACATATACATATATGTATTCTTATTTAAAACTGTTGGTAGTGCATATAATATAGATGACGTTTAAAAACCACAGTATGAACTTACCCAGAGACATCAATGAGATGTATTATGAATCTGCTGGGTCATTAAATGTCCTTGGAAAGCATGCATTGCTTATATATTTCACCTGGCTGGTGTTCTTTGCAAGTAATAGATCTCAGCTGTGCTCATAAGATTTTGCAATCAGAGAGCAGTTGTCTCCACAACCAGTAGGTACCACGTTTGGCAATCTCACTTGAAAATCCTGCAGCTCAGTCAGTATTGGAGTAGACTACCTCAGGTTCCAATGATGAAGTAGAAGGTATTGCATTGCCTGTCTATATTGTGCTGTAAATGAAGAAATTCAGTTGTCAGCATTAACTATAATGATACAGTCTATTATTGAAACATATGTAATTATATATATTAATATAATATATATTGATATATTATTTTATTATTTATTATTATTCAATATGTAATTAAGATATAAATATATGTTATGCAATTATAATGTATTTATATATTACAGTTATATATATAATTACTATACTGAATAATTGCTGTATTTTCAACTAACTGAGAAGAACAAATATTGCTGAAAATACTATTGTGTTGAAATGAAAATGTTGTTGTTTAGAGGCGCTCATCTCTGTAGCTGCATGTTTTAAGTCAGTGTATAATAACAGTCTTATCAAACCTCTCCCTTTTGTGATATAAATATGACATCCATAACTACCTGTAAATCAGACAGTACCTCAAATCCTGTAAACAATAATTAATTCTCAAACTTTTGGGAAAATCTGAGTCATGAGTGAATTTAAAAAAAAAAGCTTTAAAATAGCAATGCAATCAAAATCTGCCAATAATGTTTTACAGGCTATTCAAGGAATCCTTGACCATCCCCTGGTAACTTTATGTATTGATTTTTCCCTGAAATATCAGAGATATTCTGAAACAAACTGCAGCTGCATGACTTACTGGGAGTAGGGGGTAAGGCCTAAATGTGCTTTCAGTTCTCAAAGAGACTGTACTCCTCAGATGCCATACTGAAATAGTATTATTTCTTCAGCTAATATAAATATGAGTTGAGAGGTATTAGATTCAAACACCATGTCAGTCCTTCACACTGGTAAACTCTTATCAGCTGGAATCATGACAGTTATTCAGTTCTTTTACGCTGAAGTTTTAATGGCTGGAATTGGGCAAAATTTGGAGAGAGTGAATAGTTATTGTTAAAAATGTGAATGGAAAAAAATACTTTTGGTAAAAAAAAAAAAAAGAAAGGGCTTAATCTTAAATTCTTATTTGAAATCATCATCTAATTCTGAGTAGAAAACAATATGAAATTGAATTTTATTACTCAGTCTGTCCACAGAGATTAGCTTGTTTTACCTTAATTTTCGTGTCAGTAATGTTTCAACTAATTTTTTTTCCTACTCCTGAAACAGGGCTATGTATTAAAAGACCACAACAGCCTCACAGGGGCATTTTATAAGACTAACATAACAATCTTAATTTACTTTTAATAAACTCAGTCTAACTGGTTTTATTTTTTGTCATATTATACAGCTATATCAAATATTTCTGCCCCTAATATTTCAGTTGTCCTGGTGGAACAAGAATGAAATACAACATGAGATTCCAGTGACTCCATTCTCAGTAACAGAATGTGCAGTACTTAGGAAACAGCAGCATAACACACTGGAAATACATTCTGAATGGTGAAAGGGGTGGAAAAATATCATTAATAGGTAAGTACATATATATTTATAGGAAATCTGAACTGACATAAGTGTGACATAACAGATAAAATAACAGAATGTGATGACAAGATGAGCACGTTAAGTATGATGTGGATTAGCGTATGTTTTAAGTTCACTCTTTTAACAGCTTGTCTCAATGTTACTTGGTAAATAGTAATTAAAAAATAATAATCATCCAACTTCAACATGCTTTATAGTTGCCAAAATATTTCTGTTACTTTCATTGGGGTTTCTAGGCAGTACTTCAGATTGTGGTCTGAAAACCACTTTAAGAATGAAAGGTATTGCTTTGGAGCAGAGGAGAGTGCTACAGAGCTAAGTGTGAACCTGCAATAGAAACAGACAAATGAGTTATGGTGATAACAGTACAAGGAAATATATATCTTATTCCTATTCTTTTAACAGAAGTGCCAGTATGGGTTTGCCAGGTACAATAAACAGATTTATTTATCTCTCCCAGATGCTTAAGAGATCATAAACACGTTTTCTTACATGCTTAGACAGAAAAATATACTGAAATCTGTCTCAACACTACATTTAACTAGCTGCTCTAATAATTCAGTGAGCTCTTCACAGCCAGTGTAAGATGTCTGCGACTTGTCAGCCATCACTAGTTGTAATCTACTGTATATGGAATAGTTTAAGGATCCATATTCAGACATTACCCACTACTCTTTAGCTTCAAAGGGTTGCCAGACTGGTGAGCCATTCAGAAGACTTCTGAGGAGTGACCTAGAAGGATGACTATAATACTTTGTAAGGGTTTCTTCCCTGCTCTCTCAGCTACAGCACTTCACAAGCCACATGAAATTATAGTGCAAAAGGAGGAAAAATTACATAAAAATATTCTACTGTTGTGAGTAACCAGTACCAGTAAGTCAGGTCAGATAAGATAATTGTCCCTTTCCCAAATCTACCAGATAGTTTCGTGCTATCCCTTCTCTGTTGCTCTTCCTCCAGGGTCAGTTGTGTTTTCTCTGTCTATGTCTGACATCTGGCTCAGGCTTGTGACTCTGTAAATGATTTCCAAGTAAACATTTATACAAAATCAAGAATAGTGTTAAACCATGTAAATGTTTAAGATAAGCATTTCCTCTTTACAACAAAATAGAGTTGTGTTAAACCTTTAAAATGTGAAAAGGAAGCAGCAGTGGACTACAGCCCTATTTAAGACTAAGGGGTGTCTACTGTTTTGTTATACTTGCTGAAAATATATAATGCAAGGTGTAGATAGAAATGACTTCTTTCTGCATTGTCCTAACATGTCTTAATGGTTTTTGAGAATACCTCTGTATTTTTCTGTCACTGTTGCAAACTGACAGACTCTGCTCCTGGAAGGAAGGTGGAAGCCAAAACAATGTCTGCCAGCTGGTTCACAAAGATGCTGCAGTGTCAGCACATTAGGGAGCCAAAGGGCCAGATGGTGAGAAAGACCAGACCTTTGAGTGGATTCCCATTCTCAGAGCTGCTATCACCTATGGTTGTAGTTGGGCCAAGCCAGCCCGTTTCTGTCCATTTTTCCAAGTGGAATTAGTCTCCCTGTAACTACCACTTGGATGTAAAAATGAATGATGAACTACTAAAATTTACAAAGTGAAATCTCAGTGTTTCTCCCTAACACTGCTAGATGCAGCAGCTTCACATATTGATCCCACTCAAGCAATATTTCAGCTTGTTGTTTATAACTGTTCTGTTTTCCCTATTTCCTTTCCAGTGCAGCTGTATGTAAAGCTACTTCTAATGAGCTTAGTACCCACCTGCTTCTCATTGTTTTCGACAATAAAACCTTGCTCTGGATGAAAGAGTATGTAAAGATGTAATTAGAGCTTTTCCTGCAAATTTTGAAGCTGAGTTCCCACCCCACTCCCATAATAGTCTGCATACTCATCATAATAGCAGATACGAATCATATCATCAGCCAGCTCCACTAAGAGCAAAACTCCTAAAAGGAACACAATTTCCTATTACTACAGGAAACAATTGAAGGCATTAAATAATTAAAGTTACGACCTATATGCATAGAATACTTTATCCATTTCTCCATACTAACGTATATTCCATGTGCTAAGAACAGTCCTCAAAAATGTTTTCACTTTAAAACATCTTGTATTTGTCCTCCTGTGGTTATGCCTCTATAATAGCAATATCTCTTGTATAAGTATTATTATATCTCTATTTTGAGAAGAGCACAGTAACCTGAACCTGTGGCAATAGAACAAGTCAGCAACTCCCCTGAGCTGCACCCAAACAACTCCCATCACCTCATAACATATTTTGCATTTTGTAAACTTGTTTAACTCCTCCTTAAGAACAAATAGCATTTTTTGGCCTTCAGTTTTCTTATTTGGAACTCCCTCTCTGACAGTTGGAAAACTTCTGTAATTTTGGCCTGTGTTTGGTCAAAGCCATTTTAAGCAAAAATTCTACTTGAAAAGTAATATTATTAGTTAAGAATGAGTGGACAGTTAATCTGTAGTGACTTAAAGAAAGAGGAGAAAAAAAGTCTATAAAAGAAAGGAAATAAAATTTGTCCATGTTTACCAGATGGTCAAATAACTAATCTATCTATCAACTGATTTCATTATCTAGTTACAAATTTAGAGTATGCTGGAACTGGAGAACCTTAGAAATGAGAACAGTATATCCAACAATAAATCTGATTCAAGTCCATTTGTGTTAAACCATATCCTTGCAGAAACATGCAAAATCAAAACTATTATTTCTGAGACTGCATTTTCATCAGTAGTATCAGTGTTATTTTCCAATGGACCTCAATCCAGGACTTGGAAATGATTTAGAGCTGCCATTTTCTTTTCCACTCAAGATCTCCAGCAGAACTGTTCCAGTTTACCAAGCAACTGTAGAATCTGTTATGCACAGAGATGTGTGTTTTAAAGAGATGTACCTATAGAGAATAAAAATACTTAAGAAATAACTTAGTTTTAAAGGTAGAAGAACCAGATAAAGTTACAGATTTACAGATCAGGAAAAATAAAAATAAAAAAAAAGTAGAAACAAATTGAAATACGGAACTTGTCCATTCTGAAGGGAAAACCACTCATCAAAGAGCAAAACTGGGGTTGATGGGTTATAGAGTTTATACAAAAGTGATGGCTTTTGTTAATGAGGAAGAAACTTAAAAATCTTATCTCAGATTGATTTTGCTTTATTCCGTATCTCAAAGTTTCTTAAAAATTAAACTGGACTGTGTGTACTTAGCAGTTTTCAATAGGCTTTCTTGCTTCTAGTAGAAAATTTGCCATCAATGTGTATGCATATAGAATGAAGTGGGGGGAAGGAGAGGTTGGGAAAGCAGCTAAAACTTCCCAAGTAATTTGTTAAGCATCAGATAAATAGTTTGCTAAGCTATGCAACTGAACTTCTTTTTTGATTTGAGATTCAAATGAACTCATAAATATTGAAGTTATAAGCTTAAGGAAATTGTATTATTTGATGCGTGGCCTATTTCTAGGAATTAGTCTAATAGAGAAATCATGGCTAAAGTACTACCACTTTTTTTACAGCTGTGCTGCTATTCTGCTGATGCCTCAGTGAGTTTCTTATTAACAGGCCCATCTAGTGATAATGTGCAGAAGCAACAGTCTTCAACCTCTAGCATTCTACAGCCGTGGTCTAGTGCATGTATTAAGTTGGCATGAAGGTCGCTTTACAAAATGAAGGCGATTCTGCTTTTCAATGACCAGCTTTTAGGAGATGTGTCACAGATTACAACACTGTTGAGAGTGAAATCTGATTAAAGACATCAATATTTCCCTATTTTATAGCATTTATAGGGAGACAATATCATCAGTTCTATGTTAAAAGTTTGACTGCGTCTTTGACTCCAACTTTGGATTGTGTCTGCTCCTTAGCAAGTGCTTTTTCACTCTGTTGCTGATAATTAGAATTAACGTTGCACTGCAGCAAATGTGGAGTCTCTTTAACATACATTTTATAATGGACCTGAAAAACAACCTTTAGTGTATTATAGCCTGTAGTAAATACAACTACCACAGGAACTGCAACTGACATAAACTTAATTCAGTGCGTTCTTTCCCACCCTGAGAATATTAAACACCAACATCCTGTTAACCAACTGTTAACAAAATTATTTTAATGACTTCTAAAACAACCTCTGTTCTGGGAATAGTATCTCAGCTGTCATACAAGATCATAAAACTCAGTTGTATTTAGGCAGGGCATCAAAAGTTGGATTATTCCCTGCAGTATTTTGTTGGCAGTCTAATAATTACCAGGAAAATTTGGACTGTCAAGGGTCTGAACGTAACCCTGAAGCATGGATAACCAGCCAAACGCTCTAGTTTAAGTTCCTCCTCATGTTGAAATTGCTTCCTGCAGCAATGCATATCCCTTGCTGGTCTTTCATCTGAGAGTAAATAATGCTTAGCCAAAGACTGAGAGCATCGTTGAGTCCTGCTAGTATTAGGAGGCTGTGTCACATCACAGTGCAGTGAAGAATATATATGCTTTATATTGATATCATCAGTGTTAAAAACATTATAGTCTTCAGCAATTCATTTCAGTTTTAACTGCATTGCTTTTTTCTCTAACAAATTGTGACATATTTGTAAAAATCATGTTAGATAAATGTAAGGAGGGAATTCACCAAGACAAGTAAGAAAAGAGGGCATACCTATGAACTACCTTTCACACTGCAGGATGATGTATTTAGACTTTATATTCTGGAAGTCTGAACATTTCAGAGATCAATGCATACTGAGTCAGGCAATTTACAAACGAAATGAACCTGCTGGGCATAACAACTAGACACAGGGATGCAAACAATTGAATGAAGACAACTCTGCAGTCAAGTTATGGTCTTCTTATCTAATTCCTCATCTGAGACCAAAGTCTTACTTACTGCCTGCAGTAAGTGCATTCCTGCTGCTACAGACCCAGAAATCCTAGGGACAAGATGATACTTAAATCCAAAATTGCTTATACTTTGTAGGAATCAAAAATAGCAAAGAATTCTAAAGCAAGTTGGGTTCAGAATGACCGAAGGAGGATCATCTAAAAAGATCTTAAAATAAGGTATGGACACAGATTGGGAGAAAACAGCTACATGGGCAGGGTTTATATGTGTACATATACAGAAATTATTTGTGTTACAAAAAGGAAGCAAGAAAAGAAATTATCAAGTATTAAAAAAATGTTGTATTTAAGAAAATAAGTATTAATACTTTCAACATACAGGTTTTTTTAACGGTCAGCAGCTGAAGGTTCAAATCAGTCTTTCTACTTCTAAAAAAACGTATCTGTTTTTAACAAAATCTCCACATTTTATTGTGCCCAAAGACTCTCAGTGGTAAAAACAACACCTTTGAAAACAGATGACTATAGATATGGAATCCTACAAGTTAACTTTCACCAGGTGGGCCACCTGAAATACTTCAGGGAAATAAGAGAGTGGATATACAGTTCTCTGAAAGATGAGGAAATTTGAAACAGAAAATTTCCCCCTAGAAAGCAATTAGACTATACTAAATTAACCTTTATAATTTGATATATTCAGAATTTGAAGTTCAAACACACTAGACAGACTTTGCCTTTTGTTTCAGTAGCCTTTCTATATTCACAAAAATCTTGGGCACACCTAGATTTAATTCTGATTCTGTAATTTAGACAATCAGCCAATTTTGTACCAATTTCAGAGAAAGGAGAAAGTATTTTCTCTTGTGGTAGCAGTAGCAAAAAAAAAAAAAAAACCAAACCAAAACAAAACAGGACTAACTTAAGAATTACTCATCATCCTTGGGCAGAAAAGTAAGGAAACAAAATGGCTTCTATTAAAGCCTTTTGCTTGTCTGAAAAAATTGTGAAAGAAAGAAAGCTTTCTCTCATTACAAATTGTCCATTAAGGATAGTTGGTGAAATCCTTGTACTAGTGATTTGGGAAAGCAGTACCAGGTCAAACCATCCTGCAAACCGTTGGCACACCTTTTTTTCCCCAATCGTGCAATTTTAAGAATAGACCTCCTCCAACTCAAAGCAATAATTTGCTATAGATGTGGCTGTTGAAGTATTCTTGAAACTCTGAAGCAAGTTCTTGTGTAAAACATGCAAGTGAGGTATTGCCAAGAGCAAAGCATCATAATGAATGCAAACCTCTGTATTGGAAGAGGTTTTTTGATGTTAAAATGATAAGCTATTAAATTCATAACTGACACTAAATCAGTTTTGCAACTATGTCTGTGGTAATAGGAAACTATACATGTGATTATTTCTAAATGATGTTTAATTTCAGGTGCAAATTTTGTAATATGGAACCAACACAACTTTTTTCTTTATAAGATAAAAAAAAATGATTGTCATCGCAACCTTTTCATTGTATTGTATCACCAAAGATTGTTTCCAAGACCATATTGTATATTCTAAATCATTAAAGAAATCGTCTTAATACTCTGCTAGTGGGCATCACTGTGTACAGACCCATGCAAACAACACTGCCCTTTCCATAGTAACTGATGCACTTCAGATGGGAATCAACAAGTGAAAACTGGAAAAGAGGAAGCCAAAAAATAGCTAGAGTAAATCAACTTTCTGCTGTTATGGTATGTTTCTGCAAAATGCTCATTACATTCTTAGTTCCAGATGTAGAAGTATCTCTCATCTTTGGAATAAAATTACTCTAGAGTGAAAAGATGCTAAAAACAGTTTCTGAACCAATAACAAATTGTGTAGGAGTCCGCACTTTATGGACAATGACATTTTACTCAGATTTTAGAAGTTCATGATAAGGGTAAGATATTTGAAAGTGAAAAGGATACTGTAGTGAAAAATGGAAAAAAATAATCCCAAAGACAATGAGCTGGGAAAAGGAAAAACACAAATTGGCTTAATTCTGTTTAGTAAAGAATTACAGAATCTTATATTTGGAACAGATTTATCCATTCCTACTTTGATTAAAATTCATAAATGCTAAATGAGGGTTAGAAGGAGTTAGCAAATGCAGATGTTAAAGAGGAGTTGTACAGAATATGTTCCCTCTTAAATATTTTTTGTTACATCAGCTTCCCTTAGCTGAAGTAAACTATATTGCGATACAATAATTGGAGTAATAACAATTGTTTTTTTCCCCTTGATTTGAATATTATCTACTACTTCTTAGCACAACCCATTTAAAAAGAAAAGGAAACCTAGTGTTCAGTGAGTTGAAAGTGGATGTAAACCACAGTGGATATTTGAAGGAAAAGAAAAATTTAGAAATAGTTACCTTCGATGAACAATGTTATTCACCCTCCTGAACATTTCTGCTAGGCTTCTAACAAAGCTTTGATTTCTTTGACACAGAAAATGCTACCACAGTTACATTCCTTGTATCATCAATTCTTGGTTTTTCTTACCTACAAGTTTATTGAAAATTGTATTTCTGTAAATTCCATCAAAAGCATGATGGTATATACACAAACAAATACAAAAGTTGTTTTTCATTATACCTCCAAGTCTGTTCATCATGTGTGGTGAACGCACACTTGTTTAAGCTGCTTAGCCAGTATTTTGCAAAGACTGTTGTCTGGATATTTTCCCTCTCTAATAGGCTATTTTCAATGAAAACATTAGTGAAAAATAACTTCAAAAGGATGACTAATTTCAGAAGTATCCGCT
This sequence comes from Odontophorus gujanensis, assembly GCA_013399175.1. NCBI lineage: Eukaryota > Metazoa > Chordata > Aves > Galliformes > Odontophoridae > Odontophorus > Odontophorus gujanensis. The sequence continues at coordinate 25,676 of VXAB01009421.1, read as the reverse complement.
GTCATCTATGTAATGAAATGCATGCACACGGATAACCATTTGGTCTCATTTTTTACTGTCATACAAAGTATATACAATGACAATGACCTCGTCACACATATTCCCTTTTATGGCAGCTCTTTCAAGGCTGATCAGAAATAGCTTAAGAAATAACCTCTCTGTGTTTTTTACAGCACATTAACCACATTTTGAGGTAGTTATGTAAGTCCAGAAAGATGCACATTAAAAGCCTGCCTTGTGTGGTGACGGGTACAGGGCTTCACTGAAATGAAATACTGTTAAATGGTAAGCATCAGAGCTTGTAAAATATGAACAAAAAATGAGTGCTGGTGCTCATTAGATGCCAGTCTGCAATCAAGTGATAATGGGCACAGATCTACATTATTTTTATTTTAGCTACCAAAAACCAGATGAGGTAATCAAACAGCGTGCACTGAAGACAGTTATCTGTAGTAGAAGAAAGAATCTTTTAGGAAATGGCTATCAAGTGAAATATGATAGCCAATAGATACAGTTCATTTCCATGTCTGTTCTATTTTACAAGAATATCCTGGAGAACTGCAGTGCACTTATTTCTCTGGCCATGCATCATGGCTTGTGTCCACATCCCTAAAATCAGGATTCAGCCTCTGTCACACATACTTTTTAGTCGTCACCACTGTTACATCTTAGTGTCAGTGTCACAGTACCACAGTTAAGTCCTAAGCCTTAATTAGGTTTCCATTCAAAGTCCAACGGTTTCATTGGTTAATTTTCTAAATTTAGACAATTATCTCACAAAATAAATTGGTTTTCTGAAAACACCTAAGTATAGAAATCAATTTGCCATTCATCGAAAAAGAACATTTTAATTATAGTTTCCAAAGGTCTCACTGAATGAATAATTAAACTAGGTTTTATTATGATGATTTAATATATTTCATGTGTATAATGGAAACAATCAGAGTAAAACTGGAAATGGTCATAATGAAAAAGCAAGAGATTAATATATTTTGTCAACCTGTGATCTAAAGGATTTTCAAGGCTCGAGGAAAATGCTTCAGATGCTTTCAGATGTTTCTGAAAAAATAATCAACATTTTGCTGAATGTATGGGAACTGTTGAATCATGGCCTGAAGTACTGATGGATCACCCGAGGTGAGCACTAAGTCAGCCACAGAAGCACAGGTGAAGGCAATTCATCTGTGTGACCAGAAGGGGTGGACTCTGGCTCCACCTCTCCCAGACCCCATTTAAGGGCTGACCGCCCCGGGGGGAGCATCTCTTGCTGGAGATCCCTTCTGTGTGGAGTTCTTGGTGACAGGTGAGTTGTTTCTAATTTATTGGATGCTTTTATACCATCTGGATAATCTGTCTAAAAGTATACTGTCCATCTTTGTTATTCTGTTTGGGTACTATTCATTCAGAGTGTTCTCCCTGTAGCTGAACAAACATCAAACTCAACAATTAATTCAGAAAGTCACTTTTCCCTTAGGTACATAACAGATACCAACATTAGCTTTGGTTTATGTTATTTTGTGCTCTGCAGTATAAAACACTTAAAAGCTCTAAAATATAAAGTACATGTTTATGGAAAAAATAACTTTCAGAATACAGGCTGTAGGATGGTTCCATCAACTAAAGGTTGATGCAGATATTGCTCTTACTTTCCATGGGTGTGTGACTAGAAAGTGGTCACTAGATACTGGTTTCTTCTACTCCAGAAAATCTGCCAGCTTTTCTGAAGTTTCTTTCAGAACTGATTTCTAAATGAGGAAGTAATTATGTTACTCATCACTCCTAGTAACTTAAGCTTCCTTATATTAATTCATTAATTTTTACTTCTCTGAATCCTATGTAAAAGCACCATTCTCAGTTTACTGACTTTTTTCCTGCCACAGCATGAATATGCATTTAGCAAATTGATTTTTTTTTTCCCACTGATATTCTGGATAATGGCCAGTACAAAATGATAAATCAGATAAGTCACTAAGTTGTACCTCTTGCTTTTAAAAGGATTGATTTTCAGGTCTAGTGTCAGGATCAAAACATGATCAAGCTTGCACAGAATTACTGGAAACTTTACTCAAGTTTGTCATCTGTGATAGAAGCAGAAGGAAGAAGCCACTTGGCTATTAAAGATTTCTCAGGCTATCATCAGTTCTGGCTTTGCTATTGTTTGCTTCACAGTCAGTTGCAATGGCTTTGCACGAATAGTGAAATAAAGGGTGTAAGGAAAATAACCCCCAAGAATGGTATTCAATGGAAGTAGTATGGAAGATGGCATATTTAAGTAGGCTTATATACAGAAAGAATAGCAAAGAGAGAGTGGCTCACCTTTATGATGATAGAGGCTTGCCTTTCCCTCCACGTGGGAGGGATCTCCGAGAAGAGACCCTTCCCTGGTGGTGGTCAGCCCTTAAATGGGGTTTGGGAGAGGTAGAGCCTGGCTCTACCCCTTCCAATCACACAGGTATACCACCTTCACCTGTGCCCCCTGTGGCTGATCGCCTCGGGTGACCAATCAGTGATTCAGGCCGTGATTCAACAGTTCCCATTACAAAGGGTCATTTAAGTTTTACCCTTGAAACTGCTTTTTCTGTGTTCAAGGATTAATTATACAAACATCAGAATTCAATGTATTCATGATACTTTGATCAGAATAATGATGAGCACTTTATGAAACTGAATGGTTGCTGTTTTCCTAACTTACTCGTTTGCAAGATGAGTGTAAAGATTATAAAAGCAAAGAGACCAGCATGAACAAGGAGGTGTTACAAAAAGAAAGAAAATGAATGCTCACCCATCTCTGAAGGTCTAGGCTTATGGGGGAGGAGCTTCAAAAAGACCAGGATCTCCAACAAGATCTCAGTACAAGCAGACAAATCCCAAGCTAAGTATTTAGTCTTCAGACTGAAGTATTTCTGTATTTCCTCAGTCAAAATCAGCCAGCTTAGTCTTTTAAATTTAAATCAATAGGTACTTTATGCTAACCCAGACTCTTTTCCCAGAAATAGCTAAGATAATGCTCATGAAGTCTCCTCAACCTATCAATATATGGAGACAAACCATTTGGCAAGTGAGCAGAGATGAGCAGGATCCCATCTTCCAACTACAGTAAGTATGTTTGCCATAACAAATATTATTGTAATGTAGGTCTGAGTCCTAACCTCTACTACAGTGAGTGCCTTCTCTTTGTGAGAGTAGTGTTTTTATGGCTGTTTATTGGGTTTATAANCTGAAGCATTAACTCTTTAAATGCACTACGTGATGTTATGATGTGGAATGCCAGTACCAAAAATCATAAAACCATGACAAAATCATTTGCATGAACACTTAAAAATCTGAAACCAGTGTGAAGGAATGCAATCATGGACTTCCGAGGAAGTAAATGGCAAAACTAGAGAGAAATAATACCTTGTGTTACCTCATCTATTTTGTAGCTGCAGTGGATCTTTAAATATGACAAAATCTAGGTATCTTGGAAAAAACAAACGAAAATCAGAATGCAGTTTCCCTCAAAGCCTCAACAACATTGTTAAGTGAATTATTAAAACAACATATCTGATGGCAGAGTAGAGTGGAATGCTGCAATATTCAGTAATTACAATAACTTAATGGAAGTGTCAGCAATAGTCAGTATGCCAGCGCTTCACAGGGAGAAAGAAGGAGGTTCTTCTCACAAGACAACATTTAAGAAACACTACCAATCCTTCTCAGAACTGTAGAAAAATTTATCAGTGGGCCTTATAGCTGTTTTGTCTGTAAATGGGTATATTCTTCTATTAACGCTACTGGAGTTAGAAGTATTTGTTGCAAAGACATTTTTTTAATAGGAAAATAGCACTGTTTACTAGCTGTGAATGGCAAAGTTTACTCTCATGCTAGATGAGCTGTGTAGTAAGCCACATGGTGATGCGTAGGCTCTGGATGTGTACTACAGAGCTTGATCATTTTCTCTGTTACAGGAGCTTATGAAAATACTGTGACCTCTTCTGGTGTGTGGTTTTTTTTTTTTTTTTGTGTGTGTGTGGGTTGTGTTTAAAATTTTTGGCTGTGTTCCAGCTTCATTGGCATGTACTCTAGGTAGACCTTCAGGCAGTTAACCCTCATTCAGAGTCTGTTCCCATCCAGATACGGTCTCATTCTCCCAGTAAATCAGCCAATGTCATCTTTAGTAATCATCACAGTGATTCTGCAGTCAAGATAGGCAGACAAAGATGAGATACTTGTTCAGAAGTGCTTTCAAGGACAGTGTTCCTTAGCCTTTTTAGTCCAAAACCGACCTGACTTTGGCTTAGAAATTCACCAGCCCACCCTGCTGTTAATGTGAGCCCAGAGCATTGTCAGAATGATTTCTATTATTTTAACCCCATGTTGTTTAGGTTACATTTTAAATTATAGCTTGCTACTGTTACTTTTGCTGATATGGGAACAGATGTATATGCTATGATGTTTTTTTCATCCGTCTTCAAATCTCCGATGTCTAGAGCATCTCTTTCTTCTACATTGCAACGCTATCTGGACTTGATATGCTGCTGACATGCCAGTGATAACCATGTCACATCAATAGGAGCTGTAGCTCACCCTGGTTAGCAGTTTCTCTTGTTTTTTGGGTCTTCATGAATTTCAGATCCCTTCAGCTATACGCACATAGGATCTGGCTGATGTAATGAATTTAATTCTCTTTAGCTTTTATAGGGTGCTGGATTTGCCCTTCAAGCACTTCTGGCGTATTTTCCTCTGAAAGGCAGAGGTCTATTTTTTGCAGGCCAACATCACTTCCACGTGTAACAGCAAAGCATGAGTCGTGGGGCTGATCAGGAGACTAGTTTTAAAACTGTAAGTCTCACATAAACACTGCTGCTAGGGTAGAAACAATTATATGTTTGTTCATTAACATTATGAAGGCCTCAAATCCAGTCAAGGAATATACATCAGACCTGGAAGTGTGCTGTATTCAGTGCTGTCATTTCAGATGACTCCCATGGGAAGAATGGGAAAGCCATAAATAGTATGAACTAAAAGAGCAATATCTGTAAATCTGAAGAGAGTCTTCCACAGAAAATACCTTTTTTTTTTTTTTTTTTTTTTTTGTCGTAGCTGTCACTTGGCTGTACTTCTTGTCAATGAAAAAAATTAACTGTAATGCAGACAGCAACTATTTCAAATGGAAAGAAATGCCTATTTTTCAGTTGAAAGTATTGGTTTAGAATATTTTTGCTGGTTATGGAAATGATAGAAAAAAAAGGAACAGCTTTTTTAGACATCAAAAAGAGGACTGGTGAAACTGTATATCTGAAGCCTATTTTGGAGCTTTCTACAGCTGTGTAAGCTTATATAGACTTCTTTTGGACTACAAAATACACGTTTCTAAAATATTGATCACTCTGTTCATTTATTGCTTAATATTCTGTATTGATTAAAAAACTCCTATATTCTTGAAACAAAATTCTATGTTCTAAATCTTCAACTCCTTTTCAACGCAGGCAGACTTGTAAGAGTTTAGCTGTAGTTAAGTGAAGTTGAAGCTGGAGTTTTTTGCCTTAGCGATCAAATGTGACTTTGTCTGCAGGCAGTTCTCAGAATGCTTTTGTGAAAGAAAAAAAAGTACAGTTAAAGATGACTAGGCAGTGATCAGAGCCAAGGGAATGTTCTGGGAAGCCTGGAAGTAAGTGAAGTGGGATTCTATTTCCTCTGTTATTGCTGTAGTAACAAGCCTCTGTTGTGCTCAGTATATGTTTTCTGCTTAACTTCTTTTATGGAGGATGTGCTTATAAGCAGTGGTATCTGCTTTAAATACGCCTCACTCAATACCCTACTGAACCCTGGAAAAAATATTTCTTGTAAACTGGATATCAGATTTCCAATATGGAAGGCTGCCAGCACAGCTTTCTTCCATATTGAGGTGTACTACTAGCTGAATAAATGAAATAGAACAGCATCCCAATAAACAAGGTAATCTATTGTTTCTTGTGATATGGCATAATGGTTGTAAATCAGTATGCTGGAGAAAACACCGCTGAATAAAACGAATACAAGCATTTTTAGAAGAATACTTTTAAAGTATCAAAAAGTGTTAAGTCAACTATAGAAATGTGTTCTTTTACTTAAACACTGGGTACTTTTCCTTCATGAAGTTTATTATTTCATTTTGGCAGAGTCCCTTTCACAGTTCTGGCATCAATGAAAGAGGTATACATTAAGGAACAAAAATTCATTTTCAAAATACTGTGTAGAATTATATATGAGTGGTTGCTACACTTCTCTACCTAGAAATCGTTTTCCTCTTACAATAAGGCAGTGATACAAGGCAAAAAACAAAAAACAAAACAACAACAACAAAAAAAAACCTCGAGGAAGAAGCTCACTCAAATCCATACTTCAGTAAGCATCAATATTAAATAGGGCTTAATGTGCAGCTGTTCTTTCAGCTTTAATTTAATTTTATTTTGGTTAGAAAGGACACTCCACGGTTGTAACCCCAAAATGCCATCTTTAATTATTCTCTGTTCATCTTTTTTTTCCATTGTGGATGTCCATTTTCAGCTCAGCACCTTTGCATTTTTGGAGCAGCCGCGGCACTCCCCAACCCCTCGCTTACTTTTTCTGTCTTTTTTTTTTTCTCCGTCCCAGAATTCAGGGCAGCTTTGGAATGAGCTGACATGTGAAAGAGTAATTCTTTTTCAGACACGGTCTGCATGAGGAATTAAGACATCAGTTGCAGACTGGAAATCCAGCACTAACCTAACCATCAATTTGTGCTGTAGCACTTGACCCAGCTGTAGTGCGTGAAGATTAGACATGATATTCATTAGTGTGTTACTTGTGCTGATTGACAGTCAGGTCTTTTGTGCATGAATTGGTGTTCTGGTGCTCACAGGTAGAGAACAATTGTTTTGATATTCTTATTAATAGATTTAATATTAGTTAAAATGTTAGTCTGTAAGTAAACGAAGGAAGGAATAAAAAAGGAAGGAGCAGGTAAGCCTCGTGTGTACTGAAATTTCTTTGTTGTGTCGTTCAAAGTGTTAAATACAAGGTGTTGTGGTTTTTTTTTTTAATACTACTTCTAATTATTCTGTTCTTCCTTGAGTGTCTGTATGTTTAAACTTTCTTTAAATAATTAAACCAATTATTTTAACACTCTTCTGTCTTTTTGGATCGTAATGGCTGTTGACATTTACCTGAGACATTAGCCCCAAGACATTGTGTAACCCGCTATTAGATGACACCACAGATAATAGGAGGAGCGCTTAATGCTCTGTAAACTGGAGGTGATTAACAATTGATGGGAACAGCCCTTAACTGCTCGAACAGAAGGAAGGTGCAAATAGCCCTGCTAAGAATGTGTGCTTTGTTTCAATAGCCTCCAACCCAATACAAAAAGACAGGATCATCGTATCATCGTATTGTCTGAGCTGTGTTATTCAGACTACCTGTGATTAACCCCCGTGAAGAATTAGAATCAGAAGTACAAATCAGTCTTCTTCATGAATTTTTTCACTTCAACCAAACAAACTATAAGACCCTTTTATCTTGAGTGTAGTCAAATATAAAGATTCCTAAATACCCAACATCCTAAAATGAAGGAAACTGACAGACGAAAAGTGAAGAAAATTACATTTAGTTGATATTAGTGGGTGGAGGATTTTACCCTAGATACTTTACCGATAAGTAAGTGGGGGAAAAAATGCACAGCCTGATATCAGGGACCTTTACCATGTTAATAAACATTAATTAAAGGTGATACCAGCTGCTTGAAACACGTGAACTGCTCAGTCAGACGGTATTGAATTATATCCTTTAAGCAGCTTGTCTAATTTGCTTGATATCCTGTAATGTAAGTAGTATTTCTGTGGGGAAAAACTATGGAAAAATTCAAGTAGCTGCACAGGCCTTTTAGTCTGACAACAGTGGAACAGAAATATTCTTGAGTTTGCACTGTTTATCAGCCTGCGTATCATTATGACATATTACTAGAATTAAGTCTTTTTGCATCTTCTTGCTGTCCAGACTTAACTACTTGTGGTAATTTTTTTTTTTTTTTTGACTTTGTTTTCCTTTTTTGTTGGTTTTTTTTTTATAATTTTGCAGGCTTGGCTTGTTATACTGCTGCAGACTTCCTAATGTACGAATTTGTAGATTTTACAGTTTGCTTGGTCTTTCTCTTCTGTTAGCAACCTCTAAGACTAATTAGGTATTTGAATTGTTTTGTTTGAAACTGCTTTCTTTGTTTTAACTACTGAAGTAAGACCTACTGTGGTGGTATTCTGCAGAGATTAGCCTTTTAGTTGGCATTTTGAGTTTGTAAGATAAAGATTTAATACTATCTAGTTGCCAATGTGGATATGGGAAAACATTAACATGTGGCTACAGCACTCTACATATAGTTGAACCACAGAATATAACCATTATAATATATCTGCAAATGTTTTCTTCAAGGTTGTTTTTTTTTTTTTTTTTTTTTTTTTTTTTTTTTTTTAAACAAAGNTTTTTTTTTTTTTTGAGTTTTATACTACAAAATAAAGAAATAGGACATAACTGCAGAATCAGAAGTGTTTACCCTGAAGCAGTTGTAGAAATAAGCAATGTCCTGCAGATCCCCAATGTGATTTCAGGTATTTCCTTAACAATAATACGTGGAGAATACGCATTTATGTAAAAGATTTAACACATTTGTCAGAAAATTGGCATTCAGCAAATCTGGTTCCAAGGAAATCCCGTATGTACAGGTGCAGTAAAAAGATGAGTAACCACTTCTGACCAAAGAAATACTTAACTGTGTTCTGAGCCATTATTGCATTTATGATACATCGTATACAGTTTCCATTGAAGGCTGACAAAGAACAGGTATTAGTAAATTTATAACTTTGGTACCAGAATATTATCAAGTATGACTGTTCAGCCAAGACTAGGACCTCTGATAATTCTGTGGCATGACATTAGGCAACATAGATTGTCTTATGTTGGTCAGGGAAATAAAGAGCAGGTGTGGCACAGCTCTCGTCCCACACAGATTTTCTTCCTGTTAATCCTGACCTTCTTAATATGCAGCAAATTAATACCTGAGAATGCTGTGGATTTTTAAGTGTAAAAAATGCAGGATGACATAGTCGTGAAGAGCACAGAAATGACTGGTGCATACATTTGCCTCTTGTACCTTGTGTCCTAGTCATAAGAGATCCTCAGATTGGTTCAAGAAGCAGTGAGCCATGTTTTGTGGTCACGGTGTTGTTAGTGAACCCAGTTCAGCTAGATCTATCAAATTTTACTTAACTAATGAAATCCAAACAGCTTCAGCCAAAATTAACCAAAAGATTTGTAATGAAATGTACTACCAATATAGATTGATATAACCTAACAATTGGTTAAAACCTACAGGCTTGGAAAAGGTTGTGAGAAGAAAAAAGCTGTAACCTAGCTTCTAGTTCACAGTCTGGCTGGGACTTAAGGGGAACATCTCTTAGAAGAGACTCTTTACTATTTCCACGCTTCCTCTTTTGGCAAAGTGTCTTGTTTTCCCTTGCCACCCCAAGGTTAAAATTGAAGTGTGATAAACAGCATGTAGCAAGAGCTTAAAAACAACTGCAGAACAGAAGTGTCAAGGTAGTTGTCTCTTCTAACTGGGAACATTAAAGCTTCCTGCTTGCAGGGAAAGGCCTTATTTCAGCAGGAGGGTCGTGGCTAGTGATCATACCAGACGGTACAGTGATGGCATATGGAGCGTTTTAGTTCTGGGTCGCTGGGCTCAAATCTGACCTGTCTCTCAGAGTCCTGTAGTAATTACCATCTGTTAACTATTAGTGGCTGTTTGAATTAGTCCTCTGTTTAAATCCATCCAAATGATTCCCTTTTACAGGTAAATATAGTATCTCAGATCCTGTTAGGTGTCCCTCCATCTTTTCATCCTCCTCCAGAGTGGACATTTCATAGGAAATCATCCTCTTCTCAACAATGTAGAGCCCTAAACAAAAGATTCAGGTTTATTGAGAGGATGTTTGCACTGGTGCTTGTCATGTAGTACCTACTGTTCGGATAAAGGAAAAGTTTCATGCTTCAGGGCTGGCAATCTGGCCATCTTTCACAGAATCAAAAGTTTTAACACCGAGGGGAATATGAAACCATATCATCAAACCTCCTGCATTTTATGTGCTTTACACAATAGTCTGATTATCTCTTCATTCTTGGATGTTGTTTTAAGCTATAGCAATCCTGTGTTGTGTGTCCCACCTCTTACTGATCCAAGTGATCCAAGAGTACTAATAAAACTAAGTAAATGAATAAATGAATTAGTATCCTCATTGGTGACTTGGCATGTGGTGATAGGATAAGGGAAAATGGCCGCAAGCTGAAGCATAGGAAGTTCTTCACAAGTGCGTGTAAGAACTTCTTCACAGTGTGTCAGAGCTCTGGAAGGGGCTGCCCAGAGAGTTTGTGGAGTCTCCTTCTCTGGGGATGTTCAAGACCCGTCTGGATGCCTACCAGTGCAACCTGGTCTAGGTGAGTGGAGGCAGAGACCCTGGAATGGTCCCTGTGCAGGGGGGGTGTATGGGAAGGGGAGGGGGCCTTGCTTGAATTTCACAGAATTAGCCAAGGGGAGGAACACTCACTCCAGAGGTGGAGATTGAGGAGTGGTTTACTAGGAATAGGTAGGACTTGAGAGGAGTCTGCTAGAAACGGGGCAAGGCTTTTGCTTATCAATGGTGCGCTGCAAGATGGTAGGTTCCTTGAATTCCAGGCCTGAAGCTTTCAGGCAAGAAACTGGACCCATCACTAAAGGGGGATGCAATATTCAAAAAGACTTGCTAGTACACAGTCCAAGAAGGAGTGGAGAGCAAGAAGACTTCTGTGGTATTGGTTAGCATACGACGACCCTTTGTCTAGAATGAGTTAGCATTTCTTCCTTCGCAGAATCATGATTGAGCATCTTGTGTGGTATAAATATGTCTCCTTAAAAGCCACTGTTTGTGCAATTGGGGTGGTGTTAGCACTATGCGCCGGTGTGCACCTGAAACTAATAAACTACCTTCATTCTGACGCTCTGCAGTCTGAGTGTAGTTCTGCAGGTCAGTTTTGGCAAGCCAGGCAGGAGACTCTCTGATTGAGGACCAGATCGTCCTGGCATTGGATGTCCTACACGCACTAGAATCTTTACTCCAGGGATCTCCTCTTCTGGGCATTCTGGGACCTGACGGACTGTGGAGTGGACTAAGGTAGAGAGGGTTTGAGTCCCGCCAAATGCTGCCTTTGGGACTGTGGGTTTGAGTCCCACTACATGTTAGAATGCCATTGTGAGGGGGGTGCCCCCACAAACAAGAATTCTGGCTGCCCGTGTACCCTCTGGGAATGGTTGAAGGAAGTAATTGGGTTTCAGTTCTGATAATTTGGGCAATACTTGGAGTAGCTATGGGAATATTAATTGGATTAATTGTTGCTGGAACATTATTGTGCACACAACCCTTTCTTTGACTGAGTGGGCAAGTGTGACACTGGGTGATTTGTGAGTGAGACGCAGCCTTGCTATGAAGTGAGTGTGGAACCTTGAGTATGGGATTTCACTCTCCTGTGAGGGAAGTGGCTGGAAACAGGCAAAGCAAAAGAGCACTTCACAGGGAATTCACAGTTGTTCTTCTTACAGTATCAGGCAGAGATATTTGAAATTAACACAAGATCTCCCAGATTTTTATCAGGCACCCAGAAGGAGGGAGGAGCCCACTAATGACACCTGTATCTCACCACTACCTCCCGGGAATCTTACTGCAAGCTGCACTAGATGAAGTACAGTAATCCAGGACCCCCTAGGGGAGGCGGTGGGGCTGGAGGAGGACCCTCTCCTTAGTAAGATCCCTTTCTCCTTTCCTGATATTGAGTCCTGAAAAGGGTGGTGAAGATAAAACATGGGCCTCATGAATTCCCCC